>VZRS01014193.1:454804-509360 GCA_013398055.1 Ifrita kowaldi
TTTTTTTTTTTTGATGTGATGTTATTCTGGAAGCAGATATGTAACTGAAAGCAATCACCAGGCAGCAGCATCACTCCCTGGCACACAAGAGGGATCACTATGGTTGAAGAGATATGGGGCATAGCCCTGGTCCTCACATTCACTTCTTTTCCATGTGACTTCAAGCAAGAACAACTTGAGTGAAGGGAGGTTGTCTGGATACTGCATTTAATTTTTAAGCCCTTAGAGGCAGGGATGAGGCTATCGATAGACACCTCAATGCCCAGTGGTAGCACATAGCTACTCATCATGCTAGAAATGGAAAGCCTTGTGCCAAATGGTAAAAACCTCTTGCTCTTACCTATAGGCAAAAGATTACACTTAGACACACCCATCTTGAGAAGCTAGAGGGTACAAACACAGGGACTATGATGTGCAAGACAAAGTAATGAAGACTATGCTGTGTAGTACGGGATAATACTTGGAAAACAAGGGAAGGAATTAAAATCTAGGTAGATGACATGGATTACAGGCAGAGAAACAGGTAGGTAGCCATCCATCTTTGGAAACTGTAAGCTCTCCTACTCACTGAAACAATGGATTTCACAGATCCAGACTAACAGGTTTGTAACATTCTGCCCTAGATGAGGCCTCATTTTAAGCATTTTCACACTGTCCCGTTTGGATTTGCTTAAGAACAACCTTGTAATCAGTGCTCGGGTGGGAGATTGCTTTGTATTTCCATAAGGCAGAGACTCAACCTTAGGCTGAGTCTGTCCCTGGTGCAAGAAAAAGAAGGGAATATTTACCTTTGGGGACTGCCAGTGGATTACAGGGAGAAACTTCCTTCACAAGTATCAGCGGAGGACTTGAACACAAGCATGGCAACAAGGGACTGCCTGGCCATAACCCCCTAAGCCCTGGACGAAAACAAGGCAAGATCTTCATTTCACCACTGTGGGACCAGGCTGCACGTGTGTATGAAACACCAATCAATACAGCTGCTGTTTTGGCTGGACTAAGGGCAGAGGCTGCTGCTGCTAAAAGTAGGTGGAATGTGCTACAAGCTTAAATTATTTAAAATGTAAAGTGGCCCAATAAATGAGCATTTCTCTTTGATGTACAGGAGATTGGCATCAGAAGCTGATATGAATTAATGCTAGAAGGAGCATTTCTGTACTAGTTTCTATACTCAAGAGACCAACCAGGATTGGCTGTCTACCAAAAAGTCTTTCAATAATGGTTAAACAAGATTTTACTAGTCCTTTGGTTAACACAGTCTCTTAAGAAAGTGGTTACTTGTGCAGACATTTCCTACCTCTGCAGTTTCACTAGAATCTGTTGATGGACCTCTTGGCTACCAAGAAGAGCTAACGTATGGGGGCCCAGTGTTTTAAAAGTTAAACTTCCCAAAAGATTATTGGATGTAGGGATTACAGTATTAACAGCAGGAAGAGACACGATTATTTTCACTTTCCTTAGAAGCCTAGCAGGGACAGCAAGAGGTAATTTGCATCTTCTGGTGAATTCTATGTTTAACAGGTCGAAGAAGAGTCCTGCAAACTGGGCAGTGAAAGCAAGACTACTCACGTGGGGAACAGCAAGCAGGAGTCAATGCACCAGAATTAGAGGTTGAGCAAAAAATGGACATAAAATTTGAGTTAAGAGCAATTGTACACGTAAACACATGATAGGCCCCAAGTTCTCATACTGAAGCAAGTGCTGAGTAGGATGAGAATAGAGATGTGAACAGGCGTTGGTAGAGAAGGATTTGGAAAATGAGAGAACCAAGAGTCCCTAAGAGCTGACATCTTGTCACTTTATTCACTGCTGCTGAGAGGAGCAAGTAATTTGGGAGGCAGTCTGGCATCTGCAGGCAGGCGTGGGCTTGCTATCATATGGGCATCAAACTGAACCTGCAAAATCCAGTAGTCAGTCACTGAAGTGACAATGTCTGCAACTCAAAAACAGAGAGGCTGGATTGGAAAGTCCAGCCCTGAGGGCAGTTTCTATTACTGTGATGTGTGAGGAATTATGCACCAGCATCACTGGTGCTTATGAGCTGTATAAATAATGTTCTGTGCCAATGATGGCTTGCTACCGATTGCTTTGAAATGGATAATCACAATTTTCATTTGCATTCATTAGAAGATACTGCCTGTGAGGGATCTGACAGTATTTTAAAAAAATATGCACAAGTAACCAAATCCACTTGCTCCAAATCCTGCAGTAGGTGAAGCAGACCACTCACAGATTACAGTAACTGCTAGGCTTACAGCTTCAGAGCTGCACATTGGCATATTATAACAAGAGCTAAATTCTTGTTAGCTGTTGGGCCCTATCATGTTCAAGAATGAACAAACCATCCAGAGAGGCATGATCTCTGCCCCACAGAATGTGATTCATTAAGAGATCTCGCCAATGGACCAACTTTTTAATAGCACTTACTCTCCAAGAAACACCAGTGATTTTAAATGAAGGTAATTCTGCTTGGCATCTATGTGAATCAGAAGAAAACCAGATCCTCTTGTTAACAGATGGTCAGAAGGTGGATTTATCCCCAAGAGATGTAAACCAGTGTTCATTAACTGCACCACTAATCACTGCTCAGGAACGCTTCACTGCACGTGTTTTCCAGGCACTGTGCAGGATTGCATAGGAAGATTCTGTCAGGAGATAAAAAAAGACAGGGATCTCCATGCTCCTTCTCCAGCAAACCCCATCCACACAAATGCAGCTCTGCTGGCCACTGCAGGCTGTTTCCCTCTTAGCTTTTTGCAGCTTTGGGCTTGTTAGACTCTGACATTGAAGACATGCGTGGTTCTGCTTCATCTCACTGCTTTAGAGCTATCCCTGTTTGTCCAGTCTTGTACATAAAGAAAAAACCCTTTGTGCAGAGCTCTGTCACTCTTAAATCAGAGATGAATACACTCTTCTAAGAAGAAAAGAACATGACCTGGGTGATGACCAGGACCTGTTTCTTTAGGAGGGGCAGATTTCATCTATCATATGGCACTGTCCTCTACTGTTACCTGTCCACTTGGGGGAAGGAAGCATTTCCCATTTCTGTAGCAACACCCCTTATTTAAGGTAGAACAGGGTGGCTTTCTATTCTTTCTTGAGGCCTGAACTGTCTCCAAGTCCCAAGTATTTGACCAAAGTTTTGCTTCGCTGCCATCCCATGCTTCTGCATTGCAATGGCTGCACAGTGAAAGCACAGTGGCAGCCTTTTCATTGGGAACTTTTGTACATATCTACAGGATGGTTAACGGAACTGGAAAGTACAATGAAATTCTGATTGCTTTTCAATTGCTGTAGGCCCTTGAAAATGATATCTCACACCAAGGCCTGATAAAGCTGGGCTTGACGCAAGTGATCTGTATCTCCATTCATTCCCATGTGCGTTTCATTTACTAGAAACCTCTAAATACGGTGATATTCATCATTCACATGACCTAGCAAAGCAAGCTATGTCTGAAATATCATAAGCATTGAAGTTCAGGATAAAAGGCATCCCTTGAGTAAAAGAGTAGAAAAGCACACTAGCTTTCAGCACCAGCTTAAATTTCCCTAACGCTGCATTACTCTATTGTGCTGAGCTTATGAATAGGGGTTTTGGAGGAGCCTCTTTCTTTTGCCTCTTACTATGGACACACCACGCTGTCTGTCTCATGTGGCTTCCTGGTGCCCTTCACATGCAGGCTGTGATATTAGCTGCCTTGGTGTTTACAAATAATGTGGTGTGACAGGTCTGGGAGCGTGCTGGGGAGGGAAGCAGCAGGTTTGCACCTGCTGTCTGAAGCCCTGGAAGGTTAGACAGCAGCTCTCAGGAGGATGGGAGACAGCTGGGCTGGCTCTGTGTTCAGCTCACAACACACCATTTCACTTAATATTTGGAGGCTGATGTGAGGACCAGAAACCAATATAATTATTCTTGTTAATATAATAATTACTAAATAATGATGAAAACAATTGGTAAAGGATATAGCCCAGTGATATAATAATTGTTATCAATATAATAAAATAAAGCCTGCAATAGACAGCTGAGATCCTAACCACTAATGTGTATCACTGTCCTACACAGTTCTTCTACCCAAACACTTCCTAATAACTTGTTAAATTCATTACAATATATTTAAAAAGTCCCTGTCTGACCCATTTTGCTAAGATATAAAATATCCCAATTACATTACATTTGTCACAATACATAAAGAAAATTATATCACACTGAGACCAGACTTTTTTATGGGGGGTCCTTTTTCAGGTGAAGGAAACTAGCAGGAAGCCAGGCAGATGATTGCTGTGCTGCCTTTTTCCCCTCCTGCTACACCAGTAGAGTGACAGTGATGTGCCAGGAGCAAACATCCCTCCAAGCCTCATCACCCTTCCATTTGTGCAGCTATTAAATGTGAGTTCTGCACACTGTGCCCGTTCCTTAACCCCACATCACGAGCACATGTGCCAATCCTCTGCCCAGGCACCACCTGAGCCTGAGGAGGAAACCACTGCCGTCACATCCCTCACAACTCCACCAGGCAGGAGCGGCATCCACACCAACCACGGCAGCGTGTTGCTGCCAGACCTCTGCTGCTCCATGTCCCGCCACATTACACCTGTAATACCCATGGTAATCATTGCTAGGACCACCTGCCCCCTGCTCCCCACTGGCACAGGAGCAGCACCCCAAATTCCTACACATCAGCTAAGCCGCAGTGACCGAGCACCAGCCCGCAAAAGGGAGCCATGTCAGCCTGCACCCCTTTGGGAAAGAACTTGTGGAAGAGTCAGGCTTAATCCGAGTGGTATGTGCTGTGCTGACACTGCCTGAGCCCTCTAATTACCTTGTTGGTGTAATCCCGTAGCAGACAGCCCGTGAAAAATGTGCTGGGCACTGTGTACACACAGAAGCAGATCTGTCCTGAAACAGCTTGGCAACAGGAGCAGTGCTCATCGTCAGCCATGAAACCCTACGGAATGACACGCCTGGTGCTCATAGCCCAGGCAACACTTTGGCACGCCCAGAGGGAAACAGGGTTGCTCACTGTGAGGGCAGGCACCCAGCCAGCCCCTTGGCCAGCAGTGCCAGTTTGGGCTCCCTTCTCCACCTCTCTGGACCAAACAGGGGTTGTAAAACTCCCTGAGAAGATGAAACAACTTGTACAACTTTTTAAAAACCTTTTTCTTCTCCCTTGTGATGACTCTTACAGTGGCAGCCTGGGCAAAATAGACAACTGGTAGAAAAAGCAGCCCCTGACATGCTTGCCCTGCCATCCACCATCCACCTCGCACTGCTTGGCATCAGCTGCGTCACCCAGTGCTAAATGCAAACTGCCTGAAAACAGAGGCCGACTGCCCTTCCCTCCTCTGCTCCATGAAAAAACCTTCCCCAGAATGCTTTACTGAATGGGACTGCAGGCAAGGTAATGCTCGGAGAGGGTACTGGGAATTTGCATTCCCAAAGGAAGACAATATGAGAGCATTTATTGCTGATCACTGCACACCCAGCCTGGCATTTCCTGTAGCACAGCTGATCTATTACAAGCATAAATGTTGAGGGATTTTTTTTTCCCAGAAGAAGGGTAAGTAAGCAGTATATGCACAGGGAATAGACACCTGCTGTCCAACTGCAGAGGTAGAGTCTGCTAATTCTCTGCCACCAAGACCTTTTAGAAAGTCATACTACATAGCTGGCAGTCCCATTATCAGGACAGGCTTCAGAGGACTGGAGGAACAAACCGGAGAGTTTGACAGTGATGAGACAAAGCAGAGTTCAAAATGATTTGGACAGCACTGGTAAAGGAGAGGAGAGGAGCTGAGCAAAGCTCCAAGCCCATACTAGGTCAGGAGGTTACTGCAACCATTTACAAAACTGGGAGAGAGAGAAAACACACAGCTCTGAAATTTCTGTAGTGTTCAAGGTACGAGTGTTAAGAGCAAATTTCATAGAATCTAGAAAAAAGAACATTTTTTGAAGTCTTTTTGCAGAGAAAGATATTCAGAACTGCACAACATCTGCGCTTTCCACACTGATAGATCAACAGCCACAGGATTGTTCTTTACATTGGGGGTGGAAAGGAAAATTTTCCTTGAGCAGACAACTATGGGTACAAGCATATTCCACCTCTCCTGTATTAGAGCAACGTGCTGTTTCTATAAAGAATTAAATGAAATTCTAAAGAAGCAGAGAGATTAAAGGCCAACTGCAATGATCCCCAACAAACATGTCCCAGATAGTCTTTGTAATCCTCGGTTGCCCATCTATTATTTCACAATTTTAAGGACATTGCACTCTGAAAAAGGGAGTTATGAAAATAGAGCAAAAAGACAGCAAATTCACACTTGGAGAGCTGGTGACATTTTTGAACCTTGCATAGCTGCTACCTGTGATGTACTTTCCTGTACATCATTCAGTGCACACAGCCGTTTACTGCCAGGTAATGGGTCACCCCCAAGACATTCGTGTTCAGCAAGCCATAGGAGTCACAGTTCAAGCACAAATAAAGTTAGTTCTGCTACAATGAACAAAGTCATCAATTATAAGAATGAAATTCAAGCCAGAGTGTAGCACTTGTAATTAAGAAACAGCAAAGCCAGGGCAGGCACAAGTGACAAGAAGGGGACCGAGCTCCTCCAAGCATGTCAGTGCAATGTCCAGCCACTCTCCCAGCATATTCTGTGAAGGAAGAGTTGCCCTCATGGGAGAAGAGTGCTAGGCTACCTATGCATCAAACTGCAGCTGGAAATAGATAGGAGGGAAAGAAATTGTTAGGAGAGTGTATAATTGCAAAACCCGCATTTCCTTAGTAAAACCAGTCTACAAAGGTCTGTCAGCAGCAACCCTGTAAATATCAAATGAAAAACACTAAATGATGGATACAGCTTCACAAAATTGCACTTAGAAAGGAGTATGACAAGCCCAAGTGGGAACACAGTGCTTTAAACACTAAAATTAAAAATGCACAGAAAAGTTATAAACATTCCATGGATGCTAACAGCAAAGCAATTCAGTATGAAGCATGTTTCTGAGGAGACCCCAGCCTGGGCAGGTATTTGGGTTATCCTTAACTATTTTGCCTGTTCCTGGGGCTGGACTGAGATTGAAAGGAATCCTTTCTGATTGCCTGTGGGGAGCTGGGGTGGCTCTGTAGGTATGCAGGGGCTGCACTCTCTCATGCTACTGCTGCTTTGAAGCCTAAAACAAGCTGCCTCAAGCTCCTTGCTGGGATTCATGGTCTCTGCCTCTGGGTAAAGAAGGATGCTCTGACTCTGAGGACAAAAGCACAAAATTAAAGACAAATTGTGCATTACTGAGTCTTATATGGGGAAGGGAGACTTGGGAGAGAGTCTCAAAGGTCTAAAACCTCTGAGAATGGCTCCTAGAGAGATGGGTAAAAGCAGAGTTTGAGATAATGCTTTTTGGTGTGCTCTGTAGCTCCTGGGAAGGACAGACAGCTTTCCATGCCTTGACACAGGAGCTGACTGCCCCGAGCCTCCCCACTGCACTGCCTCAGTGCCTCAAAGAGCTGGTTTCTGGAGAGGCAATGGTGCTCAGCATCTGCCCAAAGGAGGAATTCTTGGCTTCAACTTTGTTGTATTCATCCCATTCTAAATGCATCCTATTTGGGGCCTAAGTCCTGTACTTTGTTTTGATACATGATAATTACAAAGGACAATGTTTTATCTGTTTTCTTTTTCAATGCAGAATAGAAGGAAAAAGAGGATGACCCATTTATATTCCCTTAAATCAGGAGAAGAATTAGTTTCTAGAATTATCTGAGAACTTATCCCACTGTTCTCCTCTCTGCCTTTCTTGCTAATATCAAAACAAGCACAAGAAGCCTAAAATATCAACATGGATGCAATTAAAAAAAACCTCAACCAACCAACCAAAACAATAACCATACCACATTTGCATGCTCTTATGTCTGGTGAGCTGCAGTCACACAGCCAGGGCTGGTTTCAGGAGCTGCTTCTGGATAAGAAGCCTCCTACCCTCCAGAAACTGGAGGGTCCACCAGAGCAGTGCAAGGTCACCACAGCCATGACCAGTCCCAAGACAAGGCAGTGAGCAGGAAGGGACCATGTCTGCACTGTGAGGCAGCTTGGGAAACTTGTACCATCCCTCTTTTTTTGAGGGAATGGGTCTGTAACCCGAGTCACATTGCACACAATGTTTTTATTATGAAATTACTATGATAACAAATGAAGACTGACAGCTAGTAGGTCCGATCCCAAACATAGAATAAAATATGAAAAAGGTGAGCAGCACTGTTGACTTCACCAGTCCCTGAAAAATGATTCCCGTCAGTGTGTCCTTGGTTGTAACTACACACCAAAACACGTGGGAAGAGCGTATGGAGCCCTTTGCAGAGTTTGCTGTTGTTGCTGCCTGGTAAAGGAGGTTTCTGAAGATGTTTTGCAAATCAAGCTTCTGAAAAGCCATTTTTAGGCAGTAACTCCAAAGACCTTCTAATCTCTGTGCACTTCTCGTGCTGAAGTACATCAGCGCAGGAACATCCTGACGTGCTTTGTATTTGATTTGCCTACTCCTAAGAACCTCTTCATATGTGGAAAGCTTTGCAAAGCATTCAGGTAGAGCAAAGCAGCAATGGCTTGCTCCTGCTGGGAACTGCAGCCTGGTAGTATGATCAGGGGAAGTACCCTTTTTTATACTTCTTCACTAAAACGTAAAGCAGGCACTTTGATTTTCTTACTACAAATCAGCATATGAAGTACAGGGATTTTACCATATACAAATGGCTGAATACCAGATACCATAGTGGAATATAATTCTGTGCCGAAATCATACCCATCTCAAATTTTTTAATGCCTTTAAAAAAAAAAGTCTCACACTTCCATTAACTTGGTTGAGGCTTGGACTAAGGCCTCAGACAGTGTAAGGCTCTCATTGTGTCCAGTGAAACAGGAGTTTGTAGGAGACTGGACATCATTCAGGGGTTGCTGCAGAGAGGTGTCTAATTAGACACAATTGCTGTTGTTCTGCTGTGATTAAAAGTAAGGCACCAGGGATGCCTGATGAAAGGAGGCGATCAGGTCATGTCCTGAAGCCATACCAAGGTCTGACAGGAAAGGATACAAATCTAGGATTATTCTACAAAACCTGAAGAAAAAGCAAACACAGATTTGGTAATGGGCTTGATAAATCTTCACCTCTTTTCTCTGACTAGCAAAGCAAAACAAAAAGGGGAAAGAAAAACTTCAAACCATGTAGCTAAATATTTCTTCTCTACCACTGGTCAATGCAAGAATTCAAAAAAAGCTTTTACTCTCCCAGGAGTAACAAAATGGAAATGTCTGGGCTGGATCAGTGGAAGAGCTTTTGAACTGAAACATGGCAACTAATAGGAGAATAGGCTTTATACCAGCCTGGGTGCAGAAGATTAATGACTACGAATAATATGTATGCATTAGAGTGAATAATGACAGCCCTGAGGAAGGACTGGCAGAGACCGACAATTTTTTTTAGATCATTATTTCTCCGATGACAGAAACTATTACAATGAGGAAATTCATGCACTTTTCATTTTTCTAATTAAAACACGAAAACTGCTTCTGTCTACTGCTTAATTCATTGCTGGCTCTTTCTTTCTGTCCCCTTGGCCACCTGGAAAAAGCATCTCTTCACAGGTAAGCTTTTCCTTAGCTGAGGGCCCACCCTATCTCAAAGGGTAGTGCAGTGTCAGTGCTTAAAGTGACGGCTTAAAGTGAGCTGCGTTAAGGATTCCCACAGCAAAAGAACTGCATAATTGGAATTCTTGGTGGTCCTAAAGCAGACATGCTAAGGTTGCTACCTGAGCACATGCTCTGTCCACTGATCAATAAATAAGGGGAATAAAACTGCTTATGGGACTGATCTTCCCATGTTCCTGCTTATTAACAGTGCAAATTTTACATGATTCTAGGTTTTAGGGAGGATTTCAATAAAATGTGCACTTCTACTCTGTTCTTACAAATCTCAGTGTGGTGATTTTTTGCTTGTTTGAGAAACCTGAAACCCCCAGATCCTTTTGTAAGCTCTTTTCTAAGATCCTGCCAGTCTTGATACCTTAAATATTGGGAGGGACAGAGCAAATAAAACCACAGGCAATTAGCAGCTGGTCTCAACCAAGGCATCACTTTCAACACATAGTTTTCCTTCCCTCACTGCCCTGCGGGGAGCTCTGAGATAAACAGAAATAGAGAAGCACCCACTTTTTCTTCCTGTAAATCTCTAAATTGTGGCAAAGCTCACATCTCTCTTTCCAGGCACTGATTCTCCCCCATCTTTGGCAGTGTTTTGCCTCTAAATGCAAAGCAGGAGGTCGAGTACTCTTATCCTGAGGGGTACATTGGACTTTGCTTACTGGGATCAGCAAGTCAGGAATGCAAGCCCTCAGATATCCACAGCAGCTCTTCGAAAAAGAGACCAAAAAAAAAAAAAANAAAAAGAAAAAGAAAAAGAAAAAGAAAATTTAAAAAAAAATAAGAAAAGAAAAGATAGAAAAAGATAGGAAATAAATCAGGTAAAAGTTTGTCTTTTACACAAAAACACCATGAAAAAGTATTGACTGCTCAACACTTGCACATCTTCAAGTTCACTAAAGGGACATGAAGTTATTAAAAAAAAGTATCTCAGACAGGCACACAGCACTTTCCCTCTCCCATACACAAATATGTCCCCATGCTAATTGGCTCACCTGTCAATGCAGGAAAAGCTCTTCCTGGCCACGCCAAATGCCCTGAATGACACCCAATTTCCTAATCCGGCTTTGTTATTTACTCCTTATTTCGCATATAACTAGAGTATGAATTTATAGCATGCTTTCATTTACATAGGAAAACTGGAGAAAGCAGTTTGTGCCCCAGAAGGAGACAAAGAAACTTGAAGTAAACGTAGATCTAGAATTAAGCAAAATAAAACTCTAATCGAGATAATTATTGTTAATGACTTGGAACTGAAACTCATTTGGATGAATCCTCTTCAGATTTTGCCTATTCGTTCCCCTAGCTGTCAACACAAAAATGGCAGGTTTTAGCCAAATAGTCTAGCCTTATAAGAAAATAGAATAGAAATGAAAGAAATAGAATGAAAACTTGCTGCAACCTTAAATTCTAAGAGGAATAAATTATCAATTTTATTAGAAGGCATTTACTTATCTGAAATCTCCTCCCCACTTTTCAAATAATAATAAAACTGCTTACACTTTAGGAATAGCAGATGATTGATTCTGACTGGTGCTTAAAGAAAATACTTCTGGTTTTTAACGTAACTTTCTGCCACTGGGCTCTCTACAGCATTATATACACCCTTGTTGCTATGATTCCAGCAGTGCCTTGCAGACACTGCAAGATGAAAAAAGTAGCCTCTATGTTCCTTCCAAATGGTTCAGCAGGGATTCTCCTTAAAAATAAAACTTTCTGAACATCCTTCAGCAACACTGAGACATAAAAAGGTTTCTACCCACAAATAAGAGAAAAATAATATCAAAATAAAACTAAAAAACCTGACCACCCACAACCAAAATTCAATACCCATTTTAATTTCTGCAGAGCAAAGTGAACCTTTGGTATTCACAGCTATTCATGCTCCAAAGTCGTGCTGCACGTATTGATGTGAGCGGTCCATTATCCGACACGCAAGGCATCCCACTGACCTCACTTCAGCAGGAATTGCAGAATCACAGCCCTATTATGGGCAGGCCCAATATTTATGCACACTTGTCAGATTTCACACAGCTCCTCTGAATGACATGCTCTCCTCTGGTCCTGCCTTTCTTGTCTTTAGGCGCTTCTTTCTCTCC
This sequence comes from Ifrita kowaldi, assembly GCA_013398055.1. Lineage (NCBI taxonomy): Eukaryota > Metazoa > Chordata > Aves > Passeriformes > Cinclosomatidae > Ifrita > Ifrita kowaldi. The sequence goes on from VZRS01014193.1 coordinate 466,585, forward strand.
TCTGCCCTCTGACTTCTATGTGGCTTTTCATGTAAGTGTGAATTTAACCAGCGAGCCTCCCCACAAGCTCACACTGTTCAGTTCTCACAAGGAACTCTGGACATATTCATTACAACCGCAGGCTGAAATATTCAGTCACACAGTAAACCTGTGAGGGAGGGATGCTCGCTAGCCAATGTTAAGGAGCTGAGCCCGGGGTAAGAGCTGAGTCCAGGGTAAGAGCTGAGGGAGTGGAAGACTTTTAAAACTTTGCAAATACTGTTTGCAAGTAGTCTGCAGATAATACTCCAGGCCACCAGCTGATTGTAGTTCTACAAAATATTTTTAAAAGCAGCTTTGACAAGATTTCCTCTCAAACAACTGTTCTTCCTCATAATTTTTTTCTGGAAACAGTTTTCTCCATAGATGCCAGGGGACACTGATTTTTCTAAGAGTAACAAGGCTTTAATACCAAAAGATTAGAGATTAGAAGCAATGCCAGGTGTCCCTGCACGCTGCGTGGAGGGAGTGATGTCCCAACGCTGCTGTTGCATTAATGCATTCCCAGCACAGAACAGCACTTCTAGATATATTTCACAGCAAGAAACTACACGGGGTCTAATGCAGGAATAATCTGCAGAAGCAGTGTTTTCCTTTTGGCTGGATTTTAACAAAGAATGCAAATGCATGTAGGCTTTTACAGTCTGAATGTTTCTGTTCAAATCTTTTGATTCAAAAACCTTTTTTTCTCGAACACTGATCATGAAAGCAGCACCTTTTCTGAATCAATATTCTGGGTACAAGAGTGCAATAGTATCATCTAAGAGGTTACAGTTTTTGACAGCATCACTAGCCCTTACGTCTTTTCTTGGTTATTTCAGTCTTTTTAAAATGAAAACAAAATAACCTCAACTCCAAAAAATGCAGTTTTGAGGTGTTTCTTAGGATACTAGCTTGGTAGTATACAGTCAGATGACTGCTCCCACATTAGGGACAGGGTGGTATTTTCAGCTTTTCTGGCAATTTTTTACTGTTTTGTTTCCTTACGCTCTTTCTGTTGATTTCCTATCTGTCAGTGTGTCACCACAGAGAGATTAACTGAAATTTCAGACTCCATTGAAGCCTCTTTGTCCTCTCCCACATGACACATTAGCTGAACATAGACATACCCCAAACAAAAAAGGGTAACTGGCAACAAAGTGGCTCCAGAGCCCACACTGCTGATGTAAATTTCTTCAAATCATGGGATTTAAACCTCATTATGCTTGGATGTTTGTGCAAATGTGCCTGGATCTTTGTGCACTGTTGTATAAAGCAGCTAAACGAAGAAAAGTGATATTGATTTTCCCACAATCAGATATTTATGATGCCAACAACCCCTAAAATATGTAGACTTTCTTGCAGAGCCTTGAAGAGGCTGCACAGTCAGCAGAATCCCAAAGTTCAGTTGCAAAGGTCATGCAGACACATTAAAAAAGGAAGAAAAATGTCCTGGGGCTACACCCACTTTGGAGAAGAAGGAGCAGTTTATTCTGTGAGAGAGGTCACAATTTCGATTTCTCTGCAGCCCCCCAAAGCAGCAGATGCAAACATGGATGTGGTAAACAAGAAGGCTGAGTTTTTGTTTAACACCGATTTCTGTATGGCCTAACTTCTAGAGTGCAGTTTGCTCATGTATGTACCTCACAGAATTGTTGCAAGGATTAAATCTTTGCAAGGATTCATCTTTAAATCTGGGGTTTGAAAAGCTCTGCATATCATATGTGGAATAACAGCTACAGTTAAGGTCACTTGATTACTCGCCAGGCAATAGGAATTAAAAGATAAACTGTTGTGTAATTGTCTTACGCTGCAGTTAGAAAAATTCTCTGTTATTATCCTGGGATAAAACCTGCATATAATTTGTCATGAATTCAAAAGCACGCAAGTACTGAAAATAAATATACCTTGGACAATTCCACAGTTACACAAACGACAGCTGCAATTTATTCTTTGATTCCATTTGATGTTCCACCATACTGCAAACACCTATGTCATTTTATGTTGTGGCAGCTATCCTGCAAATGAGCCAAATTCAGCATCAGTGTTAAAGGGTGCAGGCTGGCACAAGCCAGGCATGCTCTGTACAGCTGCTGCCACAGGGATGGAGTTCGTTCTGTTAAGCTGGGAGTGTGCCAGGCTCACACCTTTCTGGCCGGTGTGTACAGTTCTGCTCCTCTATCTAATTCATTACTGCTGTCTTCTTGAATGTGAAGCATTAAATCAAAGAGAAGAGAAGGAGTAAAAAAAAGGCAGTATGGATAAGAAGTTTGCCACAAAACACAACATCCAGGTTTATAGCTATGAGGGGCTATTTCTCAGCTGTGAATCTGAGGTCAGAACCGCTCAGCTCTCCCTGTTTTAAGATCTGAAAAAAGACAAGGACCTTCAAAAAGAGCAGTATGTTGAGTAAAAGAGGCAGGCATCACTGGTATGATGACTCAAGCAGAGAAACAGACATGTCACAGTGGAAAAGCAGCAAGTTCTCACTGGGAACCCTGTGCATCCTCGGTGACCTCCACTTCTCAACATGAGACCATAAATGCTGCTTTGGGTGGACGATTTTTTTTCAAGTCACTTTTTTAGTTACTACCAGTGGCTTCCCAACAGCTTGTAGGGTCCAAATCCCAGCTGGATCGGCTGCAAAGGTTAGGACCCCCACAAAAAACCCATCTCTTCATGCATGGCAAGGATCTAGCCCAGGAAATAAAAGGTCTGCAATCTGGAAACACACATTAAGGAAAATCCCAAGAAGAGATTAGTTGTAAGGCTGACATAGTGACAAAAGCAAGAACAACAAGGGATTTGTGTAAGTGGAGAACTACTTGGCAGTAAGAGAGACTAAACACTTAAACCAGATTTACACTTGGAAGTAACACTATGACCAACCGTGGAATCAAGCAGCATCAGGAGAAGTTCAGACTGGGCATTAGGAAAAGGTTCTTCCCTGAGATGGTGGTTGATTCCTGGAACAGTCCCCAGGGAAGTGGTCACAGCATCAAGCCTGCCAGAGTTCGAGGAGCATCTGGATGATACTTTGAGTAATAAAGTTTCATTTTAGGTAGTCCTGTGAGGAGCTGGGAGTAGGAATTGGTGGTCCTTATGTATCCCCTACAACACCAGATATTCTATGATTCTAACAATTAATGAGGCTAAATTCTGCCCCAGCTGCTGTTGATCTAGTCCATAACTAAATTCACTCTTCCATGTCCTACCAGTTCTTCCAAGCCACTTCTGGAAAAGCGAGAGAGCATGTTAGTCAATCACATCATTTGGTAGGGAAATGCTCAATCCTGTCTGTCTGTAATCTCCACATCACAAGAATAGCAAAACACTCTTCCATCTTATCTGCAGACCAAAGTCTGACATTAGCCCCATGCCGGCCTGGGCCCTCGAAGCTCTCTCTGGATTCCCAGGGGTTTTCCACCCGAGAGATGATTGATTAATCCCCATCCATCTAACAGAAGGTCACCAGCTCACTCCATGCTCTCCTGAATACTGTGCAATCACAGGGTTCAATTTAAAGTTTCTAAGGACAAGCAATTGGCTCCTCAGACACTGATCTACGAAACAGTAGGGTGCTCAGCTACAGGATAAAGGAAAAGCAGGAGAGGGCATTTCAGGAGCCTATTGCTAATGAGTGAACCATCTGTCTGTCTTCTTTGTGAAAATTGGCTATTTATTCTGACATTTTCTTGTCCCCAGTTTTTTTGCTGATGACCTTATTATTTTAAAGTAATGTAATCTAATTTTAATGCTAGTACTTGTCAGAATTCTTTAAAAAAGCAATAATGATAACTGTAGCTATCTTAGTGAACCGAAAAATAAAAATGTACCATGCCTCTGAGAGAAAAGGTGCAAGTCCCACCACAAACAAACAAGCCTCGCTGGTGATAATTATACTCATTATTCAGAAAGAAAACCATGGCCAGCTGTGAAATGAGTGACCAATAGTGAATTCTTCATATGGGATCATTCTTCCATCACAAATGAAAAACGATGCTGAATACAAATTAAAAAAAAAAAAAAAAAAAAAGTCTCACTGTTGGCAAAAGCTTAACACAAATACATCAACTGAGATGGACTCTCCCTGCTCTGCCTTAGCCAATTTATGCCTCTCAAAGGAATGTGTCCACTTCAGGACTGCAGACTGTCCTTGAATGCCTCTAAATGTGAACACCACTTTAGCAGAAATGTAAGAAGAGGACACAGAGACTAATCGAGTTGTCCATCTATCTTCCGGTATCACATCTCTGCTGCAGACACCACCAGCTGTTTCACAGAAGTGGGCAAAAAGCCTGATGGCAAGTTAATAGGGATAGTCTTCCGAGCCAGGAAGTCTCCCCCTTATTCTTACTAGCTATAGATGAGTTTCAGACCTCAGTTATGAAATTTTGTGGCCCTTTTAGGACTTCTCTTAAGGGTTGTTTCTTGGTTTTTTTCAGTCTGTTTTCAAGCAGTGCCATTACAAAGCTAAATCTGAGCAGCTAGGCATTGCCTATGTACTTCTAGTAAACAAGAATATTCTAAAATGTAAAAAACCCCGAGTATAACAAATTTTAAAATGGCAACTGAGTACTTGTGAGTGGTTATTTCTGGATCCACAATCCCTTTTTTCTCTTGTCTCAAATCAGCAAGTATGGGCCAATTGGGCCTCAAAATGAAGTCACAAGGAAGGCAGTTTCTTTGGATGGGCAGGCAGAAATTGATAGTATCTCTCCAACCACTTTTTGATATTAATTTTAATCTCAACTTACTCTGTATTTCTTTTTGCATGGTTTTATGCCAGGTAGTAATTGAAGAACACTGCATTTGGACTTGTATTTGTACTTTTGGTGAGGCAAGCATTTACCCCAAATGAACACTTTGCTAAGGAGCTTCATCAGCAGCAGCATTTTCTGATATTTACACTGAAGTTTGCCTGACTTAAGGAGTGAAAGGAGAGATTTATTGAGACAGGACTGATGCATCCTGTTGCCATGAAGGTCTTGCAAGAACACGCAACTCATAATTACATGCAGCCCCCTCTTTCTTCATCCTGATGCCATTCCCATCAGCCTTTGAGATGCCTCTGACATACAACAGAAAGAGGGATAATGAGCCTTGAGCTAGTACTAACCTAACAACTTTGGGGTGTACACCAGGCATCAGAAAGCAGCAGCAACACTAAATAACAACAGAATGTACAAATCAAGGTGGTACAAGAGTTAAATCTCTTTTAATAATTTCTGTTTAATGAGTGCAGTCCTAGGAGGAAGAAGCTGATCATGTTTGGTTTGTACAAAGTGCTAAAGCACTGCATAAAGTTAACAATAAGCAAAATTTTTCTTTAATCAATCAACAGAAGACAGACAAACAGGAACTCTTAAAGGCAACCAAACTGGAACAAACTTCGCTTCTAATGGGAAAGATTGAGTGATTCTTGCTTATCTCTCAGTTTATCTAAAGCATCTTGAGTATGTCCACTGGTCTCTAAAGGCACTGTGGACAATAGCTCCAAGCAAAGCTGCTTCACTAAAAGGGGACTTCAAAAATCATGTTGTGAGCATTCATCTGTTCCTCATTACTCCAAGAGAACACTAAGTCTGAACAGATCTGTAAAATTGTACCTCCTACACAGACATTTTTTCCTCCTTATTGTCTCTCCAAGTCCTGAAAATCCAGCTGAAGGCGTGAAGAGCTGCAATACTGGAAGCTACAAATATGCTACTTATGCAGCAGTGATGCTGGAATAACCAGAGCATGGTGCTACACTTTCTTCAGCAGGTGGAGTTTCAGTAGTGAACTGATAAAGCAGATTTTCCTGCTCTTCTAAGAAAAGTGAGTGCTCCAGGGCCATGTGTTCATCAAACAACAGGACACATATTTCTGGTTTTACAATCTAGCAGAAGATGCTAAAGGCCTAAAACCTGCACAGTAACTCAGAGCATGTCTCAATGCCTCTATTCTGAGTTTTACCCTCTGGGAACATTAAAAATGTGATGATTTGGTTTATTTTCATTTGCATTAAATGATGAACCCAAGAGTAATTGATTGCATTGTGACACAGGTAGGAGGACTTAAGATAGCCCACCGGCATCCACTGCCAGATTGCTCATTTTATTTGGTCTGAGAGTGACTGACCTGGGAATATGAAGGCTATTGTAATAAAAAAGCTACACCTCAAAAAATGAAAAAAATTAAAGAATAAAAAATAAGGGTACAAAGTTGTCTGACTAAAGGCTTTATCACAATAAACACAGAGACCTGGAGAGGATCAGAGGACTGACAAGGGGTGGAGGAACCCAGGTGACCTAATCAGTGAAATCTGAGGATGACAATGGACATTATGAAGCTGTTGTCCCTAGAGTGAAACCCATGAAGAGCTGGGGGAAAGAAACTTTTTTCTTGGACTTCCATGCTAAATATGGGGCTTACCGCCTAAAGGGGCATAGGGCTTATTATGGGATGTAGGTGGAAGCAAATTTGAGAATGGTGTAAAACTTAACCAGTTGGCAGTTTGTCACATTAGGAAATGCTGTATTTTGCAGATCTGCTTAAAGTGGGCAGAGAAATAAAATCAGGGAGAGAGATGGTGCAACTAGACAGTCCTTACACTTATTTTCTTTTTCTGCTTGACCTTGCTTATTTATGTCCATGTTTGTGCCCACGAAGTCATAAAGCACATAATGACTCTATGTTCTACATACCACACATTTGCATATTTTATTTAAAAGGCTGAATAAAACTGCATAGATGCTTTTACTTATTGATTACAGTCTTTACTAGCTGTGTTCAATTTCACTTCAGCGTCTCTTTTTGACATTAATGGACTGTAGTCAGGCTCACCTATTCCATGCTCACACTGAGCAAAAGACCTCACCACATAAGTTTCCACGAATAAGAATGCATAAAGAGAAAAAGGATGAATGGGAATCGCATGCTTGTTTCCAAAACTGGAAATCCCATCCTGAAGCTTCTGACGTTCTGGACAGGAACCCAACACAATCCCCTAAGTCACTAATGTCAGCTTACAGAGGGAATGTGAATCAAGAATTGTTCCAATGTGTTAAGCAAATACACAGCTTCAAATGACTAATTGAATCCCTCGTCATATAGCTCAGCAATATAGTCAGAACATGAAGAATCACAAGAACTTTACCCATTTTGGCTGGAAACTATACTTTCAATAGAGAGCACCAAGTGCAAATGGAAAATGTCTGGCACGACCTGTACCAGAATGTAAAAACAACTGAATAAAAGACAAAAACCAGGGGGTTTTTTTAGATATCATTACCACTGTGCAGGAGGTCAGGATGAAACTTCTTGGTTTACAGAGGTACGTCACCATCACTAAATTAAGGAAGAGAGTCTTAAGGAGAGCAATGCCACAGCCATGTTACAGGAGAAAACTGGAAGTGAAGAGACTGCAAACATTGCTTGTCTTTTCACGGGTGGCGATATATTCTCCTGACTCATGCATATGTAGGAGACCTGCCCACTGTCTGAGTCTATGCAGGAGCTTTTCAGTAAGACCTTATTACAATCTCTTTCAGTGCATGCCCATAAACAAGTTTGTCTTCCCAGCATAAATCTTCTACGTTACATTTATGCTCAAGAAAACACCAGAGGGTTTATCATTGCTAAAATTTCAGATATACTACAGGCAATGATTCAGAAAATTACTTATTATCCATTAAAACAGTTAATGTAAGCCTCACTTTTAAGCTGTACATTCTTTATGACAGAGAACTTGTCTTCTGCCCTTTCTGTGAACTATTTTGGATATTTTTGGGCCTCATATAATTATAATAACACCCTCACAATCAAGGTAATGAAATATAGCATTTTATAATGGTGTCTCTTATAGAAAAAGAGTTTCAGGGAAATTTGGACATACCTGCCTCTAACTGGAAGTTTCAATTATAATCAAAAAATATTTCTAGTTTGACACATCTTGATTTCACCCCTTTCTACTATTAAACAGGTTTTTACTTTAAATCAGACTTTCAGAGGAACAAAGTGCTTCAAGTTTAAATCTTTTAATTCTTTGCTTTCAACTCTCCCTTATAAAAAAATACCATGGAAATAATGCAAATATCAGCCTCCTTACCATAGGTCAGAACCAGAAAAATGTGAAAGTCTTAACTTTTTATATAATACTCCTTCTGTCTGCTACATACATTAACATTTATGATGGAAAATGTTGACGACCTCCCACCTCCAGTTGTTCAAGAATTTCTTGTTTAGCATCCACTGCAGACTATAACAGATTTGCTGGAATACGCATCTCTGCATCCTCAGATGAATGCTCTGTGTGTTTGCAAAGGTCTACAGGATTGGCATGCCAGAAAGCCAAGCTTGTTAACAGCTCCAGACAGTTCCCACTGGAGTTTCTGTGTGCCTCTACTACACATCTCAGTATTCACCCAGAGAAGACCACGTGTTACTTCTCTGCACAGAGCTAGAATCTGTGCGGAGGATCAAAAGAGCCTTGGGGTTGATATCAGTGATTTCCTGCTATTCCATATCCTTGAATATTGGCTCAAAGGAATAGCCTCCAAGGGAGTTCAAACCTTCAGTTTTTCTTCCTTTCTCAACATTTTGGTAAAGAACTCCCCGTATCACCTTTTACATCTACCAGTTCAATTCCCACAGAACACAATGAACATGAGTCAGAAGTACACACACAAAGCATAGCAAATTCCTAAGGAACAACAAAATTGCATCTCACCACTAACCTGATGAATAAGATTCTTTGCAAATCAGTGGTTAAACCCCCTTTGTCTGACTAGATTCAAACGGATTCATGTGATAGGAAAGACATACATTCTTCTCAGGTAGACTTCAACTTCCAGATCATTCATGGCATCACCTATCCTATGACATGTGCAAGGTCTTCTAAGTCAATCCTACCCCCAAAGATGGCCACAAGGCTGATTTCAAGACTGCCATTGTTCCCAAGTTCCCAGCTAGTACTGAAAAAAGTGGTTCCTGCCTGGGCTTGGGGCTGTTTTGAATGCAAACAGCAATGCTGCTCCAAGTCTGGTGCTGCTAGGCTAAGACAGCAATCCTTCAGGAAGGGCAGGATTAGAAGAGGGACACGATGGATGCCACCTTTGCAGGGATGGGTGTATAGCTGCTTCCTAGGGCTGCCACACACTTTGGGTTCAGGGGTGGCTTTGGGCTACAGGGTCACTTCGTGTTCCCAACCCACCAGGTGTGCGGTCTCACACAGGCACCATCCCAGTGAGCCTGGATGAGGGACTCCAGCTCCCAGCAGGAGCAGGAACATGTGTCCAGGCACTGAGAGGTGGGGAAGTAGATCACTTGCATCTCCTGAATGCTATAAAATAAAATTTAAAAAATCGCCTGGGTTGAACTTTCCAAGCAGTGCTGAGGGGGCATGGGATTAGTTCTTGTCCTCATCTCAGTTCCTCAGCAGTGGCACCAACCTGCACACACAGCACTTGGTCTGTAGAATTCCTTCCTTCCAGTTCCCACCTGAGTGAAAACAGCTCCTGTGCCCTGGTCATACTTACTGCTCCTGTTTTTTCTACAATGTATTGGTAAATGTAAAAAGGGGACCAGTAGATTTTATACAACTCTGTCCAAAGGATGTGAAATCTTGGAGGACAATTTTTAAAATGTTTCAGTGGACAAAGAAAAGGACTACACATATTCCTGCATGGAGCTTGAGCCCTTGCTAGACTCATCTCCTCCAATCCCAGCACAAAAAGTGATGCCCAGTGGGCTGTGCTGAGCTCTGCCACACCGTGTCCCTCCCTTCATGACCTGGAGAAGGGGGCAGGCCTGAGTCTGACACGGAGTGGCAGCTCTTCCCCAAACCCAGAACCCAAATCCCCCTGCAATGCTGCAGCCCACAAGTGGCTGCAGATCTGTTATGCAGTTGTTCCTCTCACATACCCACCCACACAAATCCTGTTGCTCCAACTTTGCTGGGAAGGTACAGAGCACCACTAAATCCTATTTTATTACAGTCGGGGTTAAGCTTACACGTCTATGATGGCAATGTAAACCTTGCTAAAAAGACTTCGTAAAACCATGCACCACCTGAAAACTGGACTCCCAGGTTTCCTAGAAAATCTGTAATATTTTATTTCCTTCACTCGCCTTTGGGAGAAAATATTAAAGGTAAAGGCCTTTCAGTTGAATTACTGACTAGATGTTGATCTGGCAATTTCCATTAAAAAAAAATTCCATAAGTAAGCAGCAAGATGATATCGCCTACTGAAATTTATTTTGCCAGAGAAAAATTACACAAGCAACTGCATTATTAGGATGGACTATTTTTAATTAAAGCTCCTGAGGAGAAGATAGGCTTCAACTAAGAAAAGCCAGCCATGTCTGGAAGGTGTATTGAGAATAAAAAAATGAAATGCCAAAACACATTACAGAAATGGACATTTGACATTTGAATGAGGATTTCTAATAGCTCAGATGAAGGAAGAATATGAAACTGGAGTTTCAATTTAGGGCCGATTCAGATATAATCCCTTCTGTTAGGGATTTGGTGCTGTGAAGCTTCTCGGCTTCAACGAGTATGCTTTTTAGCAAGGTTATGCATGTCAGACTGAGAGACACCTGCATGTTCCCTTTGGGAAGCAAGCTGGGGATGACCACTGAGAGTGCCTGAAAGAAGAAGCTTCTGCAGGAAATCCTTTCAAACTAATGGGACCCCAGGTAAATCTCAAATTCAATGTGTACTTAAACCCTAAATCAAGTCTTGCCTTCATTCCGAAAACTGGTGGTAATATTTGCACTTGTATGACAGGTCTGGTTGCTCACTTTATACAGATGCATGCCTAGTCTCCTTTGAGTCTCCCTAAATCCTTGCCCTTCAGTGATAATAATGTAGCAGTGAAATTCACAGACTGGTGACTTGTTTACGCTCTACCCAACAAGTTATTCTGTAATAGCTTCTGCCTCCAGCAACTCTCTGTGCCAGTATAAAAGTCACTTTGTCTTAGACTGGGGGAGCAAAGTCAGCAGCTGAAACACTTTTTCTACAGTAAACACTGAGGACAAATGATGGGGGTTTAAAGATTGGTGTTAAAAGCTGTGATTTGGAGGGCAGCCAGTGAAAGGATATCCAAAATGACAGTGACTATTTAGGCACACACATATATTACAATTCTAATCAGAAAAACAAAATAAAATACAAACTTCCAAATGTGTCTCTGAACATACTATTGTAGGAGCAGTTAAAGAATAAGAATTCATTGCATAGTAGTTGGGCCTTGAAGCCCAATGGCCATCCCTACTCAAGAGATCAGGAATAAACAGACAGACAAAAAGCAGTATATGTTTTAAATAATCCTGTGCCTCGCTTTCTCCCATCAGTAGACCTGGAGTAAATCACACAGATAACCCTGTGATGTAATTTATTAACTTTCCTGAAATACAGTGAGGGCCCCTGACTAAAAACATTTAGATAGCCCCAAATACGTTACTAAATGTCAGTAAACACTCTGAAATGCCTTCTTTTCATTTTTGTGAATAGGAAGGAGCTACTCATACTTGAAGCAGTTATATTGACTAAAAATTTGTTTAAGGTTACTCAAAATCCTTGCATACACAACAGCACTGTACATTCATGAATTTTTTTTCTCAAGGACTGTTTTCGTTCTTGTGTCTGCAATAGTAACCAGTGATACCTAAAATTAATTTTTAGCATACTCCTTCTTTTTTCTTTATTTATCTTTTCTCACTACTGTTTAAATCCCCCAGAACTCCATGGAGACAGTCCTCAAGTTTAATGGCATTAGCAGCGAATCTGCCTTGCCTGAAATGAGTCTCAGGCTGACATTAGATAGGACTCCCTGGATGTGGCTCACCAGCAGTTTGCATGTGGCTACTCCCTGCCACACCCAAATACGAAAACAAGGCATCAGTTGCTGTTTACAACATTGCAAGAACTGCTGTAAACATCATGAGATCATCACAGGAAATTCACATAGTAAAAAACCAGGGAATTAATAACACAAACAGAGGAATGCTTCCAAGCAAATGGACTTCATGCAAAAAGAAAGAAAGAGGGGCAGTATTTTCCAGCCTCTGCTGCACCAAAGAAGAAATGCCAATTGCGAATTAAAATCAGGGCGCTTGTATTTCATTAAGGTGAGGAAGGAAATTCTGTCTGCCCTCTGATAGCTGTTTCTGCCAGCCAAAAGTGAATTTATGGCATAATTGAAATTACATTCCTTTTCTGCTACTCACTTGCTTCTGATGAGTATCATTACGCTGAAGCAATTTATCATGTTTTATATCTGAAAGAGCTGTTCTGTTTCCACAATCCTACTCTTTGTACCACCACTTTCTAAAAATCTGGGCATTATAATTTCCTTCCCCCTTCTGGTTCCCTTTCACGAAAACTCTGCTGACAATCGTGAGACAAAGTATAGAGGATGCACACAATCCCAGATAACTATTAAATCTTCTGAGAACTAAGACATACCTTCACTGTCACAGGTGATTTTTCACTTTGAGCCTTTGGCTCCAGTGTCCCTCATCTAGCAAATGCTCCAAAGAAGAGCAGAAGAGAGACAGCCACCTGCAGCTGGTGTATCTGCAAGTAGGCAAGCGCTGTGCAGCTGCCCCGGGTGCACGGCAGATAAGGTGTCTGCTCTGCAAGAGGAATATTTGTACATGTAGTTCCCCCTGATGCTTGGCCAAGAAGGGAAAGGAGACATTTTCTTTTCCATTCCTCCTGGCAGAGGAATGAATTATCCACCACCAAAGGCAGAAGCTGGTGGGTTGGCCGGTGCCCTCAGATGGGCAGTTCAAGAGGCTGCCTCTGCTTATCATAGCAGAGAACAGCCAATCCATGCCAAGGAATACAGTCTGTCAGCAGAACCTTTTCTTACTGCTGTTTACAAACAGACCTTATTCCATGCTGAGATTTCAGGACTGGCAATCAAAAACTACACTAAACAAATTTACCTTGAATGTCTGCTTGATCAAACAGCAAGCCCCAGATTCTGCTTTAAACACCATTTTCAAGAACAGAAATAACTTTTACACTTTTAACTGCTCAACCTTCACCTAGTCCAGATTTTATTTTGTTACCTGTAGCCACAGTGCTGAACTGACAGTCTGGAGCTGACAAAATGGTACCATATATGAGGAAAAGGGACTGTGTGGCTGCTGGATGCCACACCATATGGGCAGGAGTAGGCACTCCACCACAAGACTCTAATCAAAGGGTTTTTTTGCCAACTTTGGAGGGTATCCACAGTTGCAAAATACTGAAGCCTTCATATTGTATTTGGCAGCAGCCAAAATACTTCATTAAACCTCAGGCACTTGCTTGCTGTTGGACATCAAACCAAAATATTGGGTGTTTTGATGCATATGTATTAGTCTAAAGGAATAATTAGGTCTGTAAGAATAATCAACAATTTGAGACAGAAAAAAATCTCTTAGCTTGGAAGTCTGCCTCTGGAGGTAGCCACTGTCACCTATGAAGGCTTGACTTGACCTCACCACACAGCCAGCTTCTTCTTAAAAGCCACACACAGAAATCAGACCTTTGACTCCTCTCGAGATCCAATTCCCCTACCTCCAATCCCTTGTAAATATGTAAGTATTGTCATCAGTTTCTCCCATATTTCGAAATTCCTATGAACTGAATGCTAAACTCCTGGAAAGCTTAACATGGATGTATTTTTCCCTACCTGGGCAGTAATGGAATATTTTACTTTTCATTTCATTGTCTCACTCCCCAAGGCTGTGTTTTTAACACACACTCAGTTATAATTAAGAAAAATAGGTCTACAATTAAAGAAAGAAAACAAAGTAAAAAGCCAAAGCTATTACTCCGTGACCTTTAAGAAAAAAAAGAACCACAGGTAGCTATGATCATTCTGATATTCTGATATCTGCTCACTTCTGGTCAAATTCTCCATCTCCTATCAAACAGGAAAAGATAAGTTGTCACTGCTATGCATGTCATACAGGCAGAGTCTGACTACCTAGCTATAATAGTTAGGAGTGCTGTCAAAAAAATCCCTAAATGCACAGTCACTAATGATTTCATTGTGGTACATCTTTCATTTGAAAATAATAGTCAGTGCTTTAATGGAGAAAATAGAAGCTCACCAAATCCTTAATGATGCTGAGTCTCTTTTATGCTAGCAGTTTTACATGGCAAAAACAATTCTTGGAAATGTCAACCTGCCAATCTGGTTTAAGGTTTTAAACCTTTATTATGAATTTCAGAGGTAGACTAGAAATATTTCTGTTAATGGCTTTGTTTGAAATGTCTTGATTATGGATAATCATCTACGAGCAGTAGATTCTTGCAACGCAAGAAGCCCCTGAATAGAAAATTAAAGCTAAACCAACATTATCCCGAGACTTTCTATTCCTCATAGCCCATCACAAGGTTCCAAGCCTTTACTGCCACATTCTCCTCACCCAGCAAGTCTTCACATGAAACAGGAGTAAAATGAGCCTTTGGTGGTGGGCGATTTATCTGAACTATTTCCTCTCCTGATTGCCCATGAGGAAGTCTCATATTCTTCCCCTTCTCCTCCCTGAGCTGCCAAGTAAAACCCAACTCCAGGACCTCAGAGCAAGAGCTAGAGGGACCAAGTGAGGAACCAAATCAGTTGCAGACCAGGAAAGGGGAGAAAAGATGGTTTTGATTTTAAAGACCAGATTATAATATGACAAGAACGACAACCTGTGCATTCTAATTAGTGCTACTGTCCCCTTCAATTATGTCAGCTGATGACCTGGAGTAAAGGCGCCAGAATCCAATCAACACTCACATCTAAAACCAGTTAACAAACTGTCAGGTTTAGTTGTGAAAATGCCTTTATTAGTAACTGGTTTTAGCGAATCCTGGAAAGCACTGTCAGTCTTTATACACCGAGAATTACATGCTGGTTGGTTGAGGAAACTGAAGCCTTCAGAAAGGCTTTTGTTTTTCCCTCTTTCTTGGTTTTTATTCACAGTGAAAAATCATGTGGCAATGTGACAAAGATCTTTGTTTTAATACCAGACTCATGGAAGAACTTCTTGTGGAGCATTACGTTGTGGATACCTGTGGGATATTGCATCCAAATCCTTTCTCTTCCTCTTACTTTTAGGGAAAGCATCAGTGAAGACACAAAGCATGTGTGAAACGTCATTGTCAGCCTTGCTCACGCCCCAAAGGCTCCCTTTTCCTTCCCTTTGACTAAGAAAATTATAGTCAAATTTTCTTCTGGTCATCTTGTAGCACAGAAACAACAATGCTGAAGTTCTCCAGAGTGTTTATTCGTACCAACTCGGAAAGACAGCAATTCAGGCAATGTTTCTGTTTTTTTCCAGCAGCCCGATAGCACAAAACTGTGTTCAATGAAAGGCAGCTGCAGGAGTGCCAATGGCTCATCTTCCTGTGCAGAACCACAGGAACTCTCTATTTTTTACATTTTCCCCCCAAAGAATACACTATTTCTTACATATGGTTATTTTTGCAAGAGTTGTGTCCAAGAGAAGCAAGAGACATCTCTGAATTTGTGTTATTTAAATTACAGTCTCCTCTATGGCTGTGTGAACTGGTGGACTATTCACTCAAACAAAACTGAACAGATGCAAAACTTTACCCAAGAGTGAAATCAACACTGTAGGATAAAAACCACCCTGACTTTAATATTCACTGACATATTGTTTTCCATTTTGTTTGTTTTTTTCCACTTACTACAGTCAGGCTCAGAATGGAAGTGACAGATTATCCCACCACGGGAATGTTCTCACAGTATTTTCAGGGAAATTGAGAGCAGGTGGAACTAAAATTTCTGCTAAAATAAATAGCAGAAAAAACTTCCTGTTTAAAGATTTTTTTCTTGCCTGAAGTCCTGACCTAGAGGAGCAGCTTCTGGCAGCAGCTGTAAAATAACTTTCCAAATAGTGTAGCTCAGCCCTCAGCACCAGAGATGGCTATCCCAAAGTGTGTCTGAAGCCCTGCACATTTCAGCTGTCCCTAACCTCAAGAGCTGGTTTGCATATACTGGAGAATGTTCAACTAAGTATTCGTATCTGAAATATGCTGAGGAAAAACCTAAGATGAAGAAGAAAAGGAAGGAACAGAAGATGCAAGAATTCCACCAAAGAGGAACTTGTAGAAGGGGAGAGAGGAAAGCTGATCTCTTTGGCCATCTGAGGAGCTGGAAGACACCAAAAGGGAGGAGGGGTGTGCTGAGCATTTCAAAGATACATTCTCACTAAGTTTTTAACTTTTATTTATTTATTTATTTATTTTTTTTTTTTTTTTAGTAAACTAACCCTAATTTCTTTTTCCTTTCTCTTGTGAAGGTAATCCAGAAACTGTAGTCACATACCCTGCTAGCTGACCACAACAGTGGAGAACATAATAGCTATCATTCTGCAATTCTGATACATAATGGCCAAGGTTCAACAGGAAGCTCCTTCCCACAAGTGATTCGCACCATTTCACATCCTTATAAGTGATGCAGGACCTACATTTCGTTCCTTCCCAAACTATTATGGGAACCTTCCCCTGTAATCACCCACAGTTTATGATACCTGTGGCTGTATGCACTACATCTTCTGATTTGGGAATAATCAGCAAATTAGTAAATTCATTATAAAAGACACATGAGCATGGCAATGAAAAAGCAGAGGATTCCTTTAGAAAGGAGGACTTAGGGAATGACCAGCCTGTCAGCCTCACCTCAGTGCCTGGGAAGATCATAGAATAGATCCTCCTAGAAGCTATGCTAAGGCACATGGAGGACAGAGAAGTGATTTGAGACATACAGCACAGCTTCACCAAGGACAAGTCCTGCCTGACCAACCTGATGGCCTTCTGTGATGGAGTGACTCCATCAGTCTGCAAGGGAAGAGCTAACCGATGTCATCTGCACTTCTGTAAGGCCTTTGACACGGTCCCCCCTAACATAGCATCCTTCTCTCCAAACTGGAGATACAGACGTGATGGGTGGACTGTTCTGTGGATGAGGCATTTGTTGGATGGTCACGATCAGAAAGCAGTGGTCAAAGGCTCAATGTCCAGATGGAAGGGCTCTGGGGGGACCTTACAGCAGCCTTTTAAAACTAAAGGGATCTTATAAGAACAATGAGGACAGGCTTTTTAGTAAGGCCTATTGCAATAGGACAAGGTGTAAAGGTTTTAAACTAGTAGAAGATAGATTTAGATAGGACATAAGGAAGAAATTTTTTTTGATGGGGGTGGTGAAACACTGAAAGAGACTCCCCACAGAGGTGGTAGATGCCCCAACCCTAGAAGCATTCAAGGTCAGACTGGGGCTCTGAGCAACCTGATCTAGTTGAAGATGTCCCTGTTCATTGAAGGTGAGTTGGACTAGATGATGTTTAAAGGTCCCTCACAACTCAAACTCTTTTATTATTCTATGAAGGACCAGACTATTGAAAATTGAACGAAGAGATGAACAAAACAAATCCTCAATTATTTTTTATAGAAAAATGTATATGATGAGAAACATTAAAGAAAAAAACTATTTAAAAGTTTTGAGATTTTCAACTGCCTTAGGACTGTTTTATTGTATCATTTAATAACTTTATTCCCTCCCACATCCCTTCAAAGTCTGCTGCTTTGACACCACTGAACTCAGGGGTGGGATTTTATCCTGAACTCTGCACACAGCAACGAGGTGAGCTGCCTTCACCAATCTCTGCACAAGACCCACTTTCTCTTGGCGTAGCTGACTGAGGCAAGAGCATGCTGAAGAGGTTGGACTGTAACTATTTTGGAGTGATCCCTGAGAAAGAGGCCTTAAATAGACCAATATGTACATCTGTCAGTCTCAGATGGATTGTTGTGCTTCTTCTGCCCACGTAGGCATTATGCTGATGTCCCTAAATATCAGCACAGCTTACCCTCCCCAGCTCCGGCTACTATTGTTGGAGCAAGACTTAAAATTTGGGTGAGAATGTCTTGTAATTTTTGTATTTATTTGTGCTAGAGCTTCCATCTTGTGACAAAATATACAGTAAAGAGAAAAAGAAATGCAGAAATCACAAGTAGTGTACCCATTAGGGGCAGACTGCATCATTTTTCTAGAATGAATGAACCACCATTACGGGTACTTAATTTTAGGCTTTCTCACACCAAGGCACATAAAACCCAAACCCAAATCAAGTGAAGGCTTTGCCATGCCTCCTCCCACAGAACAGATACTGTCTCCTTCCCAGGCACTTTTCAGCAGGCTGAGTGTAGGAACAGGGTGAAAAAACATCCTAACCTTGCAGCGAGCTCCCAGCTGATGTAACTGCTGGCAAAATCAACGGGGCTGTGGGGGTCACTCCTGTGGGGGTGAGAAAGAGGCTGTAATGCTGCACACACCACTGCTTTGGCATGGATTGGGTTTGCAAAAAGAGCGAGATGAGTGAAAGTATCCTCATCCGTGGCCCAAAGAAACAGTTTATTTACAGAGAGCAGCAAAATGTGCTGATTAGAAGTTGCTTGAAGAGTCACAAACGCGTAATTCCACCTCTTTACCACTTAAACCCTTTTCCTGACCTACTTGCACCAGCTGACTTCGTTTTTCCCTTTCAGGGGAAGGGAGAACTTCTTGACAGATCCAGGCAATGTATGGCACTCTGCCAAGCTGGGCCTCCTTTCAGCCAACAAGGCTTTGGACAGTGGAGCCAGGCTTTACCTGCACAGTGCCAGGCATAGAGAAGGGGGAAAGTCCAGTGCTGTAGCATGTGGCAATGGAAAACTTGCCAAGACGGTCAGATCTTTGCCCCTCATTCATCCTCTGACAGCTTGAGTAGTGCAATGTTAATAATTCATAAGTTATCTGTGCAATAAGTTACGTTCTCCTTTTAAAAATAGAGCTAGAGAAGCAAGTCTAAATAATTAATTTCAGAAGAAAAATAATCAAGTAACCCTTTCAAAGAAGGACAAAAATCAATAGCTCTGATTTTTTTTCACCTTGCTAAGCATTTCCGGACAGAGCCGTCCCCATGGACACCAATGCTCCGGTGTGACACCTATTCCTAAGTGCAGCATCATCATAACAAAAACCACAGGCAATCTAGAAAATTTGTCAAGAAGCTATGCATCTCACAAAGCTCCTCTTCTCACCCTGACATACTGTCTCTTCCTCTTTTCCATCCTGCTACCCAGAGCTCCAGATGCTGGGATGAAATTACCGGTGATGTGAGATGAAAACAGTTGGCGCCCGCTCACGGGGAGCCAGCCGAAGGGCAGCAGGGAAACTCTGCCTCCCAGGAGTGGTGGCACTGAGCTGGCCAGTGATGCCAGCTCTGCACTGAGCACCAAACCAAGGGAGCTTTTTTACAGCTTTGCACGCCCTTTCTCCTTCAGCTGTAGCTCCCTGATACAGACAAGGCCCCATTCACTCGAGATCGGTGCTGGCTCCTCTGAGCCCTGGGAGGAAAGCAGGGGGGCAGGGCATGAGGTGTCTCTGAAACTACAATGCCCTGGTATCCACCTCCACCCCAAACACTGCATGACACTTCCCACAGGAACAGTTGCCAGATGGTTGCTGGTCAGATTTAGTTTCACCGGAGAGTGGAATGACAAGGGATATACCTAATCAACTTCAGTGTGCATTTAGCTGTGGATATTCCAGCTTTAAGTCACAGCTTCTGTTCACAGAAACAGCAGCATGCTGTGAGAGTTTACTTCTGCTGGAACAAAGTCTTGCCCACACCTTGGCAAGGAAAGCAAAGGGTGCTGTCTTCACCTAGGACTCACATCCCTATTGAAACACAGTTCAAAATATGGAGAGCATGCACTTATTTTTCCTCCCAGAACAGCACTTGAAGGATTTGCTACCAATATTTTGCAAAGGTTTGCTGAAGAAAACCCTTAATTATATCATGGATATATTAAGGGAAACAATGAAAAAAGAAGTCCATCTTTTTCAAATGAAAATGTCACAGAGACTACAGTTTGTTTGCACTGTCACTGCTGAAGCCCACGTGACAGGCAGCAGGATTATTTTTGGTAACTGGGTGGAGGATGGGGAGACTGATACACTATTTGAACTTCTCCATGTCAGTCTCTGCTATTGAAAAAGTTACTAAAAGACTTGTGCTATGTAGTAGGAAAAATTCATGATCAATGGAGCACAGAGAAATTTCATTTATCATACAGAGAAGGTTTCCTTATAACTAACCGGTACCTCAACAATTATGCAGCTATAGTAGGTCATTTTTCCTGCTGTAAATGCCATCACTTAAACATAATTTCTCCATATGCAAAGGCCAGTTGTGGTCCTTCAAAGTATTTGGGAGTAAAGAAGGGGGTGAGTTAGAGGAAGCCCATGCCTGGGATGAGAGACTCTACTCAGGCTGAGTAACAGAAGAGCAGGAGTTTTGCATGAGACAGATCTCTGGATCTGATCAGCAGAATCCCTGTTACTTTATCTCAAAATCAATCACTTCAAAAATTATAATAGTATTTGGAAGCAGTGTCAGATGATTGCTGGCCAGTCTGGACAAATAGCAAATACCTAGAAAATAAAGACGAATCGAAGCTTGGTGGCAGCTTATTTGGTAAATCATGAATCTTAATTGCAGATGTAGATACTGCTCAGGGAGGGGCATTTATAAACATAACAGACTGGCACAAAATATTTTGAAAATTTCAGGGATCCTTTTGTTTAAAGATATTTTTAAATTTCTAAAAAGAAATGTTGACAGTGCATTAGAAGATGCATAATATAGTTGTTTCAAATAAAAAAATTACCTTACAGAGTTTGCTTCCTAACTACTGTGTCTTTTGAGTCCAGAGAGATCCGTTCCCACACATTCCCTCCTGCCAAGAAGGAGCAGACCATTTCACTATCTGTACAGTTCCTGAAATGCCATAACAAGTATAAATCATTCACTGTGGGTAGGTACCAATTCATTATTTATCACAGTGAAAAAAAGATATTGGAGACAAAATGGTGCTGTGGTAAAACTTTCATACAGTTAGTGGGTTTAGTTATGATTACTGCATAGGACTTCATTACTTAAAACTGTCACAAGCACTAAATTCTAAACAGGGTTATTGAGTCAACGTAGTGCCCTCACTTAGTCCTTTTATTGTTACTTGAATCCTGCCCTATTTCTCATAAATTTCCCTTCATGTAAGCCCATTGATAGCTAAAAAAGATAGCACATTACAAAAACCAAAGAATTTTCACAGTATATCCCTACTTCTGTGAGTAAATTTCATTTGAAAAATGACTGAAAAACATTGTGTGCCACCTTAATAAACATGTATAAATTCCTAGCTAATGAAAACATAGGGTGATGTTTTATGCAAACAAGTGTGTTTGCACCAAAAATAATTTCTTCACTGCTTGTGTGCCACTTTGCACCATATCTATGTATTTATATCAGAGCAAAAAGAGAGAAATGTGATTTCAGATTGGAATAATCACACTTTACACACATGCAGCCTATGTCATGCCCTGCTTACAACGTTCACAGCAGTGAAAATCACTATCACACTCAGCTCCAGATTCCACACCCAGCATCCTCCAGATTTCATTTTGCTATATTATGCTTACAGAGCTGGATTTTTCTATGAGCGAAATGCTCTCCGCCTCTACTGATGTTAAACAGAGTAGTGCACTTGCACTTTGGAGCAAAATTTGTCTCAAAGTAGTACGTCTGAAAGACTTTTCAACTTATCTTGTATAATTCTATCATTTTTATAATATGAATGTAGTTTTTCACTCTGTTAAAACAAACAAATATTTTAACAGAAAATTTTCTTTGACTGTTAAAAGCAGCAGTTCTTGAACTGTGCCTCAAAAATCAGGTGCTGAAGGGGAGGAGGAGAGAATAAACTTGGGCATCACAACATTCAAAGCAAGCAAAGCTCTTGGGTGAAAGAGCATTTACGGAAATCGCTGCCCTAAAAAGCCCACAGGTAACCTGGGAAAGACCATTTATGGTAGTACTGCTTCTCATTTCAGTTTGTGTCCTGAAGATATGTGTTGGAGACATTACTAAGGGCCAGAGGACTTGTACTTCTCTCCTTTTATGCAGAAATGAGTGGAAACAGGGTTTCTTGCCTTTTGCCTTTACCCTTATTTATAAAAAGGCCAGTGAATGTGAGCTGCAGCCATAGCCCTCCATCAGCTGGAAGTGGCTTCCAGAGTGAAGACACCCAGAGAACAGCACTGATGTCTCTGATGGTCCCAAAAACCTGAAGGGCTAGAAGCATTTCAACTGAAGTTAAGAGCTGACCAAGAAAACTTCAGTGTCACGTGGGAGGCTGCTGCTATAGCAGAGGTCCTTGCAAGAAAAAGCAACACCTCTGGTTGCTCCCCCTCTGGTCCTTCTGCTTTCCGTGGCCATGAGAGAGACTGTCACCTGCTCAGTATGGCCAGCTCACAACCAATAAATGCCCCTTTCTTCCCAGTTACACAATTCTCATACATTTCTTGCTAACCCCTTTCATCATACTCACGTCAAGCCTTTCAGCAGCTGCTACCTCTGACCTTATTCCTCCCCTCTCTTTGTGTGGCCTGGCAGGGCTGCCCTTCCCCAGCAGTCTCAGTGCTGCCTCAGCTCTGCCTCTTTCTCTACCCTGGCTCCCAACACCAAACCCAGACAAAGGACATGGGAAAATACACATTTAGCAGCTGCAAACAAGCAACCAACTGATTCTCCTCATGGGGAGCAGGAGCTGGTTCTGTGCCATCTCAGCTCTTTTCTTCAGTAAGTAGCAAAAATGGTTTGTTCTTCCCCAGGTACGGAGCTTTCAGAGACAGGATTACTCTGAGAGGTATTGCTTGTAGGGGAATTAATGATCACTGTACATAAAGGCACCCAACATTTGCCAAGCATGATTTCCTAGTTGTTTATACGTAGACTAAAAATAGATCATCCTTTTGTGAAGTATCTTTCGTGAGAAAATATAAGGAAGAAGTTCTCTAAAGATGCCCTGGTGGCTTCAATGATTTTTGGGGTTAAATGTTGAGTAGAGACATTGAGTTCTCAAAGAAAATCCACTTGCTATTGTCAAGCCTTTGAGAAGCGTTCTGATTTGTAGATGCTTAGAAGAGAATTGGTGAGGGCTTTGCATTGGTGCAAAGGAAAGGAAACTTCAGAAAAAAAGTGTTCTGAATGCTTGCTGGTTGATTGATTGAGGAAAATTCTTAATATACATCAATATTTCTCATGAGGTGCATCAGGATATTAGGAAGGGGGAAATGACAGTTGCAGGGATGTTGCTGCAGTAATTTGTTAGTGATGGAGTAATTTTTTTTCTCTCCTGGCAGCCTATTGACTCAAATGGCAATGTTAATAACCCAGACAACATGAGGAAAAAGCAAGCAAGCCTTGGCAGGGATATGTGTGCTTATCGAATCTGTGAGGGCACACCGCCTTTGCTTCCAAAGCTGTAAGGAGGAAACAGCTTTGGGTTTTTTTTTGTCACAGAAAACACTAGCAAATTCCTCGAAGGGACAGTTCTCAGAAACATCCCAGGAAATGCTACAAAGAAATGTTCACAGCAGTAGGAAAACTCTGCAGCTCTGATGGAGAATGCCACGGAAAAGGGTATCAGAGGGTGGCCCAAAACCAGCTGAAAAGTTCACAGTAAAAAAGACAGAAAGGGAAGATTTGAAAAATGAAAACTGAAGAAGTAGGTGAATGTAACAATGGAAAAAATCAATGAACAACAGTGCTTCAGCAGATAGAGAAGACTGACACAAAAAAACTTGGTACAGTCAGTAACGTTAAAAAACATTCAGTGGGAAAACATTATTAGCCAGTGAAAGAAGTATCCTCAAAAGAATCAATGGAAGTATTTCAGGCAAGAGTAGCAGATGAAGAACAGTGATAAAGGAGTAAAATCTGAAAAAAGAGGAAGTATTATCAGAAAGAACTGTATTATCTTTTGGCTAACAGAACTGAAATAAAAAAAAGGAAATAGAGTGGCATGAGTAAGCAAAGTGAATGCCAGGATACTGATGAAGACATTCAGAGAAGAATGATATCTAACTGGAAGACATCAGAATTGGACAAAATCCACAAGCATTCATTAAACATCCTTATCAACCCATATCTTAGCTCAAAACACAGGAAATGCAGTGAAAGGCTGGAGGGATGGAGCACATTTATAAAAACAAAAACACAAAGGGAAAGAAGGAGGTAGCATTATCTAAAAACCTGCAAGTGACTCACCAATTATCTGAGAACTCCTTATTGAAACAATAAGTGAAAATCAGAACATTTTGTTGATGGGGAGCGTTTGGCAGATACCAGAACAAAACAAGTGCCTAGATGCTGTTTTGATAGGTTATGCAAAAGCTTCTGAAAACGTGTCATGAAATGGGAATCCAGAAGCATCTGGGACTGGGGAGAGGAGAGGAGAGGAGACTGTGAAGGATTATTTTCAAAGGTAAGACACACTGAGAAATACTACTTAGTGACAAAAGAGGAAAGTCTCATATCTACTTAATACAACAACTTAAAATTACATGGTCAGTAGGAGGCAAAAATAATTTCCCAGTTAAAACTGTAAGGCTTCTTTCTTAAGGAAATAAGAATTTTATTTAGATAGAACAAGCCTATAGGCCCAGGAAGTGCTGTTGAAAATATCACAGGAGACCAAAACAGTTATTGGGGTAAAAAAATACATAACAACACTAAACATGATAAATGTTAGAAATTCTTCAAAAGATTATGATCAAAACCAAAGGTGGCTTTAAAGAAAGAGTGTTTTCAGAGATGTGTACAATTCCTAAAGGTATTTCAGCATGCAAAATACATTAAAGATAATCAACATATATGCCATCTACTGCACTGAAAAACGGGACCTGAGGGAATTGTACGGCGGGCCAAAGCAGAAACTAGCACTGAATTAAGCAGTAAATGTGAACACAGATGTGAGAAAACCTTTCTGTTGATCTGATGATAGAGGAAAAGGGCTGAGAATAGTCAGGGATATTACAGTGAATGAGCATATGGCTGCAGTAAGCTATATCAGAGAGTGAATACTGTCTAACTGGATCTCAGGCAACACTCCAGGACCAGATAGGAAAATGCTCCTTCCAACTGTCAGCCTTTAGATAGACAAGATGCAGAGTCAGGGTGGGTTGAGAAGAAGCTACACAGCTTTGGGGTCACTTTTGTCCTGATATATAAAGCACTAGCTTTCCCACTGGCATGTCTATAATGCATTTCTTGCACACATTAAATGTTCCTAAGGAGACACTGCTTCTGGTAGTTATTTGAACACATCTTGAGTGAAGAGTACTTTTTTTTTTTAGCAATGTCAACAGCATTGCAAACACACACTTATCTGACACATGCGTAGCTGTGTTTCTCCAGATTTTGGCTCATCTGTCCTTGTGTGACCTGCCAAGGACTCCAACCTCCGCCTTCTCACCTCCTGTGACCTTGTGAAATTGTGACTGCCAGAGAAACCACAACTCGTGGCATGTGAAACCAGACTATCTCCACTACTACTACTACTACATCTCATGATATTATGCCCTGCTTTGTCTCCGGATCAGCATGAACACATCCCATCATTCTACCTGCTATCTCTACCTTTCCCTAGCTCCCCTCCAGCTTTTGCCTCTTACGGGGCAAGGAATGCTTGCAAAGTAAGGGTGCATTCACTTCATCTTGCAATCCAGCAGAGAGACAGCTGACTTAGCAGAGCTTCCCAGCTAGGCTGCAGCAGCCTAAGCAGCAAAGAAATTTCAGCCTAGTTAGAGCCAGCTTGAGTATTCAGCACTGCTGGACCAGTTTTCCCCCCTTCTCACCCGCAATCTAGCTTGTGCTTAAACCCCAAGACCATCAAGCCGTACCCAGTGGACCTGCATGTTAATCAACAAGCAATACAACCAGGACAGCGGACGAGATGTTATTTTTTGTACAGAGTAGAGACTGCAGGACATGGTATCATGTCCACTTAGCACAGCATTCACAAATAACATTGAGAAAGGAGAAGAATAGCCAAAACATCGTGCAGACTTTATCTTTTTTGTCAAGCTCACAAGTGATCTAAGCAACACTGATATGTACACCAGCTGATGATCTGTTCTGTTAGGTACAAAATGCTCCAAAATTCCTGCACTGGACTACTCATAACTCAAACACACAGAGAATTAAATAGGGGTTGTCCTTATAAAACTGAGCCAGGCTTTGTGCCAGTTGACTCACAAGTAATGTTGGAAAGATTAAAATAACACATAATTGCACCAGCTCTCTAAATCTGACCAGGGCTCAGAGGATAAATGCCTTACCTCATTATGTTTAAATGCTCTATCTCAATCTGGTTTAAAACAGAGCAGGGGCTGTGAGCTGCCAATCTGTCATACTGTTAAAGAGAACAGAAATACCGCTACAGATCGGGATGTAGGCTCCAGCAAAGAGCTGTGCTTTGTATTTGGCTTTCCTCTACGGTCCCCTGCTCCTCAGCTCGCTTACTTCCAAGGATCATCACTTCACTCAGTATGACTATGTGTCAGCACCAGTTGAAATGATCCCTTTTCTCAAGAGACAGCGTTTCTGTGCCTGAAGTGTAATGTTATTTATACATTACAGACCACATTCCTGCTGCCTAGCTCATGCTGATGGTTCCACCGCCACCACTGAGGAGTACCAGCCAAAACAGCGCCTTGCCTATCTGAACCCTGCTCTCAGAGACAAGTCATGCATGCCTCATTTGACTTTCAAGTAGGTGGAAGTCCCAGTCTGCGTAAAGAACAGCCAGAGCTAGCTAGCTGGAGTCAAATCAAAGATAGTTTTGCTCCAGCAGGAAGAGTTTTTAAGGAGACAGTTTAAAATGGGACAGAAGCCCTGTGAGAAGCCCCAGACAAAAAAAGTGGAGCATCACTCATCTACATCTCTATTGATTCTAAATTCCCGATGACGTATCTGGGACATGTAACAAAGGAGACCTTTGGGGCAATTGTACAAGCAATATCAGCAAGCATTTCATGTGAGAATTAGTCTAAGACACCTGTGTGCCAAATTTCTGTTCTAACCCAGCAATACTGCTCTGCATGGCTTTTCTGACAATTTGCTTACCTCTTTTAACTTGTCCAGCTCATTTTGCAGCGTCTGCTTGGATACTTCCACCTCAATGATTTGCTGCCGAAGGACTTCATTTTCATCTTCTGCTTTAACTCGCTTCTCCTCCACAGTCTCCAGCTCATGGTGCAGTCTGACAGAAACATCTTTGGCTACCTGGTCAAAAGAGCACAGATGCATGAAGATCATCAATGAGGAGCAACAGCTACAGTATGTCTCCTACAGTAAGAAGCACATTACAGCCCTAGACAGCCAAGAGATTTTTAATTCAATTATGACACCGTTGATGGAACACTCAAAACCTTCCAAGTACCAAAATGAATATTCATTTCTAATGAAGAAATCCAGAATGAAAATATATTTGATTACCCATCTCCAACTCCCTCTCCACATTATGCTAAGGCAATGTCATGAACAGCAGGAGGGAACAAGCAGATACCGAACCCTCCCATCAAAGTCCCAGCATATCTCATAGATAAAGCCGAAGACAAGGAATTGTGCTGTAAAGCTGACGGGCCATCCATCAAAGCAACGTGCATGCAGCAGTCCCATCCACACAAACTTGCTGCTTTAGCAGCAATCACAGCCAGGCAAGAGTGATATGAAAGCACAGAAATATATGCTATCTTAGGTTTTCTGAGTCCAGCCGAACAAGAAGAGAGATTTACTCCAAAAATGTTTGTAAAGGTGATACATCATACAACATGAGGAATTAAGGAATTGCAAGGAATCGGTAAAACCAAAGCCAACTAACTAAAAACACTCAATATATCTTTCATTCAAATTTATGTACAAGATTTTTACTGAGTAATGTATCACTGCTACTGTTATAAGGTTATAATTTGGTTTTCATCATAAAAGAAAAAATTAGATCTGAAATTTTAAAAGGTTTGATGACTTGATATGTTACTCTCATTTCCACTGCTGACAATAAATCATTCCAGTTTCAGAAGGTTTTATGTTTTACATTTTTAAGTGCAATATTCTTAATAATTCCAGTTGTAAGCAGTCCTTCTCTACAGAAGATATTTTAAAACCAGCTACAAGATAGGAATATTAAGATGAGTAAAACTAGATAAATATTATGCCTATACAAAGCTTTACTTGGTCTTGATGGAAACATTTCTGAAAGATACAAAAACTGCTTCAGTACGAATATAATTTTTACAGGGATTTGTATTTTTAGGGAAAGAGCATTTTGATTCTCTATCTGCCCTGCAAAAATATTATAACAGTCTGTTCCTGCTACAAGCAACTCACTAGACATTAAGAAATGCAACTTTGACTATTTTTTTCCAGTTACTTGGCATAAGCAAGAAGTGAAAAGGAAGGAAACAGCATTAACTGGAAAAAGCATATCAGGTTTTGTTTATACAGTATTGCAAAGCTAAGATTTTCAGTAAAACCAATAAAACAAGACCCTTTAAATCTTTCAAATGCACGAATGTAACTTGACTGTATTTCTTTCATTTTGAATCTAAACACATGGTTTTTTTACTCACTGACACATCTTATGATGATTATGAGCTGAATATTTGTTCTCCACCACAGCAGCAGGAAATTGGTCCTGACATTTGGAGAACTACTGCTTGTTTCATGTGTCACCCTCACTTCCATTGCAGAGAGCCACATCACAGTCTGCTCTCTTTTGCTGTGAATATGAATCTCTCAACCCACCTTTAAATCTTGTTCCAGGCTTCTAATGAGCTCTCCATCCACATGGCCTGTTTGTGCAACTTTCAAGCTTTTCTGTTCTGCTTTCCTGAGACGATATTGCAGAATGCGGCAATTCTTGTTTGCCCGGTCCAGCTCTCGCCGGAGCTCCTGCAGCTGGTAAACATCTTCCTCTAAATAGCTGTCACGCATTTCTTCCATTTCAGCCCGAAGTTCATCCAGCTCATCCTGTGAGAAGTCAAAACAGTGCTCCATCATACCTCTATATCTCACCCGTGGGAGCAAAATAGGAAACATGCTCGCTAGGATACCATATTAATGAAATGACACAGATTGCAACATGCAGCTCCAGAAGTCACAGGAACAGAAGTTTTAACCCAACATTGAGTAATTATGCTGAACTAAATTAATGAATACTTGTCATATTCCTTTCAACTTCTTTGATAATTAAAAACAAACCAGATGCTCATGTCTCCTGAAACTGATAACCTTCATTTTACCATCTCAAATTAGAATTAAAGCGCACAATACTTTACTTTTGAACTGATTCCTTGTTTTACTTAGACTACAGTAAACCTACTAAACCAAGTACTTCAACATCGCTGTGTGGCATGCCTTTTTAACAACCAACCCCTCCTAAAAACGAAATTTTTCCTTGAAAAATGTTTTACACTAAATACTGAACTGCTCCATATGGAAATGCTGTCCCATCTGAGCCTGACACTGTGCACTGGCTTAATGACACACGGGTTGTGTGCAGGAGAAAAGTGGGTTTTTGTTGTGTGCACACACATCTCAGTAACAGGACCTCAGGAACAAAACAAAACCCATGCCCACAGGAATAACCTGCTCATTCTTTTCTGGGCATCATGAACTGTCCCAGTTCCACGTTATACCATGAGTGGCACTTGCTCTCTAAAGTCAGATTAAAGATTTACGGCTGAACAAGATAAGATCTATCATTGCCATTTGTTTAACCTGTGCATAACTGGAGCTCCACAGCTAGAACTGAGGTCTTCCAAACAGAGGGGTACAAGGTATTAAACTACTGCATGAGAGAAAAAAAAATATGGTTCTACAAACTTTAAACAAATTTGGGGGGAAAATCAAGAAAAAGAGCCAGGAGGAAAATATTTGAAATCAATTATTAAATTTTTAATTGGTTTCTTTAAATTTGCATTTGATATTATAAAGACCAAATTTTCTATGGAAAACTTTGCTTAAATTGGATTCCAGGAGAACTTGCACTGGGGCTAGTTGCACTGTGACCTCACTTCAGATCTCTAAATCACTCTTGAAATACCAAGAATGGCTGGAGATTATTTCACACTTGAAATACCAAGGGTGGCCAGAGAACATTTCACACTTGTCTCAGGTGGAGAGGGCACTGCTATGAAGTCAGTACCCTTGACAAAGCTCCCCCTGTCCCTGGCTGAACCATCCCTGCCCAGTCCCTGCATGAACACATCTGCCCATACTCTCCTGGCAGTCCTCTCAGCCATTCCCCCTTCCCACAGTCTAACCAGACTGACATGTTAATCTTGCTTCATTGGAGCTTTGATAATAAATGCAGGGCAGATCTTGCCCCTGAGCATGGTCCTGACCAAAGGAAAATGGACATAACTTCTTTAGCCTTGTCAGTAACGTTAGAATTACAGCCTTATTCTTACCAAAATCCCATCCATGTATAAAAACACCAGTATGGAGCTATGGCTTAATTTCAGTTAGCTGAGCCAGCATGAATTTTGGGCATGCACAAGGCCTGTTATTTCCAAAATTACAACTCTGGGCTTACCAGAGAGGCTTTGCTCCACCAGTACAGCCCACTCAGGGCCCTACACAGCTCTCCCTAGAAGCTCTGAAAGGACAGAGAAGTTTTCTCACAAGCCCCCTGTGTCACTGTACATTCTCAATACATTCAGATTTCTGCTGCAGGAGCATCCTGTTCCACAGTCGCCCTGGAACAAGGGCAGGAGCAGGATATTTGTGTGGACAAATAGACTCAAGGGTTACTCCCCAGTGAGCTGGATCATGCTCACACCACACACTGTCTGAAAAGGAATAGTGTAAGCACTGTCATCGAGATTACCCTTGCAGCAATAACATCCTCAGAAGTCCCAAACACATTAATTAAGCACAAACAGCAGACTTCAAGAAAGCAAATGAGCTCTGCAGACCAAATCCAGCAGGATTATTTCAAAACAATTTAGGGTCCAGGCCCTATCTACTCCGCAGGACACAGCCAAATACTCTGGCCAGTTTACAGCCGATGTGCTGGTGAAGTTTTGATAAATGATGTGTATTTTATAAAGAAAAACATGCATGCTTGATTTGACTGGGGACGAGACCTGTTTTTCTTTTCTGTGTACACACTTATCACTATGCTTCACATTTATAGACACTTTCAAGAGCTAAAGTAGAAGTTTACCCAGTGAAGATAAGAGATGCAGAAGAAAATGTCAAGGTTTTAGAAACTGATTGGAGAGTAGCAGTGGCTTTTGAACCTAGGAAAAGGAGTACACTTGTGCATTATCAGTTTATAAATGAGTTATTTTGGCTAAGGTACTCATACCAAAAGTAGAATCTTTACCTGTCAGAGCTAACACAGCCCTATGGAACGAACAGGACCAGAGTTATTTTATAGGGTTTGTCTGCAGACTCAGGTGTTAAATTTACCTCAACTAGATTTAAGTTCAATTAACTTTTTAATGTCATCTTCAGAATGCTAATGTTAGATTACTAATTCAATTGTAAATTAAAATTTTGAAACACAAATCCACAATAAAGAAAAACAACTGTCATCAACAAATTAATGGGGTCTGGTTTATAATCTGATGTTTACACTTAAGAACTAAGCAATGGTTTTCATGTATAAAGTAGCCTGCAATTATAATGGCAATGCTCATCTCTTCAACTTCCTTCTTGTCTTTATCAGGTTTCGTTGTTAGTAAATCTGATTGGTTTTTAAAGACAAATAATAAACAACATTTGATCTCAAAGCATTTGTTGCAACCAAATTTGGAAAGTGAAACTCACATAATTTTAAACAACCCAATCCCTGAAACACTCATCCCATAGAAACTAAATATACCCAAATCCCATCTGTGGGCATGGGAGTTCTCCCAGCTGTAAAAGTCACTCTGTCTCTGTTGGAGACTTGAGTCCAATGTCTTTCCTCACACCAAAGAAGTTCCTCAAAGAGTTGCAAGCATTGGCATGAGCTACGTTTCAGGAAATAGGACTGTCTTTAACCTCCTGATAAAACCAAAGTTTTCTCCATCTCCCTTATGAACACAACTCTAACTTTGCAAGTCAGTGAGTTTTTGGTTTTTTTTTTTTGCTATGCTTGCCTCTGGTTTTGATTATAAATACACAGTTAATTTTTCTCTAGAGTAATTTTGCAGATGAATTAAAATTTAGAATACAGTGAAGGAAGCTGTACTTTAAAATCTCACATGCTTCTCCTCTCAGATATTTTTTTGACTGAACTTAGTTTCTTTTCCACAATTAATTTTTTTTCTACTCCCAAAATTTTCTCATAGAAATGAAACTGTATCCCAACTTCCTGTATTTAGAGATACAGCATCCTTTGGATGAGCTTTAAAACAAGGCAACATGAGGCCACAAACACTTTTGACTGTATAAGGAGCAGAAGCCTCACTGTACAGGCTGCATGCAGTGTCAGCCCATTTTGTGCTGTGTTGCTGCAGTGCTTGGGGCTTGAACCTATGTAGTTTGTCCAGCCCAGACAGGAAAAGACCCAAATTAAATCAGACAGATTAAATATTTTTGAATAGCAAAATGAAGTCCTATTTTTATATAATAAATATATAGAGAGGAACATGCCACCTCTAGAAATCTGGTTTAGATTTTGTATGTCAGCACACAATTTTAGATACTGGGATAACCTTTAACTAAACCATAACAATTTAGTTGCAATAAAGACACAACCTTGCTTTCAATACCAGCCACAAGACCAGTGACAGGGGTGTAGATACTTCCATCTCTTAGCAGCTGATTCTCCTTGGCAAGTATTTGTGATTCTGCTGTGGCCACTGAAACCATATGTTAGCAGATCCTAAATCAGAACTGTTACGAATCACACCTGGAAAATCAGAACAGCTTAAACTCCTCTTCTAAAGTGATCCGTGCACAGAAAATGAAGGAAGGGAATTTAAAGACCCATGGAAGGGGAAGTTATAACTGAAACTGTGATGGTCCTACTTACTAAACTGGCAAACTGCTGTTTTGAAGGAAAACATGTCAATCATTTGTGAAATCAAAGGTAAATGCAGCAAAGCCAAAACTCCCAGCCCGGTGGTTTGCAAAAAAGTGATGCTCTGGCTGCAAGGCAGATGGAAATAACAGATAATCCAAACCCTTGACTTAATTAAAATGTATTGTTCTTACTGCTATTATTATTGTGAGTTAGAATTAAAGCTCTTTCTCTCAGGAGGTATTGAGCTTCATACTGTAAACTTTAATATTGTAAAACTGAAGAAAGAGATCAGAATAGGCACTTAAAAGTAATTAAAACAAACAGGCAAGAAAGTGGCCATCCCTCTTTGTTCATCTAAAAATGGAGAGCTGCTCCCTTCCTTAAACAGGGAGGACCTGCTCCAGCACCCTAAAGTGGCAATTGAAATTGGGAGGTTAAGTGCTGGCATCAGAAGCTTCACTTTGCTGTGCATTCCTGAAGGGGATGAAAGCCTCCTCTTGATCCCTTTTAATTTAATGGTAATTATGCTATTACTTTCAGTAAGAACAGCACGAGTCAGAGAGTCCTGGAAGAAAGAATATTGTTTAGGAAAAGCTAAACTCCTTTTCTTTCCCTATGTCACTCTGGTCATCAGAAAAAAACGAATGGAAGTGTGTTTTCTAACTGGCAGCTCTTTCCAAATTTGAAGTAAAAATCCCAGTTGCACCAGCCCCTGAGTCTTTCAGCTTATGGTTTCACCTGGCCCAAATGACTTCCTAAAGGCCAGCTATTTTGGGTCTAGTAGGAATTACCCATCTGAGAGTCACAGGGTGGCTGCATGGACACAGGGCCACACACAAATAGCTACTCTGCTTGC
This sequence comes from Ifrita kowaldi, assembly GCA_013398055.1. NCBI lineage: Eukaryota > Metazoa > Chordata > Aves > Passeriformes > Cinclosomatidae > Ifrita > Ifrita kowaldi. Next base: position 500,367 of record VZRS01014193.1, read on the forward strand.
TGGAGTCCCCAAGACTGCAGAGCAAAAGCAGCAGAATTAGGATTCCCCATTTGCCTGTCAGTGTACCAAGCCAATGCGAACTGGCTGAAAGGGGGAAAGACTTGTGTGCATTTTCCACCACTGTGTAGCCCAAATACATACTGATAGGTCATTTTCTGTCTGTACTGTGCAAATTGAAGACTTGCCTGTCAGAAGAGAAGCCATTATCTCATTAATACCTTTACTGATGTCATGCTTGTTTATTATTGATTTAATTATAATGAAGCATAATTAAGAACAAATTATAGGAATATGCCTTGTTTATGATTCTTTTAAAAAAAAGGGAGAGAGAAAGGGAGAGAAAAAGTCAGGTCATGCAGCTATTACACTGAGTAACCCATACTCATCTGAGTCATTCCCACTGAAATGACCAGGAATACTTGCATAACTTATGGGCTCTGTCTGCCTGGCCAGTCTGGTTATGATCTGTAACAAGGTTTGAAAAAAAATTTTCCAATCATCTCCACCAACTGCACACTCATTCTGTCCACAGAGCATGCTGTGCTGATTCCTTCTGAAATTAAACAGAGACCTACACTCCAAGGGTGCACCAAATGCGCTCCATTACTCGAGTCCTCTGGACAGCTTTAAAACATACTCATGATGGGGATGTTTTGTTCAAGGGGCCAGACTAAATGCAGTCCAAAGCAAGACCACTAAACTGCAGAGGAAGGGTCATCTGCACCACTTGCATTTAGGTCAGCCTGCTGATCTACCCTCATTGAGATGAATTACTGGCTAAAATAGAAAAAGCTCTTATCTCAGAGCATGACTAGAGACTAAGTAGTGGAACCCAACCATGTGTCAAAAAAACCTTGAAAATTATTATTAGGGAGAGATTATACACAAAAGAATAGCATAAAAGATACATGGATACTGAATTCATTACTGTGTGAGTACAGTTACGCACACTGGTGAAGTCTTTAGGCTCCAGTGAATTAGAAGACACCAGCGTTCAGAAGTTACATTTTAAGTGGAAAACACCTGCAGACTAGGAAGACAAAAACACACAAAATCAGTAAACTGTATAGTATTTAAGAAAATGCAAACGAAGGAGGAAATTCAATTGTCTATGTAAAAAATATGTTTATTAATCTGGCTAAAAGTCATATTTATACATTATGTCAGTACTGTTTTCTAAATACAAAGCTATTTCATATACATTTAATCAAATGAGTGGAGAGCGGGGAAGGGAGGAATAGTGGAAATTGCAGTGGGTAGCTGCTGTTGCACTGGTGAATCCAGAGCTTCTAGAAAGTCCTTGATGAATCTAAGATTCATGAACTGTGATTTTACATAATCTCTGTTTTCATGTTTTAAATATCTCATACTGTCTATATGTAGGAGCTGCTGCTGCTGCTGCTAAGAAATAAACACATCCCCCACAGCACTTTACAGCAGAACTGCAGCAGGGATAAGTATGCTTTAAAAGGCTTTGATTGGGAAGAAAGCAACAACCATTATTTTTGCCTCTTGCAAAATATGTTAATGAACCTGAAGTCCCTGGGCCCCTGACGTTATTATTTAGCTCTCAAAGCAGACTACTTTACAAGTCACGCACCAATCAAACGCTGTCTGAAGCTTGTGCACAAACCAAGATGCGAACTGAAAAGTCATAGGACCGTGAGCACCTGTTGACTTCAGGGCTGGTTCGAGTTTGCAGGATCTGAGAGCGAGAGCAGCATCTGGCAGCTTTTCTGCTTCATTCAAGCATTAGCTACAGTATTGTTTCAACACATATCCTCGGCCGGGGCTGATGAAGCTGTTCGAGCACTCATCAATGGCAACACTGATAGCATCTATTGAGGGCCACCAAGACAAACTATTGCCCGGTGCATCACGCAGCTCGTCCCCTCCAGGCAGGGAGGGGGCTGCCAGGGACACAGCTGGAGCTAACAAGGCACATGGCCTCGCTATTTTTCCCCCGAAGTGACATCTCCCTCGACAGCTGACCGTCCCTCCGGCTGAGCCCAGCCACCTGGGGCTGGTGCCCCGGGCAGGGTTGTCACCTTCCGTTCTCTTCGCGGCCACCAGTCGCCAGGTGGGAAAAGCAGCGTGTCAAGAAGAGATAGGGGATGAGCTTTATTTTGCTAACCCTGGTAACCCTCACTAAACGGAAAAAAATTGGTGCCATCACTTTGCATCATTCTTGCTCTGCAAAACCCTTTGACATCCGCATGTCCCTGAAGGTTAATAAAAGAAGCGGTAGAATTACTCCCCCTGAGTTCAGCGCAAGCCTACAACTCAAAGCGCTACAGTTTCAAGTGAGTAAAGAAATACAATGTAACCTCACATGACACACATTGTGATTTTAAACAAAAAATGAGCATAGTTTAGATGCCCAGGAGTGGAATAAGGGGCCTGGAGTGGTCCCTTAGTCAATTTATATCCAGAATATGTCACAGTTACAAATGAATATAGAAAGAAAAAAAAGCCAAAGCAAGACAAAAAAGACAGTTATCTAATAAATCCCAGATAGTATATTTCTGTGCTAGTCCACACTGTAGCAGCATTTCTGGCATGTTGAACTTAGACCAGCACAGGCACAAATAGAAGGCCAGGTGAAGAAAAGCACAGCGAGCACCAGTTTTATTTTAAGGGCTGTGGGAAGTGTCATGCCTCATGTAGGAGGCTGCTTTCACGTTACGGCCGTGAAGGATGCAAAGAGAAAAGGGGCGTGTGTTGTGACTAAAACGCTGCTGCTGTTTCTGCTAGCATGTTTATTTAATTAACACGGTTTAAATTAAAGTTTGGCTGAGACAGAGCAAAAACATGCCTAATTGCTAAAATTTGGGCCCTCTTCCTAAAGATCCCTCACCCTTCAGAGGGCTCTACACCACAATAGGCTTCTTTCCAAGTTTCCCAAGGACTTTCATAGAGAATGACACTTCTCCCTGTGCCGGACAGTTTAAAGTAAACTTGAAAACCAACCACTTGTGTGGGCAGTATTTTGCTACTACTAACAGGACTGACTAGCAGTAACTAAAACTTTATCTACTACCAGCAGTTACCAAAGTCCTACAGAGCTGAGCACCATGACAAAATTTCTCTCTTACAGATCAACAAAAAAAGTGATACCTTTTAAATGCTGCTGTAGTATTACAGTCTTCCCCCACAGGTAGCTGAAATAAGGTCATGCAAGGAATACATGGAACGGAAATCCATGATGAAATTTCACAGAGGTAGTAGAAGAGAGACTTCTCAGTGTAAACACTTCTCCTCAGCCACTTCACCTACGGGCTTATCTTTGCAGCTAGTTAGCTATGGCTAGAGCCAAACTCTTATCTACAGACAGTCCTGGAACAATATAAGGTGGAAACTTGATGCCAGGTTAAAATCTGGCTCATGGTATATGAGATGTTTGCAGAAGCAGCAGCTTGCTCTGCATTCTGGGAGACTTTCTAGTATTTAGTGTGTAGAAACAAAAACAAATGATTGTGTTTGCTTTGGGTTTTTTTCTTTCTGGTAACACTTTAATCTCTAGTAATCTTTAGCACTAAGTCGGTGTGTGTGTATCTTCTATAACCTGTGTTACAGACACATGAAAGGTACTCCTATGTGAAAGTTAAATTTCCCTGAAAAAGACTTTATTATATGCACTTAGGGCTGCACTCCAGCTGCAGGGAGGGATAAGGAGGAGTGAAAGCTACAAAATTTGGCTTATGGCCATGCTCAGGAAATTAACAGTTTCTTCTGGGATTTATCTAATCATTTGTCTATTTACAGTTGACAGCATCCCTGTTATCCCTCAGCCCCCTCTGGAGATACACAGCTCACTCCAATGCCAGCCAAGAGAACGGCATTGTAAATAACACATGGAACAAACCCACAAGTAAACAACCCAGACAATGCTGTGGTTTTAATTTGCAGATGTTTTTATAGGTTTTCCTAGGAAAGGCAAATGAGGTTTGGAGATTCTCCTGATAATTTTTGCACCACTGGGCTGTTTCCAACCATTTCGAGAGAGGAGCAGAACTAAGATCTCTTGCACCCAGGCGGCAAAGGAAAGCAGAAAACGTACTTGTTTCCCTCAGAAGAGGCAATAGTGTGAGCTCATGGCTTTCCAGGCACAAGGACATGCCCACTGAAGAAATCAGTCTGTATTATCCTACCTGTCTCAGAAATACTTTTAGCCTAAAAAAGTCACGATCTGAATCAAAACCTGTTGGGACAAAATTGCTGTAGATGATGAAGACATCAAGGTGAAATTGAAGGCACTGTTGCATAGGGTGAAAAATTTGGAATGAAGCAGAATTAAGTTCTTTACCTAAGCCTTGCCATTGGCAACTAGGTCCCATGATCACAGAGTTCCNCTCAGAAGAGGCAATAGTGTGAGCTCATGGCTTTCCAGGCACAAGGACATGCCCACTGAAGAAATCAGTCTGTATTATCCTACCCGTCTCGGAAATACTTTTAGCCTGAAAAAGTCACGACCTGAATCAAAACCTGTTGGGACAAAATTGCTGTAGATGGTGAAGACATCAAGGTGAAATACCTGAAGGCACTGTTGCATAGGGTGAAAAATTTGGAATGAAGCAGAATTAAGTTCTTTACCTAAGCCTTGCCATTGGCAACTAGGTCCCATGATCACAGAGTTCCTCAGGTGGGACACACTAACAGGGGTGATGGTTTGACAATTCAGACAAACTCTTTTCTTTCAATTTCCCGCAGTTAAAAATTACTTTCCGTATAAAGAAAGAGGGCTTGACACACACTTTTTAATGGGTTTAAGTATATAATACTTGTATACTTGTGCAAATCCTGTAATGCAAGGAGATGGTCCTGGACTTCATGACTTCTATTGGCAGTGCCAGTTACCTACTCCTTAAGCAATTCCTATTATCAATTCTGATTTCATCACATCTCCTCTTGCTTCTAGGCTGTCAAATAAAACAAAAGCTTGTGATAAAGGTTCCCTGTGCTGCTCATCTTTTTATAGACTATTACATTTCCCTACCAGACTTCAGTTTCCCATCCAATGAGTGCTACAAAAGCTTTGCTATGAGCCAATAATTTTTATTGGTCTGGTTCTGTATTATCCTTTTCTAGATGACCAGCAGTGCCCCCAGTATTTCAGGTACACTCACTGACCTGGGTGACAGCTACAGTTCTATAAAATATTGCCAGCTTTGCTTAGTTAGTCACTGTTCAGTTCCCACTGTAATCTAACAATTTTTGCAGATTTTCATTGCTCCTTCTCTCATGATGCTCCCGAGTTAACGCAACACACTTAAACAGAAAAGTGCATAATTCTTCCCTCCAAGTGCTTCCGATTTTGAATATTAAGATTTATTCACCATCCTCTGCCTTCATCTTTCACACGTTCCTCAGAGGTTAACTTTATGATTAAGTTCTGTCTGATCTTTGCTGGACTTCACTTAAGCTAGAAAAACTTAATGTCATCTGAAAATTTTGCTGTATCATTGCTCGTTCCTTTTTCCAGTTCACTAAGCAGCACCAGACCCGGCAAAGAACCTTGCAGCACCCCTGCTGTTACCCTTTTGCTATGCTGAATATTGTTTCCTGTACCTTAGCCAAAACCCCTTAACGAGCCTAGCCTGTATCTTTACCACCCTTCTCTCCCAAACTCCAGTTCTTATTTGAGTAAGAATCCTAGATTTACATGGATTTCCATGGTTATTTTGCTTGACAACAGCGTGTTTCCAAAATCAGGGAACAAAGACTGTTCTCACCAGAGGCAAACAGTGGCTGTGGTTACAGGATTATCTCAGTTTATCTTATTTATAGATCTCTATGGATGGAGCTTCTTTGCTCTGCCAAAAGATCGGATTGTAAGTACAAGGCCAACTAAAAGTTCCCACAGGTCAGTCGAGCTCAGCCTCGCCTGAATTTAACTTTCTTCTTTCTCCGAGGATGGATTCATGTAGATGTACTTTTCTACCTGTACAAGGATGTAATGACACTTTTTTCTTGCTGCTCTTGTTGTTCTATTAGTACTTCACAGCGAGTGACTTCACTTTCCAGTGATAAAGTAACAAAATAAGCAGAGCACATAATGCTGCCATCCTTTCCACACCAAATGAGGGAACCTGTTTCTTTGGCTTTTCTTAAAGGGTGATACTGAGGAAAACAGTTCCTGGAAAGCAAAGTCCTGCTAACCAGTAGAGTATTTGCGGTGCTTTAGAAAGAGTCGGGGTTTGCTGAGCTACCACCGCGTCAACCAAACGCAACATCGCCACGGTACATGTTGCACCGGACTGACGTTCATCCAGCGCCCACAAATAGGGCTTTGCAGGGAGCCGCGATCACACGCTTATGAGCCCGTAAGCCGTGCCGCGGTCCCTCTTCGTGGGGGCGGGGGAGGAGGGGGCCGAGGCGCCCGGATGGTTCTCGCTGCCTCTATTTCTCTCCCGTGGGTAAAATTTGGCATTTGGTCCAGCGGGGGCGGGGGGTCCCACGGGAGGCGACTCCAGGCAGCGCTAATCCACTTGCCCCCCGCCAAGCGAGGGGCGAGTGCCCCCCTTCCCAGGTAGGAGGGGGCCGCGCTTCTACCGCTGCCGCCCCCTTCCCTTCCCTTCCCTCACCTTCCCCGCCGAAGCCGGGCTCTGCGGGCGATGCTCACCTTGAGGTACTCGTTCTCCGAGCGCAGCTCCTCCACCTCCCGCTGCAGCTCCTCCGGGGCCGCCGGCGGCGGCTCCCCGCGGCTCGGGGCTCGCCCCCCGCCCGTGGCCGCAGGCAGCGCATCCCCGCGGGAGCCGAGGGNCCCGGTGGCAGCCGTCTCCTCCTCCTCCTCCTCCTCCTCCTCCTCCTCCTTCTTCTCCTTCCCCTCCCGCTCCCCTCTCCGCCTGGCTCAGCTTGATGCTGCTCAAGTTGTGATGCAGCCCAAAAAACCTATCCTTTTCTCCTCAATCCGAGGCAAAGGCGTGTTTTCCCAGCTACCATCGCCTCCTCTTGCAAGCCCCCCACTCAGCCCACCGGCGCCGCCAACCCCATCACTGCCCCGGCTCCAGCCGCCGCCTCCGCCCGGCTCCTGAAATAGCCCCGCGGCTGCCGGGGCCGCTCCGACTCGGCGCTGCCCGCCCGTGCGCAGGATCCGCCCCCTCTGTCAACCAGCCAGGCTGCTCTCCTCCCGCCCGGCAAACTACTTTCCTAGCACGCTTTATTATAGGGACGCCTCTGCCAGCCTCTTCCTATCAGAAAGCCTCATTTAGGGAGAAATTTTGATTTCCCAGCCATGAGCTATATGGCGTTGCCCGATTTTTTTTGTTTGTTTGTGTGGCTTTTTTTCCCCCCCAAGCTAAGACTTCATGAAAACGCTCTCTCCAGGGACTGGCAGCAACAAAACAACAGCCACCGCATTATCTGTCTGCTCAAGGCAGATACAGGTTCACCTAGAGGCAGAGCCGAGTATCCGAGGATATCAGCAAGTTCCTGGCTCTGGCTGTACTACAAAAGACACAGACCCGTCCTTTTGGAACAGGGGGATATGAAATTGCAGCCCTTACATTTGCAAAGCACCCCGAGAGTAAATGAAAGGGAGGAGAGGTTCAGGCGTGGGAAAGAGGCACAGCCTTAATGGGGAGAGCAGAGAAGCACCAGCCGGGATGTTTCCGATTCTTCCGCTTGGGCACAGCGGACCTTGGAGTAGCCTCGGTAGCTGCCTTATCTGTCAGACGAAAGTGGTAAATGCGTGCTTAGCTTCTGAAGTCCTTGGGAGGCCCGGATCATCCACGTCTGGACGTCAGGGACTGCAGCGCGCTCGGGGGAGGACAGTCCCGGAGGCTTTGGGTGGGGGGGGATGGGAAAGTGGGCAGCACCCTGCGGCGCTCCAAGTGCCCCGCTCCCCTCATCCGGGCTCAAGGCATTACCCCGAGAGGCAAAACCCCAAGGTCTGCTGGAGCCTGGGGGCACCGGGCACCAAGGGGTGGGCGGCCAAGCGGCTGGTTCTGGCAGTGCCAGGCCGGGGCCGGGGCCAGGCCACGTTGCCCGGGGAAGAGACAGGACCGCTCGGGCATCCCCCGGTCCTTTCTCGCGGTAAACGAGGGGAACACTGATTTATCCCGCTGAACAGCGCTGCTGCATGAGTATGCAACAGGTAGTCCTTACTTTGCAAAGGCTGCAAAGGTGAAAAAAACCCACATTCAAATCAGAGCTGTATTTACAGGTCTTCAGGAATTGGGAGCAGCTCCACGGCAGCGCCCCGGGCAGCCGGCGTGGGCAGAGCGAGCCGGGAGAGCGGTGATGCGCGGGATGTCCGCGGGGCCGGGGACGAGGGCGGCTCCAGCTCCGGGAGAAAGCCGGGGCTTGGAGCGACAGCGGAGGGGGAGGAGGTGGCCAGGGTCCCTCCCCGTCCCCGGCTGACGCACGGACCTCCTGGACAGGGCGCTGTGGTCCTTCCGCGAGCGGGCAGGCGATGAAAGCTCCGCGCCGGAGCACCCAGCGGTGATGCCATGCTGTGTTGGGTGCTTTTTTTAATCTCTTGAAAAGTCTACTTCTGTTAGTGCTCTTTACTTTCCACCCATTGGCATTGCTGCCGGGGGGCTGGGTTCCCGCATCCAAATGTGCCTTCCAGGTCACACGGCAGAGTACCTTTTGTGGCAAAGATTGCACTGGCTGCTGCCGCTGTGTATATCTACTAGAGCTGCCGGCAGGACTTCGTTGGGCCAAGTCCTTTAAAAATTACAGAAAATACTTTGAGGAGAGGCAAATGCAACAAACCCACTCGCAAGTGTAAGCCCCCTCATTCTCTCTGCGTGTACAACATTAGTAATTTACTTGTTTGGGTGAGATAACCAGTGTACAGAAGCAATATGAAGTGGCTAAGTTGACCTAGAAAAATGGCTTATAAAATACAAACTACTGTTATATTTTAATGACCTAGCATTTGCATCAGGTCATCACACATTATCAGTGTTTCCTACCAAGCTGTTGTGCTCCGAGTTGGCTTTTTTTTTTTTTTTTTTTTTTTTTTTTTTTTTATTCCGCTCTGGGGGC
>VZRS01014193.1:509893-537440 GCA_013398055.1 Ifrita kowaldi
TTTTTTTTTTTTTTTTTTTTTTTTTTTTTTGTCAATACGCTGCTGGGCAGTTCAAGGAATTCTCCTTTATGGGAAAGTGAATGAGACTGAAAGAAATGGCAGTTGCTGTATTTCATAATGAGAAATACTAATTATTATGGAAACACTAAATATTATCGCTACCCTACATGAGAGATCTCATAAATGTTGTTTTGCACTACCATATCACCACTCTCACTTGGTTTTGGCTATAAATTCCAAGAATAGACAAGAATTCCAGCTTCATCTACTAGATTTGCGAAGTGTTTATGCCTGTGATGAAAGGGGAACTGCTCTGTGGTAATTTATGAGTACCCTGTTTTGACTTTGCTCCATGAACAGAATGGTTCAATTCAAAAGGAAAATGAAAGGAAAAGTATGGCTCAAGATAAGCCACTTTTCTACAAACAATAGCTGAGGGATAGTGCCAGGCTTCTTTGCACTGGAGGGGAAAAGAATTAAGGATGTGAAAAAAGGAGCACATTCACAAAAGGCTGGGAATTGTCTGGGTGAATTAATCTGAGGCACTTAAGTGCTTGACAGAGTCCAGTTTCCTGTGGTTACCTTGCAAATTTTACATTGCAAATACATGAATAAATACATCTTTTTCTATCTTACTTATCTTTCCCCCCTGCTAAATACTTTGTTTCAACTGCTAAATGCTTTATGTTTAAGATGTCATGCTATATCGCTGTACATCACCCTCCACAAGCTCCTGCAGGCAAAGAGGACTAAAACTCATCCTGACTTCTGAGGAGGTGTCCTTGACAAATAGAGACTCAGAATAATGAAAGGCCCATGACAAGGCAGGGTGACCTCAGATTGGAAAGGAGACTGGGGAGTAGATATCTCTGTAAACTCTGTGTACTTTTGTGTTCTGTGCATCTTCCTCTCATTGAAACACAGTGACGTTCGCTGTCCAGGGCAGCACCAGTTCAACTAGGCACCTTAATAAAGTGATTTATTTGCATTGATGCTCAAACAAAATCGGGCTGTGGCACTGAAAACATGCTGCAACAGAACACGTTAGAGGGAGACGAATGATCAGTCACATCAGGATCCCTTTATGCTGCGGTGGCAGTATAAGGCATTTAATAACAAAGAAATGCAGCCCCTGTAGCCCTCCCTGGGCACGTGCCTGGCTGGGTGCAGATGGCAGATTTGTGTGGTATGAGGCCAGCTGTAGGATTTTGGCTGTGTTCCTCTGTCCTCTGCTGTTGTGCAATGCCATTTGGAGATCCCTAGGAGAATGGTGTAAACAGGCATGGTGTGAATGGGGATAAGGCCCTAATATGAAAGCTAAGTACATACCACAGAAATCTCCACTGGGCTAGGCAAATGCCCAGTAAGAATCACTGGTCTCATATTACTTATTTATTTATATCGAATCACTTTTTCCTTTTCTTAAAACTCGTTATTGGTTCTTACAGGAACACGCAGTCACAGGCTACCAGGACCCCCCTAATTCTCCTCTCTCTTTCTTTTAATTTGTTTGTAATGTCCAATTGTTTTCTCTTATCGTAAATTAGTCATGCACTCCCTCCTGGTGGAATGGTTTCTTACATGCTTGTGTAGATCTTAACATAATAGGACGTCTGGGTGTTGGTTGAATAATACAAATAATCAGACACAACACTTTTACAACATGTTTATTTTGGCAATGCTGATATCCTTTGTCTGATTAATGCTGACATTTGATAACTGAGCTGTATTTGCACAAATAATTATGAAAAGTAGATGCTAAGCCTGACTACTTAGATTAGCTATCATACACCTTACAAAGCATAAGACAGTTTTTGGCAGTGCAGGACTGCCTAAATTCTTTTCTAGGGCTGAGGCACAAGAGAGTTTACAATTACTTAGAGAAGATGTGAAGAGGCTCAATCTAGATGTAAACTTGTCCCTCACCAGCCCAGCTTACAGTAGCCTAAGCCTAAGCTGTTATTTTCTCCTGTTTCAAATCCCTATTTGAGATCTTCTTCAATGGCACCATAAGAGCAGTCAACTTATAATGGCCAGGCTCAGAGTTATAAGGGAGCACTGATGTTTACAGAGCTAAATCAAAATACTAAATGAAGACACAAATGCATCCATACAGGCCATATGTATGGATAACCTAGCATAAGTCTGGTTGAGTCTATCATTATTCTCCCTTTATATGTTGCAGATCATGAGCTGTAATTTCTTTGTGGCCACATTGTGCTCTGTGATTATACCATCCCAGAGGAATCCTAATCAGGGCCAGCAGGTGTTACAGTGACACGTTAACAACAACAATGAGGCATAGCTCCCACAGAAAAATGTGTGACATTTTCAAGTTCACAAATACTGTTCTGTTTTCTCTTTTTTTTTTTTTGCAAGCTCTCTCTCTACCGCTCTCTCTCCCTGAGGGATTCAAAGCCCCAAAGACCTTTTTTAAGCTTTATTCCTGGTCCCAGGAGTTATATCTAGATTGTCACTTCTTGCTCTTTATTTGTACAAAACTTGATTATTAAAGGTCTCAATTCTTCACCGGAGCTTCTGTCCCACAGTAATGATATCACTAATTGCCATAACTCAATCATGGAATAGAAATAATTGCATGACTAGCTCCTGTAAGGGACTTTAGCAGTAGAAGAAGAGCATAGGGAGATGTCAGGCACATTCATTCAAAACTGTGATCCCCCAAAGTCCATCAGCCAACCCTACAGGCTCCTAACTCTGTTGCTAATCTTAATTTTGGCCACAAAGCTCCATGGATGACCAGAGCTTTTTCTTTGTATATGCCCATGCCTGCTCATTCAGAGCCAGCAATGGAGCCCCTGGGCATTGTGCAGTTATCACCAACGTTTCTATAGGGATTTTTGGGGTCCACACAAAACACAGAAGCAATCAGCTTTGATGAGAGAACAGCAGTACCTCACCTCTTGCAGAGGTGGCCATGTGACACGGCAGCAAGTGAGAAGCCTGACTTTGAAGCCTTCCTCAGACTGCAGGGATTAAAGACCAAACCCTTAAATACCAAGGGGCTGATGGGGCTCGCTGACTGCTATCAGTAATTCCTGCTGGTGCTGAGCCTTTGGGTGTGCGTGTGAGAAACCTCCTGGGGTCAGGCCTGGGTTGGGAAGCAAACATGTCTCTTGCACCCTTGCTGGGGAGAGAGCTTGTGCCTCCCTCTGCAAGCAGCAGGTGGTTCCCATAGGTGAAGCCATCCCTCCTCTACCCGAATATGGAGATACCTCTTCTCCCAGTTCCTCCAGCTCTGCGTTAGTCACTGCTACCCAGGCTGAAATCTGCAACCCAGCTACAGGTGGGTGTTCCCAAGTGTGCACTGCTCCTCTTTCAATATCCAAGGAAATGTCAAAGAGCCAGAATGTAAAGTCCTTTATGTTCAGCACCACAAAGGCGGAGTTTTCCCAGTCTGATGCCTGCTTGAGAGTCACAAAAGTCCACGCTGAGGACTGACTTGGTCTGTTACCCATGATTCCGTCTCTGCAGAGTACAGCCAGCTGTCATTTCCAGTGGGAAAATTACCTCCAAAATTATGTATCATGATATTGTATCAAGGAGCATATATCCTGCTGTTTGAGTTATTGCCTCTTTTAGAACTAAACAAAGAAAACGTGGTTTCCAATATTAATAAATTTGTACTTTTTCTCCTCACAAACCACCTGTGATGTCAATAAACACCCACACGCACACTTCAAAATGTATCATCCGCTTCCCATTGTAGGCACAAGTACTTAGGATCTGCTCTTGTCCATAGCACACCACTGTGTGCCACTCATTTTCCAGCTCCCTAACTTCCAAAGGATCATTTATGTTTGACGACATACAACAGGGAGAGACCAAATAAGTCAAAAACCATTGAGAATCAAAGGCTATCTCTAATCATAGGTACCAGAAGAGGAACAGTTTGTTTTGGGTCTTCCACCATAGACAGTGTGGAGCTGGCACAGAAAGGCAGTGTTAATTTATCAGGTATTCAATGGGGAAAAAGAAAGGTGGGTCATATACTTGTTACTTACTGAAGATGGATGCTTTTCACAGTTTCTGGTTATTGAAATTGATATGCATTACTGGATACACTGTTTGTAAGATACAGTTTGATAGAATCTCAATACCAGAAATATTTCACAGAATTATGAGACATTTTAAAAGCCAAGGAGCCAGACTAATAAGATGCCTGTTGGTTGGCAGTGTGATTAGTTTGGATATCCTGCAAGGAAAGTGTCACCTTACACTGAGCGAAACATCAGTCTTAGAATATTACAAATTATCTGTTTCTAATGGTACAGTTGGCTGAAGAAAGCTACAGAAAATATCATATTCTGCACACACACATACCTCTGACAAGTAACCAATATCCCAATATAGCAAATATTTAGTAGGATTAGCTTCCTAGATATATCTCTGCCAAATCTAGCTATTAGACTCAGTATTTTTCCACAGTGCTTCATTCCCACTTGCATTATTTCCTCCTACCCTTAGCATCTCCGCAACATTTTTTTCTGACCATGACTAAGGAGGGTGTTTCCAGCAGAAACTAACCCCCAATTTTTCATTCATTCGCACTGCAATTCCTCCTAAGACGCATGGGCAGACATGCTGCACTTTTTGCTTTACCTTTTTTCAGTAACTTCTATAAATCTACCTCCATTTTATCCTAAACCTTTAGGACCTCTGGCTTTAGTGACAGTTCCCTTCAAAGCTGTAGCCATTTTTGATTTAAATCTGGTTTTTGAGACAGCTGCTCCTTAGTTTTTCCCAGCCTCTGAAAATCCCAAGCAATTGCTTCTTACAAATAGTCTGACTGTGATGGTTTAGGACTTCCTTTGTCCTCAGTGCATCTGCTGTTCTGTTAGGGCTCAGAAAAGCTGATTGCTGAGGTCTGCTTTACAATTCCTGTGTTTCCACATGGAATTTCCTCTCCAACTCTCCCATCCAAATGTGGGGCATGTCACTGCACTCCCATGTGACACGCAAGCTCTCGATTATGCAGCACCTTTGAGGTAAGCACAGCTACCTCCTGCAGTTTAGACACAGATGAGAAGGCTCCACGACGAGTTGAGGAATCAGGGATTTTTAAGGAACATGCAAACAGTGTTTAAGGACCAAAATTAAAGGCTCAGAAGAAACACAGCCAATGAGCAGGAATGCATTGTCCTGACATAAAGAGAAGTATAAGCAAGTAGAGACTGATTTCCACTCACTGGAGGAATGTTTGGAAACGGACCACTGATTGTGGGAAACGTGGAAGAATACAATACCTATGATCTCAGCACAATATAACTCACCAAGAATGGTATTAGGGGTATGCTCAGGATTCTATGCTCTTTCAGTATATGTGTAATTGACTTTAATTTTTGAATTTAAATAAATATGCTAGCAGCTCTTATTCAGAAGTCAAAGAAGCAGATTTGCTTGCTTTCTTGTCTTGTAGGGTATTACAGTTTGTTTCTTATCAGTAGCAGAACGGAGAGTTCAGGTGTTTCCCTGCACCTGTAAGAGATGGCTCAACAATAAACCAGGGAGTTTACTAAATCAGGGAGTTAATATTCACTGAAAAATATTTTCAGATCAGCAGACCCTTGTAGCATATCCAAGAGGTATCCTTAGCACTGCATTATTAGAATTTCAGAAAAGGCTAAAAAATTTGACATGTTGTATCTTTAAAACACTTCGGGAGTTTTCTTTTTTGAGGTTAGATTAAAGCAGTTCTTTATATTATTTAGTATCAGAAATGCTGGTGTTTTATAAAGAATAAGATACAATCAGATAACTAATTGTTTTACTGCATTTCAGGTTGTAGAGTCGAGCCCAGAATTCTGTTGAACTGTCTTGCCAGGGCAGGAAAAACAAGGAAGAAGAAAAGTTTTCTAGTTATCTTATTTTGTAAAAAAGCTTGGAGTCTGTTCTCCAGTTTCTGAAGGAAGAAATATCTCTTTGTCAATTTATTGCTTGGCAATGGAATTAAAGCTCTGCTAATGTTTATTTAAAATTGTGAGGTGACAGCATGGTGCTAGCACTGACCAGCCTTGTGATGTTAAACGTATTTAAATGCCTCACCTGCACAATAATTAGTCCAATACTCATATGATGATCTTTTTACATTAAAGACAAGATAATCCAAACCCTCAGTTTACTAGATATGTATCTTGGTCTGGGAGTGATTACAAATTCACACTGCTGTCCTTCTTACACTGATGCTGCAACTTCCTAAATTAATCTTATTCTGACCGTTGTTAAGAACAGGCACTTGTTGGAGAGATGCCATAGCAGTGGGTGTCCCAGGAGTGTTGCTCACTTCTGACCCCAGCCCTCAGCCCTGAGCTGAGGAGGAGACGGGACCTGAGTTTGGTTTTCCATCCTTTCTCCCATCTGTGCTGCTGTGGGCTTGGCTCTCTGTCCCAAGGGCTTGTGCTCTCCATCCCCAAGGAGGGGCTGGTGAGCTGGGTGGTTTGCTCATCCCTAGGTTCTGGGCCATGTGAATAGTCCAGGAGCGCAGGCGAGTGCGCACTGGAGCCCTGCACGTGCTGCCTCTGCCGCTTGTTTCCCTGGAGAATGTTAAATCCACTGACTGTGGTGGCACAGCTTGTGACTGCTTGGGTAAGACTAGATTAAGCCCAGAGGAGTAAAAAGTGTAGGAAGATATCCCTTCCAAAAGGGGATGTCAGCACAGAAGTGAAATCACAAACCAGCTGCCGCTCTGTGTGAGTGCAGAAGATGATTCAGCATTGGATGCAACACAGACATTAATTAAAAATAATAAAATGAAGCCATTCAGATTTCCACGGAAAATCTAAGATTCTTCTAAACATCAAGAGCTTCTGAAATGCATAATAAATCATTTAGTTCAAAATTTTCTGAAGAGTGTTTATAAAATCTGACTTTGGAGGTTCTTGGCAATTCATCTTGTAATAAGCTAACCATTTACTGCAGGGTGGCAAGTATGTAGGTATAACTGGAAAAAAAGGAAAGCTGCTAATCATTGAACTTGTCAAGGAATATCACAATAGGATTGGCATTTTCAACCTTTTTATTTGAAATTTAGAAGAGAAGGGGAACACCTTCATTCACCAAATTTGCTCATAGCAAAATACTATTCTGGTGGCTTCAGACTGTGACAGACTCTAGGAAAACCTTAATGAAATTACATAATAGACAATTTTGTGGTAAACTAAGTTTAGACCCATGCAAGACTGGGTACTAGAGATGAGCAAATAATTCTTTCTAAAATGCATTCGGTATATATAGCTTTTGTATGTGTTTGAGAAATGCTGAAGACATTTATGTGAATATGATAAAGAGAGGTTTCTGAAAGTTTAGAATTAGCTGAATTGAGTGAACTGAAAGAGAAATGTACAATAGAATGGAAAATGTGACAGTACCACATAGAATATGGATGAGCCTTTCTTCACCAGTTTCGTATGAGAGGGAACTCCACAGGATTTTGAAAATATAAGCCAAAACATATACTCTGCACCATAGCTTAGCAGCAATAAGAAAAACTAAGCTAACAAATATAAAATGAAGTTTAGAATAACAACAGGAGTCGATACAGAACGGGGGAGAAAAAATCGCATTTTGAAGGAAAAGGATAGAAGGACAATAGAGAAGCTCAGAGAGTTTGTGGAGCCAAAATGATCAGTTTGTTATCACAGGAATGTCTTTAATGTAGTCTATTCATTTGGACAAGTCAAGAAAGATTTCAGTAGCTAAAAACATAATTTCAGTTCACTTTGAAAAGGAACTACTCTGTGGGTTAAAAGTAAGAAATGTGTTGTCAACATTATCTGACCCCCCAGCCAGGGGCCATTGTAGCTGTGTGTGCTGAGAATGACTCAGAGATGAGAACTGGATTAACCTTTCATCGTTTGATGAAGATCTGTGCCGAGCCTGTTTTGGCACTCCTTAGAGATAACTAGCATCGGATTGTAGGTTATATTGCACACCCAGATTTCTGTAAATCTACCATCACACAGCAAAGTGGAAAATTTGGGGGAAAGGAGAAAAAATATGGATGAGGAGAAAAAGGAAAGCAAGGTTACAAGTAAAATTACCTTCCAACAATTAATAAAATACCCCTAGGTCTAGGACATACTTCCTGTTACAGTATATTTGGAAAACTACCCCAGTGCAGCCTGACAATGACTTGTACCTCCCTCTCTTCCATGTGTGACATGCCCTTTCCAAGTGGATGAAGAATATGGAGCGCAGGGAGGAGGAGGAGACTGGTGGAGGCTCCATGGGTCACCACGGCTGTGTACAACATCTGCTGGCTGTGCCCTCCTCTAACAAATCCACCCCACACACCACAGACCTTTCTTGCACAAGGATGTCCCTCTGCTTTCTGTGTTCAGTGGTGCAGAAGCCTCTCACCCCTCTGAGGGTGAGCAGCTTTGCTCCGAGGAGCCTCAGCATAACGTGGCAATTCATGAGGAACACGGCAGTGCAATTCTACTTCAACAACAACGAGTTTATGTTTGTGCCACCTCTCATTTTTAATTCATGAATACATTAATTTTGTATCATTTTCATCGTAACTAGAGCTTTTCCTGCAAAGGAACACTAAGGATTCAGTATTTTTATCATTTTCCCCCGCTATTCTGCTTTGCTCTTAGTGACCTTCTCTACATGAATCAATATTACTTTCCCCAAAAAATAGGCATGTGGGATTTATTCAGGCAAAGTGCTGATTTAAAACTGGGACAATTCCCTTTAGCAATAAACAGTGAACAATAATGTAAAACATTATGGTATGACAGCCATCACCCAAATGAAGAATACATACCTGACTCATCCTTTTTGCTGTCTGTCAACAGCAATACATTTGGATGTGGCAGTGCTTCTGTATGCCACACAACAGGTTGCCTTCTCATTTCTTTTGCACTTTTGTACTAAAAATACGTGTTCTCCACATTCCAAAGATGTTTATCTGTTTTTATAACACTCCTGTTCTTCACTGAAGGCCAAGAAGAATTTGTAGCATCTATTAAATCGGCACTTGTTGCTAATTATTTTTAAGATTGTCACATTTTGTAACTTTAAAGCTCCCTTTAGTTTCTTTAATTTTGGGCTCTGTACACTATCCTTTTTTCATTCAAGACAAGAGTTCACTATCTCAGGCAAAGCCATGTACTATTTTAACAGACTCCCAAAGAGATGAAGAAGTTATGAATGGATTCTGTGGTCTAGATGAACACCTATTGTGCTGATGTGACCGTACGAAACACAAAAAGAGGATAAAAAGGGAGGTTCACTTTTGGCATTTAGATTCTTTTCCTTTACTACGCTTTCCCTGAAGCATGTCCCTGCCTTTGTTTAACTCCATCTCCTGCTTTCTCTTCTCTTCTCTTCTAACTCCTGCTCATTCAGAGTATTAAAATCCCCTTTGTCCTTTGGGCCACATTACTCCTATCTTCAAATCCTTGTTGCCTGCAGCATAATTTTTAAGGTCTGATCCTCCCATCTTTGTGGGGCTACCCTCGCTTCATGCTTCTTTCCAAGCATAAAATATAATTAGGGTAAGAAAGATGCCGGAGGCCTGCAGAGTTTGGAACCATTATGTTAAAGTCTGGCAGTAGGTCAAGGCAGAGATGCAGCTGCAGAGCTGCATTTTGGTGTGTTTTTTATGCCTGATCTGTAGCAGAGGTGAGTTGTGTAAACAACCTGCTGAAACCTTTTTGTGATGGAAAATCACAGTGCCAGGAAATATATCATCAAAAAGGGAACAGGGAAGGAGAGGGGAAAATGTAACAGCTGCTCAGTGAACTCATAGCTCACTATGGGATGAAAGAAGGTGACCAGGAAAACCTAGTCATGGGTACTTGGCAGTGTTTTCCTGCCTTGCCTCCTCAAGAGCAAGCAATGCCCGTCCACCGCAGGAACAGCAGTCACAGCCTTTCATGATGGATACAAACTATGGCTTCAAGCTCCTTCTTTTTTTTTTTCCTCCCCAAGATGACACATTTATGGTGTTTACCCTTGAAGAACTTTCAAGAACATGTACCAGTTAGTTTGATGCAAAATTAGTTAAAGACTAGGAGTGATGATATATGCATCCATTCCTGTATCATGCATGGGATACGCTGGGAGGAATCAGCTTACAGTTCTGCTAAGTTAATAAATGCTGTTTTGGGTAATCACTGTGATTGCACAGACTACAGGCAAGCTCAGGACAAGAGTGCAGGTGACACTTCAGAGGTCACTGTGTGATCAGAGACAAGCCAGGTACATGTTTTTCTATGTCCAAGCTCATTGTCTGCAACAGTGCAGCTCTCTGGAATGAATCTGGAGTCTCCTTCAGGGACTTACACTTCGGGAGGGAACCAACTGCTACAACCATGAAGGTTCAGA
This sequence comes from Ifrita kowaldi, assembly GCA_013398055.1. NCBI lineage: Eukaryota > Metazoa > Chordata > Aves > Passeriformes > Cinclosomatidae > Ifrita > Ifrita kowaldi. The sequence continues at coordinate 520,250 of VZRS01014193.1, forward strand.
CTTGAGTCCTGCTGCTCTTATTTCATATAATATCTGTAGCTTCTTAACAGCCCTGCAAACTCAGAGATCAGACCCTAAGCTAGAGGTCAGATTCTCAGGCTGTGTCTCAAGGGCTTGATAACATTCTTCTGAATATGGGAAAAATTCATCAGAAAATACAAACTGTAAACTCAGTACTCAGTAGATTATATGCTTTACTTTTTATTCTTTGGTATCTTGGTGAATTTGCCCATAAATCTGTGTTGCTACTGCATGTTTTATCTGATAAGTGATATTAAATACTGCTATTCTTTTGCCTGGGTGTCATTTGTCCCAATTAGTATGCATGTTTTAAATTTTATGTTGCATTAAATGAAGACTACCACCCAAGCAAAACTATCAAATATAAGGTTAAGAATTGAAATCTATATTGTTAACTCAAGGCCACCACACAGTAAAGAGCAAAGCCTTTTAAAGAATACCACACAATACATTACAGATCTAAGCTTTTCAAAGCAGGATATGCGGGATTAGGGCTACATTTAAATCCAAACATGATAAAAGGGAAAAACCAAATAGGCAAAACAGGACTACTTTACAGTGTTACATAAGAACTCACATAGGAAAGTAATTCAACCCCTGATTCTATTTTGTAATGGTATCAGGAGGAAAAACAATATTTAAAAACATGAAAACATTATTTTTTTAAAATTTGTCCTTATCTGATCTGATACCATAAATATCAAAATACTTTAATCCAAACTGTGTGGCTGTTGCCATCACAGCGCAGAGCTCATTTTGTTTGTGAGCCTCAGTCTTGTATTTTCTGTTTCAGCACATTTCAGCATCCCTTCAGTAGCAGCTCAGCTCTGACATTTGGGAGTGTGTGACCACTGAAATACTCAGCTTCGTGACGCTTTTCAAATAACCACGGCATTATCTACACTACGTTCTATTTTCAAGCTTGTGACAGATATTCTCAGTACTGACTCAGTCTTGAAGTCCCTCGCATTTTCAGGAGAAAATGCTAAGATTACACTATCCTTTGGGACTATGTATACTGCCTACATAATATACATCTACTTTGTAAGCAGCTTAGGATAGGAAGCATGTATTATATAAAGTTGGGTGTATAGCCAATGCCCTTATTTAGTAATAACCCATGCTTCCACTCCTCCTGACTGCAGCGCCTGGTGGCAGACTGGGATTTGTTTGTGAGGAGATGAGTGGTAGTACAATAACATCTACTAAAATGCACTTGTTATTCCTGCCTTTCTCATTCAAAGATGAAGACGGCAAGCAGCCAGCGGCATAACCTCCTTGGTAATTGATATGCGTTAGAGGATCCTAGATCCTACCCATGCCATTCCATCTTCTACCTCCCCAGGAAGAAATGCTGTGATGGAGATGGCAGCATTATCCTCAGGAGGGTACCACTGCTCCCTTCCTTCCCTGTCTCCTTTGCACTCTCCCCGAGGCTCTCAGAGAAATATGTTGCCTTTGAAACTCATGTGCCAGGATATTATTCAAAGATTTATGGTTCCTGATTCTTGCTACAGTCCGCTTTTGCGGCTTTGTTTACTTGGCAGGGTGAGGGAGGGAGGAGGGAGCTGGATTAGCCTCAAAACCCCACAACAAAAGGCAGAAAAGCGCTGCTTTAGGCATTTAATAATCTGCATTTCTAGAGAATTACTGACTGTGCCGGAATTATCGCTTGAAAATCTGGTGTATTTTAAAAGAGTTATTCATAGCACTTAAGAAACACTTCACATCAAAATAGATTTGAAATCAACAGGAGTTTTGTTCTGATCTGGTAACCACTGCCACATACTATAAGAAAAGAGCAAAACAAAACGTTGTGGTTTTATTTACTCTACCTTTAGAAGCATAAACATTACACTGATAAAAACTAATCAGAACCACTGGGATCTGAGCACTGGGAAGAAGAAAGGCAAACAGTTCAGGGTTTTGGTCAAGTGAACAATTTTCTTCCTGTTTGTAAAGACCTTTACAGCTGAGAGGGGACTACAGTATTTCCCTCAACATCGTTTGGGGAGAGGACTGGACTATTGCTTTTGTTGGTATGTTTTTTTTTAAGAGAGGAAGAAAACTACCTAGTCCTTGCTCATGGTATTGGACAGATATCATGCAGTGGCTCAAAATGCTAATTTGCTTAATTGCATTAGTCCACTCCCCTCCTGTTCTGGGAATTCAAGCTTCAATGGCAAATTCAACCTCCTAATGAGATTATGGTGACGTTCCCAATATGAGGCTGTGGGGTGGCAAAGGAGCCACGCGTTTCCGTGGTGACTGGCTGAATGGTTAACCCTGGTAAGATGGGGTGGAGGGGAGAATCAGCCTGAGTGACAGTACTTCATCCTTTAAAGTTCAGTTCGTGTCTGAGCAAAGCAGAAATAGTGCCAAGCAACGACCATGGGGAAATTACCCTTGTTTTAATCTTTGTCTCTTCCAGCTGATGTCAGTAGAAGGGGACAAGACAAAAGACCTCAAGCTGTGCTAAAGATCATTAAAACAGAAGAGTATAAAGCCATGGACATGCCTGTGCCATCTATTAAATATTAATATCAGTTGAATGCAGACATTTTACTTTGTTATGCTGTTTGATACTATCATTATTATTATACCTTTAATCCACTTCATGTACTTTTATTCCTGTTTTAAGATCCTTTGTAATGAAGGTGCCTTTTAGTCAGCTCCACCAGCTAATCAGATTGCTTTCCCTTCATTACTCACATTGAGCTTTTAAAGCCTGAAGCCTAAGCTAACTGGAATATATGGTCACGATTTAAGTAATGTGGAAAAGCTGAAACTATGCCAGAAACACAGCACATAGCTGTGTTTTTATTGCCTTCATATTAAGAGCAGGTGAGATGTTTTTGAATCAGGGACTATTCAATCAAAACCATGCCCAATGTCTGTACAGGACTATAACAGATGTGTTTATCACTCACATATTTCAGTGGAAACAACTAATAGCCTTTTTTGTCATTTATCCAATAAATTTTGTGAAGACAAATGCAGGGCAATGTTAAAGAGATCATGTCCGTGAATGGAGAACGACAATAATTTTTTGGGAGTATATTATTTTTTCCCAAGGCAAAGATATTTCTGAGTCAGAGGACAATGCTGCCCATATGCAATTAAGAAGTCTATAACCCGCACACATGGATCCCCCGAGCCCAGTTTAGTTCACAGCAATGCAAATCCAGAGAATTTCCACTGTGGTCAGTAAAGTTCAGCTGTTGTCAGAAACGCCCATAAAGGCAAAATTGTTACTTCTTTTCACAAGCCTGCGTATGTGAGAAAAGATTGGAGGCGCAGGCCCGTGGGCAAACCTGAATGAAGGGCTCCAAGGGCTAGGTGAATTCAAAAGTGATAAAAAACTTACTCTGACCACCAAGCACCACTGGCGTGTGATTTGCCTCTCTGGTACGTGGCTGCTGCCCGGGAGGGTGGTGCTGGGGAACAGCAACCTGGTGCAAGGGCAAGAAGAAAAGGAGAGACCATTACTACGTGACACCACCAGCAGCAACTCCTAATTCCTCTACGCTCTAATTTAGTACGACTGAGAGTGTCATCAGTTGCTGAAATCTTTTCACTATTTTTAAACCTTAGGGAGCAAATGGAAATCACATTTTAAAGATGGAAACTTAATTAGGCTTTTTGAGAGCTAGACATTTACCGAAGGAGAAGCGACAAGGGCAGGTCTACATTCCTTACCTCTCCTCTGGGAAGGTTTCTGATGTCTGCTGCCGATCCACGCGGTGTTTCTTTTATTGTGGATTTATCTGTGATGGCTCCCGGCAGATCAGTTTGATGCAGCTGGTCATCAGGATTAAAATGGAAGAATCAATAGGTTTTTCAGTTTGCATTTTTGTTTTCCTCAGCACTTTTAGGAAAGCCTGTAATTCTCATAATCACGTCCTGACCTTGATTCCCAAGATCATCTATTTTTGAAGATACCTACACTGTAATCAAAGTTGCCATTACGGCATTGCTAGTTACACGTGTAGCCGCTTTCATCTAGCTAGACTCAGATTAAAGGTTCCTGCAACATTTAGGCTGCTGAAGCCAATGGCAGGAAGGCTGCGGCAGCAGTGGAGTCCTTACAGCCCCACAGGGGATGATGGGCATCCACCTGTGAGGACCAAGGGCTTGGTGGCCCTTCCCATGACAGCTCCTGCCTCTATGGCTCTGCTGGAGTCACACTTTGGCCTCCCAGAAATACCTTGTTACCCCCATCATGATCAATTGCCTGCAGTTAGGTCTTTAAAACATGACCTTCTTCAGTCCTTCAGCCCAAGCATTTAGTAAGTGCATGGACAATTTTGCTCATTAAGTTCTCACAGTCCTTGTGGGGTGAGAGCAGCAGCCATTGCTGTGGCTGTGACACACATCTGCAGCTCCTCCTCTTTAACTCTGGAATTTTTTTCCGAAAAGTTTTCTGTCTCAGCTTTCTTCAAGTTTCTTTGTTCCATGTTGCTCTAGAGCTCAGGAGAAGTCATTCTGGTGTACTTCTGAAAGTCCAGCAGGACCAGTAAGTTAGCAGTTTAATAGGCCGAGAGGCTGGGAATAAGGCGAGATAATCACAGCACCTTTATAAGGCATTTAACACATAATAAAATACAATCAAGTATTTTGATAAATATATTAGGAGCCTAATCTCTCTTGGCTTTCCTAACAGTGAAAGAGATGACTCGTCCTGATTCCACTTGGTGGAGGAATCTAATTTAAGCATTCAGATTTAGATGAGTTAGTGTATGATGTGACGACTCCTTCCCACTCCTGTTCATTTTTCCACTGCTCACATGGGTAGGAAATTCAGATGTATGTTACTATTTTTTTTTTTTTTAGCCATGTGATGTGACCCTTTATTGTTAATGAGAAGAGATTAACCTTTTGAAATGTGAGGATGAAATTACACTCTTTTCAGGACTAGAGCCACGAGCTAATATAATAATGTAGAGCCTAGGAAAGAGCTATGGAGACACCCATATCTCAGATCTGAAATTTGTTCCTATAATGAGAAAACCAGAACGCACATTAAATGGTTATTTAAACAGGCTCAGGATCACAATCCAAACCAATTCTGCTTTGGCCAGGAACAAAGAAGAGTTAAGAGAGTAAGGATGCAAACCCAGACCTCCACCCACAGTTTCAGTGGGAGAAAAAATCATCTTCCAGATGGGTTTTGCCATTGACTAATCCTGAAACAGCAAGAATTTTTATTAGCATTAAGAGGCCTAGGAACTAAAATGAGCTCTTAAAATGCAGCCCCAACACTGGAACTGAATTTTGGGTGTGTAATATACACTCACAACAGTCTTTGGCAGTACTATGATTTGAACACAGCTGCGAGCACTCATGTACTTATTCCCTTAGAAACATCTGTCTAGGTTATGGAAATATTAGGAAATATGGTTCTAGAAATCCCTAGAAAATAAGTACTAGTTATTATGAGAGACCACTCTCATCTGACCAGAAGAACTGTGGAATATAGACAATATTATGTGGAAATTACGAAGGAAAAAAAAAGGATATGAAGGCAAAGAAATACCAGGATATACCTTTGTTATGCTGCATTACCATAAAATATAAACAAAAAAAAAAAAAAAGGGAGAAAATGCTCTCCTGATTCCAATTCAGAATTTGAGGGATTCCTTAGTTACAGCTCTGCCAGAGGTGAGGGGTCAAGGACACCGCCCTTCTCAATGCCAGCAACATTTTCAGACTACCTGACATATGCTGAGGTGCTTGTGTGTCCACAGGTGAGGAAGAAAAAGGTATAATGCAATGGGCACTAAGTAGGTTCATCCAATTGTTGTGGTTTAACCCCAGCTGGCAACTAAGCACCACAGAGTCCCAGTCACTCCCCCCTACCAGTGGGGTGGGGGAGAGAATAGGAAGACTCCAACTCGTGAGTTGTGATAAAGACAGTTTAATGGGACAGAAAAGGAAGAAAACAATAATAATGATAAAAGAATTCAAATATACAAATCAAGTGTTGCACAATGATACAGCTCACCACCAACTGGTGCCAGTCAATTCTGGAGCGGCAGCCCCCAGTCAGCTCCCCCCCAGTTCATATACAGAGCATGATGCCATATGGTATGGGATATCCCTTGGGTCAGTTGGGGTCAGCTGTCCAAGCTTTGTCCCGTCCCAATTTGTGCCTCTCCAGCCTTCTCACTGTCAGGGCACAAGAAGCTGAAAAGTGCTGGAAGTTGCTCCCCAACAATTGGAAATATCAGCATGTTTTCAACCTTACTCTCATACTAAATCCAAAACACAGCACTGTACCAGCTACTAGGCAGAAAATTAACTTTGTCCTGCAGAAAATATTTACCTACATTAATGTATCTCCCTTTTGGTTCTACTGTCTTGCACATCACTTGGAATGTCATGTCAAATATTGCAATGCTAGAAAAGGAGGTTTTGCTGCTGTAGTTGACATAGTTTCAACAAAAGCTGAGGGCTGAAGTTTTCTGTCCACCACGAAAGTAGCCTGACGTATATTTTAGAAACAAAGTACATACAGACCATTTCTAGTTGAAAGATGCTTCCACTCATATGCTAATGATTTTGTTGGCAAGATCTAGAACATGCTTTTTAATATTATCAACATTTGTTTGAGTTTCTCTCTTCCATTTCAGCCTGTCTGCTTCGTTCTTCCTTCCTTCTTTTCCATCCCTTCTAATTCTTCTGCTCCCATTGCAGTAGTGCTCTGGAGGCTCCTGGTAGTCCTGTCCTGTAGGTCCATGCATGCGTGCATGAGACTTCCATGAGACAGCTCCTTGGATCCTGATCCAAAAGGTCTGAGCCCTGCTTGCTGGGGCTGCCAGAGAGGTGCTGGTGTGCACGGTGCTCAGCCAGCTCCCTTCTGACTGGCAAGAGGCTGCTTTGATGGTTCATTTGGGCACACCAGGAGCTCAGCTCGGCTCAGCTAGTGCTGACAAGGTAGGCACTTTCCCCCCTAAATCTGACAGCCTGACAATACAGGTTTAATACTAAGGAGGACAATTTCCTCTCCCTGTACCTCATTAATATTTGCTTGACTAGTCTCATGTCTTCTTTCTTTTCTCTTCCACTTTCACTTTTCCATCTAAATTCAATCTACTTGTGACATACTCTCATCCATTTTCCATTTTCTCTCAGTTTTCTCTACCAACACTCTAGTAATTCTCTTCTCTAAAGTAGCAGTGGCCAGTCACACGGAGTGGTTGAAGCCCTAAGGGGTTACTGAGCTCCTGAGCCCTCACTAACACAGCTTTGTATGGGGTAAAACGAGACAGAAACAACACAATGGGTCACGCCCTCAGGAGAGAGGTCAAGGTGCCAGCCACGGCTGAGACGCACTTTCTCATGAGGAGCTTTGAAGGGAGATCAAAGATGAGGCTGTCCAGATGTGCTGTGGCTGCTGTGTGCCAGCGGAGGAAGGAAACAGGCCCATCTTTGTGGAAGCTTCTCACAGGAGAATGAGGGGATCTAAGGGAAGAAGGAAAGCAAAGGCACTGAATAGCCCAAGCGAGGCAGGGTAGAACTGACTCCCAGCTGAGTTACCTGGTATTACCTGAGTTACCTGAGACATGAGGTTTGGCTGTCCCACACAACTACTCACATTTGCATTTTACCTCTTATTAATGTTTATTACTCGTATGTTTTGCTGTAAGAGGGAGGGAGATGTGGACTTTAAAAGGCACACTGCTTTCAGGAAGCCATTACTGCAGCATAACCTCCTCCTCTTCTCATGGCGGAGCTCGAACAAGTTAGACTTTCTCTGAAATCACTGACTTGCTAAAGTTTTTTGAATAACTGAAACATACAAAAGAGCTCCATATTAATACAATAGGAATTCAGTTTCTAGATGGCAGCTGATTAGAAGTGGATGACTGATTTGATTAAAGAACCCTGATGCCTGTTGATCAAACTGATAACTGATGTCCTGCAGGGACTGCTTTTTGAGCTATCCAGAGATGGGCAGGCACCTGGAGGCAAACGTCTAATTTTAATTTAGACCCCTTCATCAGAAAGATCCCTCTTTTTTGTTGTTTTTTTTCTCTCAAACGCTGTGTCCCGGTCTTGTCACCCCAAGACACACTGATATTTACTTATGCTGCCTACTTAGAGCTGTGCAGTGCATAGCAAAAATTGGTCTTATTGCAGAAAAACTGAAGTTCACTTTTTTATCACTGGCCAAATTGCATGCTGTGTCCATTTAGGGGAAAAGAGAAGTTGAACTGTTCAGAATAGCTCTCTTCCATCCTCCTTTGAGTTTCATTATCAATGACATTTTCTGTTTCAGCAGACACCTAAATTTTCTTTATGAGCTTCCAGCACAGTCTGGCACAACTGCCACTATTTAAATCTCTCCTATACAAATACATTTTATCCATCAGTATCTCATGACCCAGCAAGACATAAAACTCAATTTACTCATTAACCTTAGCTTTCTGAAACTGCAATTACTGCCCTGTGCACAGTCAGTAATTGAATTGAAAATGGGTAGCATGCAAATGCCAGTCAGTGCTAGCTACTGCTAAATAGATAATCCTGCATGCTTTACCAAAATTGCATGTGGCACACAGACAGCAGGTAAAAAAGCAGAGTGTTAGAAAGGAAAGTGCACAAAGTAGCATGTGCAGGGATTAAGGAGATGCAAAAGACCAGACTCACAGGAACACACTCAGTGGGAATAAGCACAACATTGTATTAGCTTAGGTTTACGATTACAGTTAATAGCATGCAGTTATTACTTTTGCATTGAAAAGCATTTTCTGAGCGGATGGTTTCACCACAGAATCAGATCTTTTCTCCCTGCCTTTTGTAATTCAAGATGCTGGCTAACATTTTATATAGCCTAGTATCTCCTGCCCCAGCTGTCATGAAAGAGATCAAGACATTACAAATAAGGACTGGCCTAACAGAATGAGATTCAACTTGAAGTGTTCTTGTCTTTCAACATTGTTACTTTCCATTTTTTTCCTCCCACTGAAGCATGAGTGTATGCTTATCCAGGCTTGCAGACAGTGCTTTTCCATTTTTCAGCTTGATCTATGTGTAGATGACCCTGGTCTCTTGCAGCTACATTTCATAACTGGTCATGGCCCTTGCAGAAGTATCTCACTGGTTGTCCGAGTGAATTTATCACGAAATCTCATATCCCTTTCACATTTAACTTCCTGGTTTCAGTCCTAATTTTTTAATGTCTTCCTTCACTACTGGGAGATGCTCCAGTAAGTAAAAAATGCCATGTAAAAGCTCGCCTCATCATGGTTCTGAACCCATACAAGGCATCCCTACATTAGTATTTTAATTCAGACCAGGACCATTCCCTCTTGCTGCACCTTGGTTCATGTCACAGAACTGTGTTGGACAACATGAAGAGGATATCTACTCGAGGAGTCTAAAGCAGAAGCTGTTCTTCAGGAGCACAGGTAGCAAATTCCAACTGCTATAGGCAGTCACTGCCTGAGGCCAGACTACACAAGCCCAGAGCAATCCCTTCCCTAGCAAGGTCCATTCAGTTTGGCAGAGCTGCTCATTTTGGATCACATCACTCATTAAGACTGATGTTGCATCTGTAGCATAAGTGTGCACAACCTCCTCCTGTTTTAATTTGGTAAGAGCAAGAAAGCACCTACAGAGGATCTACAGCTAGGTATAGAAAATAATGTTATTTTGCTAATAATTTTTGTTGTAAAGGATCTCTCTTTAATCTGATGTTTATTACAGCAGTTGTCTGGTTCTCCTCTTTGGCTGAACTTGTGTCAGCCTGACTTGTAACCTTGGCTTAGCTTGCTTAGCTGTAAAAACTCTTTTTTTTTCTAGTGATCAGACAACTACTCCCCATTTTATGTACTTTTGCTCATTTTAATCACATGATGTAATAGTTTTTATACAAACAATGGTGGCAGCTGGTTATTCTACATAGAAAGATGTATTTAGGACTCACACATACAGCAGCCAGTGCAATTATACAGGAATAAAAGCAAGGCCTTTAAAGTGGGAACACTGGACGGGGTCTAGACAAATACAGGCCTGGGCTGGCAAGAGGGGGCTTGAAATCACACCAAGAATGCAAATGCTCATCAAAGGTAAATTAAAGATACTCACAAATTGGAGCTGGGCAAAACCAGTGTTATGAGCAAAAGAGAGCAGAAAGCATTATCCGACACATATAAATTTCACTGTATATTGTAAATGCAGATGAGATGTACTTGCAGATCAGTGGAAAAAAAAAAACAAGGTTCATGGAAGTGTCAGCAAACATGAAAATAGCCCCAAGTGGAAACCGAGAGTGAGGAAGAAGTTGCCAACACCATATTCCTCTTGGTAAAGGAGAGGAGGAAACCCAGTCACCAACACCCCACCCCACCCAGTGTGTGTGCAGGTGCTTGTGTGCATTTCTCTGCAATTTTTTTTTCATACAGTGAGAAGTATTAATTTAGTTAGATTATAGGGACTGTGAAATTCAGTAACTGGAGTAATCTTAGTAATTGTATATTTCATTTTATTTAAGCCTACTAAAATGCCAGTTAGACGAACAATATACTCTTGGCTTCCCAAATAAGGCATGTCCCCATTTTTGCTCATAACAACACTTCAAGAATAACAAACTGATTTCAATGAAGATGTATTTTGTTGCCAGTTTAAGTAATCCTTGTCTGGATGCACAGAGTTCACGAAAACCTGCAAAAGGAAGTTATTCTGGTATAGATTTGTCTCCAGCACCAGTGGTGCTGGATGTTAAAAGCAACCAAGCTTAAACTTTTCAATGTTTCAACGTGGAGGTTTTCACTGCTTTTGAACTGCTTTTAATCTGCACTTAAGGTGACAGAAATACTGTAAATTGCCTGTGCTTTCTTTGGAGTGGTGACTGTACGTGTCCTGTACCAAAACCAACCATCTCTTCTTCCCTCCTACACATATTCCACTGAGGAGAGAGCTTTAAGGGATATTAGAGTGACATCGATTTGGGATAGTTGATAGATACTGTAATCAAAGAATAAAAGACATATAGAACAGTAATATTTGGGATCTAAGAATATCTGTCATATCCAAACATCATAGACTGCATGAAAAGGGAGATCCATGTGATCTAATTTACCTGGATTTATAAAAGCCATTCTACACATCCCTCACTGAAGGTTCTTAGAGATACTAAGATGCCATGGGACAAAAGTCCTCTTCTGGATGAACTGCTGTTTAAATGATAAAAGGTATTGTGTAAACTGATGCAGCTCTGACCCTCTTGAAAACAGATGATAAAAGCAAAGCTGTACGTAGGAGGGCTGTAAGGATGTTTAAAGTTATGAAATGGCTTCAATAACAGGAACAACGGAAGATAACAGGACTTGCCAAGACTGCAAAGGATATGACTGATGGAAACACTTGATATAAGATCTTAAAATTATGGGAAGTTATTTTACCATAGAAATGATAGAAAGGAAACAATTGTTCAACTGTTTCTTCTTCTAAGAGAATGCTGGGGGATAAATTCGAAATTAAAGAAGTTCTTTTTTCCCATAGTCTATTTTTATGATGTAGCACTTATTACCACAGTATATTGAAGGTATCAATAATCCACATGGGTCTAAAAAATTTCAAGCAATTGGACCAATTCTTGGAAAAGAAATCCATTGTGCTATTAAGATTCATCACCTCAGGGACAGCAGAAGTTTACCATCAAGACCTCCTGCCCAGCAGGGAAAAAACTTTATTTTCTGTAAATCCTTGTATATTTTAGGATTGCAGTGGGGGAAAAGCCTCCATTTTATGCTTGTCTGTATCACAGGGGATTAAGTTAATGAGGCTCGAGCAGCCCCTTCCATTTCTCTGTTCTCAAAAATCAAAACTGCATTGGAGCAAAGAAAGCAATGCCCTTTTCCAGAGGTCATCTCTGGCTGCAAACGGATGTTCTGGTCTCCTCTTCTTCCCAGTGACTATTGGAGCTCTTTGGATTTTGTCCTTCCCCCCAACATGCCACTGAAACCCCATTAGGGGCAGCTGCAGTATCCTGCAAGAAGGACTACAGTCAGAAGCCTGGAGCATAAAGAAAGTAATTTCACAATTTGGCAGGTAACACATTTTGGCTTCCTTCCCTCTACTGCCTTCCACTACCGCCTTCCTTCCCTCTTTCCAGGCAAGCTTGGGCAATTCCATAAAGCCTGTGTTTACATGGCTACTGGGAAACTGCATCACCATCCCTGAGGAAAAAAACTGACTTCTTTCTGCAGTGCTGGCCAGCTTTTAGGGACCCAAACTCTTATGCCAGCTAGGGAATGTGCCTGTGGGACTCTATGTACTGACACATGGTAGATTTTATAGTCCCTAAATACAACATAAGAAGGCTTCAGAGAACATGATAAGGAACTCTGGGCTAGAAGAAAATGTAACAACTTTAATCTAAACAAGCAGCTTAATTTCCTCATCACAACAAAAATCATAGCCAGCACCAACCAGGATTCCTCCTTTCTAAGAGCCAAAATCACCTTCAGGAAATAAAAATTCAAACTTATAACTAAAATAAAAGTAAATATTTCAGAACTGTCTGTTAGGATCTACAGGAAGCTGGATTATTTTGCAAGGGCTGGCACATGGCCAGACTGATATAAAATTTTGTTTAATAATATTGACCCTGTAATCCTCTGTGACACAACAGCATCCTTGAAGAATAATGAATGGAAGCAGAACTCTGAAGTACCTAGCATTAAAATTAAAAGTTTACTGCAATAATTTTAAGGAAAAACACCCTTAACAAGAGACAGTTTACCTATATTTTGGCCAGAGCTGAAAGGAAAAATAGTTTCACTCCAGACCACCTAATCAAGTACAGAGAACAGATTCCACAGGAAATTCTACGAATAAAAAAAAAAATGAGTCCTGAGCAAAAGCAAGGTAATAAATCACAAGGAAAGCGGGGTTTTTATAACATTTTGATTCATTTATTAGGAAATTAAGAAGGCCCATCTGGATACTTACTGATTTTTGAATAAGTCACTGGAGGGGATAATCGAGAAGTATAACTAAACAGATTGCATCTATCATGCAGACCACTGGAAGTTAGCTAAGAATAGCTTTTCTGTCAGAAAAGATACTTAAGAAAACAAGAGTCTTGCATACAGAAAGTAAAGTGTCTTTCTAATCCTTCAGTATTTCCTTCCTTGTACCAAAACACCACACTCGTGCATGTCTTTGGCGGTATTTTCAGTGCCCATAGCTACACACGACCTTAAGCTGCTGCTTTGGAAAGAACAGGAGTTTTGGCGGAAGAGGCGTTTACTCAGTAGGAGGCAGTGAGAAGGAACGGCTCATCCAACAGGGCAGGGAACAGACTCCTCCACTGGCGGAGCTTCACTGACCCCTAATGGACAATCCCCACCAGTGCGCTGCCCTGGCAGGAATTTCCAGCCATGCCAGAAAACCTCACGGTGGTCAGCACGCCTCCTTTCAGCCTAACACGAACTCTGACACCTCAGCTTTTCACTACTTAGTGTGAACATATTTATTCCACCTTCGTATCTGAGCGTCTGAAATGTTCTAAGAAGCCAGAAGGAAGAAGAAGGTGAACACTGCTTAATGCAGCAATTCTGACAACTAGTTAGGATAGAGAAAATTCAACTCTTTAAAAACTAGAGCAAACTAGTTTTACATCTTTCAACAATAAATATAAAAACCGTTAAGGACAAACATCTCCAACTGACCCATTTAAACTACTTTAAAAGGTAGATTTGCAATCAGCACAATCAAGAATCTGTATAAATGATAGTACTAATTTGAAAGGCACAATCCAAGTACTTGTGCCTTTTCTCCCCAAGGAGTGACTATATACCTGCCATCAGGAGAGCAATGAGACGTTTCCATTACAGGAAAAGGACTCTGTGCTTCAGCAAAACCGCTACCGTTTCCACTGAGTGAAAAACTGCCAACACCAGAAGGGAGAATGAATCCACTCTGGTTGGTGCAGTTTCTGTTTGTCATTCACACTGCAGAGATGAACTCATTTCCCAATACAGGAAATTGACCAAGCTGGAAACAGGCTGCATTTCCCATTCCCTGTCTAGAAAAGGGTTTTGTTCACTTTTTTTTTACTACTTTGGTTGCTCTGCTCCCCTTTTCCTATGTACCTTGCTTTTCTTCCTACCCCAGAAATGTACCTGCTATAGATCTTCCAAACTAGTGAGATTTTGACATGCAAAAGGTAATGGCATGGAATAAAAAGGATCCCAGGGCTGATGCCCATGCTGACAGCCAGCAGAACAGCCCTGGTTAGACAAACAATAGCACCAGTCTGTAAGAAAACTTCTGGCTTCCAAGGCTAGCTGGATTAACTAAAAATCCTTGCCCAAATCAAAAAGACCCACCAAATTTCCAATCCTGCTTAAATCTAGCACTCTAAGCAATGATCACTTTATGGTATCACTTTCACAAACAACAATGATAAAAATGCAAACCAATTAAGGCAAACCCTTTGCTGCCAGAAATTCCTGCCCCTTCAGTGTGGTCACATAAATAACAGATTAAATTAAATTACGTTAATCTCTGGTTAACAGAGCCCCTTAGGAGACAATCCTGAAGGGTAAAGGAGTGCAAAAAGGCTGGACATGCTTCCAGAAGGAAGTCTTAAAGCCGAAGTAGCAGGCCATCCCCATGTGCTGAAAGATGAGCTGGCAGGGAAGAAGACCAGCCTGGCTGAACAGACTTTGGCAGAAATTCAGGAAAAAAGAGTTTACGACCTTTGGAAGAATGGGCAGGCAACTAAGGAGGACTACATGGCTATGTTGAGGTTATACAGAGAGAAAATTAGAAGGGCCAGAGCCCAACTAGGGCTTATTCTGGCTGTTGTCATAAAAGACAACAAAAAACATTTCCATAAATACATCAGCAACAAAAGGAGGGCTGAGGAGAATTTCTATCCTTTATTATGTTTATGCAGGGGTAAACATAGTGACAAAGGATGAGGAAAAGGCCGAGGGACTTAATGCCCTCTTTGCCTCAGTCTTTAATAGTGAAGCCAGTTGTTCTTTGGGTACCCAGCTCCCTAAGCTGGAAGACAGGGCCGGGGAGCAGAAAGGGCAACAGTCAGTGACCTGCTACACAAGCTGAGACACGTCCACATCTATGGGGCTGGATGGGATCCACCCAAGGGTCCTGAGGTATCTGCTGGTAGTGTTCAATGGGCCACTCCCTGTCCTTTCGAATCCTGTGTTTGGTTTCACTACAAAAGACACTGAGGTGCTGGAGTGTCCAGGAAAGGGCAAGGTAGCTGGGAAAGGGTCTGCAGCACAAGGCTTATGAGGAGCAGCTGAGGGACCAGGGGTTCTTTACCCCGGAGAAAAGGAGCCTCAGGGGGACCTTATTGTTCTCTGAAATTACCTGAAAGGAGGGTGTAGCCAGGTGGGGTCAGTCACTTCTCCCAAGTAGCAAGTGATAGAAAAGGAGGAAACGGCCTCAAGTTGTGCTAAGGAGGTTTAACTTGGGTATTTTAACTTCCAGTCCTATTTTTCCACCTTCTTCTCGTCTTTCTTCAACAGAAGTACCAAATCTTGACATTAGTTGTGTATCACTGCTCTGAAGGGGCAGAACATCTAATGAAAGGAAGATTTGACTCTCACTATTTCTCTAGCACACAAAGCACAACAGTGCATAATTCAGGATGTCCTAATAAGCCATGGTTTGAGTTTTTTTCTGGATTGTGACTATTAGATAGGAGAGAAATTTCCGGTGTTCCTCTTTCCTGTTCACTTGTGAAGAAATGATTTTAACTCAGGCCACTGGCTGAATGTCCATCACAGTAAGGTTAAAAGGCTTATGGACACAATCAGATATTGTCTCAGTCCCCTGACAGATACGAATTTTAGTTTTGGTAAAAGACACAGTACTAACTGGACATAGTATGATTTCAGGAATTTACTGTATTAAATCCTAACCACATTGAAATCAGTGGCAAACCACCATTCAATGACCACAGTCTATCTAATAATTTCAATATTTCATTATTTCCCCTGATTCAAGAAAGTTAAGAAACCACCACTACTTCAGAGTAGATGACACTAACCAATTTCTGACACTCCTGTGATTTCTGCTTGCCATGCTCGCTCATCAAAAGGCACTCACATTTATTTTGTCCATCACAAAGAACCTGCCAGGGACTAAAGGATCTCAGCAGCACCTGATGAGTTTAGTGGTAAAAAGCACTGTGGGCTCAGTGTTAGAAGGAAACAAACCCCACACACTCCCTGAAGAGTGGGAATGCCCCGCCCTCTAACCAGGGCTTCTAAGGAACAGCAATCTGCTAACACAGATGTGTCAGTGCTCATCTTCCTGTGATCCTCAATGGCTGTGCCGACCTTCAAACAGTCCATCATTAGATGTTGACACAGGTTGGGTTGACTGCTGAACTTCCGTATGAGATGGGGGAGAAGCATGAATAACTTTTTTTCCCCCTTCCCTCTTCCCACATCACACCACAAATGCCTGCTGGGTGGAGCAAGGGCATAAATAAACTGGTTTGGATTCACATAAAAGCTGCAGAGAGAATATCAGGAGACAAAACCCTCTTCATAGTATAATGGATGCAAAGCAAACAGGTTTCCTGAAAATTTTATGATTTCTAATGAATAATCAAACACACTCAAGCACTCAAATAAATATGTCCTTCTTAAATGCAATAGTTTTTAATTTTTGGTACAAGAGACTGAGATCCCAATCTGCCTATATACAAACAGCACAGAATTGCAAAAAGAACGTTTATCTAAGTCAAATTTCTTAATTTTTATTAAATTCAAAAACTGCAGGAAAAAAAATTCACAAGTTTCTAGGTACAAATAAAAACAAATCAGCTAAAATAAAATGGTTGTCAAGTTAAAATCCACTTTCCATAATTTTCCCTTCCTTGCTATTGCCCACAGTATCATCTGAACTCCTAGAAGTGCTTTAGAAATTCATTTTATCTCACCAATAGGATAGTAAACTGTAAGTTTACTATGTAAAAAAGCAAATTGCTTAGGCACAAGGTGGCAGAAGTCATAAGCACAAATATCAACCATGCTTTCCTTAATTTGTCAGTAGAAATCCAGGTGTGCTACAGGCCTGCATGGCATTGAATTCAGAATATCAGAGCTTACTCAGTGAAAAAAGGGCTTTTTTTTTTTTTTTTTTTTTTTTTTAGTTTTTTTTGTTTTTTTTTTCC
>VZRS01014193.1:542481-560493 GCA_013398055.1 Ifrita kowaldi
AAAAAAAAAAAAAAGGTCATGTTCACAAAATGCCACATTGATTGTCCTGAAGATTTAATCCCTTTAAGGTTTATGCACAACAAGCAGTAGAATAAACTACCACAAACCTAACTCTTCATAAAATCTTTAGGAATTTCAAGAAAGCGAGTTTCAAAGTGAAGTATTTAACTTTCCCCTGAAATTGCCACAAGTGTACTTGATAGCAACAAATACCTGCTAATGATTTTACAAAGTAAAGCAGTGTCCACTGGAAAAAGATTTGGAACCTCTGCTTCACAGCCTGTGGGAAAACAATGACTTATATTTCACTGCAAGCCAATGACACTGCAACATGGGGCAGAAGAGAACAAATTCCTATTGCATCCATTTTTGTTTTATTTTTATTCAAATCCTGTTTTCAGAACTTTAGAATTACATTCATACAAACCTCTGGAACCCTACAGAAAATGAAAACAGGTGGCCTGTTTCAATAAGGTCAAGCACCAGTAATATTGCAGACCAGTTTTAGATGGTTAATTGGTTGCTTTCGTATTAGTAATGAGGCATTTTTTCTAAAGCAATACAAGTTCTGGCAGCTGAAATTATATATATATAACATTACTCAGAGCACGTAACTCTACATTCTTTTCTATTAATTCTTTATTACAGTCAGATTCATTTTTTGGAAGGTCCTTTGGATGTTCAGTCCATTAAAAATTTAAAAATTTTAGTATGAACCGTTGATTTTCCACATATGGATAACATTGCTCTAGTGCTTATGAACAGAACACTCAGAATTATGATCTTGCAGAGCAGCCCCATCATCTGCTGCTAATACAGCCTACTGATCAAGTGTATTGGGGATGGGAGACCTTTAGTTCCATCATTCTGAGGACACGTAACTACATGGCAGGTGGAAGGGCACACCTCAGGTGGGACAATACACCAATTCTATCTTTGCTGAGAGCAATGGGAAAAATTGTTTCTTGGTCTGGTCTGTTTGTTTTGCTGGCCAGTATTTTCCTTCTTTTCTGTGCCCCTAGTGGAACACAGGTATCAAGGGGGTATTTCAGAGTCACCTGTCTGCGCCTTCAGGAGAGTGCTAAGGACTTTTAGGAACTGCATCACAGAGTACCAGATCACTAAGCTCATAAATTATAAACACAGAGGGGAAACAAACACACTGATATTTAACTATCCTCCCTGAAGCCAGTCATCAGTGCACTGGATAAGCAGGCCACGAACAGAACTATGCAACATTACACAACTCTCCCACTCCAGCTATCTCCAACCCCACATTTCCCCATGCCTGCTGAGTGCTCTATCTCCAAGTCCACCTAGTACTATCAGCTTCTCCTTTCTCCACAACACCCTCAGGCTCTTTAAAAGTTTATAGCATTCCTAGGCTGCTGCACCCTGGGCTCCTATTTGTGTAGGTCCTTCAACCAAATGTCACACAACCTGTAGTCTGGCTTGCTGGCTATTTGGGACACACCACATGCTGTGGCCAGTTTAAAACACCCATTGACAGCCTGGCTGCCCACTACCTAGAATAAATGGCCAGATGACCACTGACTGTCACCTGAGTCATGCCAAGTACAGTGGATTATGGCTGACTTTCTTTGCCTTGCTTGAAGTCACTGACTGCCCCACACTTCACCTCTCCTGCTGCAGCAGGTGGAAGTGAAACCAGTCAGCAGGTTTCTGATCGTGAGTGTGATATTCTAACCCTTATTTCCTTTGAAAAGCGGAAGAAAATAAGCTGAATTTGCTGTCTCTAACATTACCTTTACATTGTATTAGTCTTCAAACTGTAATGTGAAAGTTGGAACGCTATTTCTGCAATAAGTTTAGAATGCAACCCCAGGCTATCTAAGTAAACTGCAGTTTGAGAAGAGTATCAAGTTGATCCTTAGCATGGAAAAATCTCATCTTCTACCAGGTGCTATCATATTTTTCATGAAAATGTGCAGCAAATTCTTCCAGTATTGAGGAAAAAATTACAACCTGTAATGCAGAGCTAACATTAAAAGTACATCCAATTTCAAATGCCTTCTTCTCATGTGCAGGGCTAGAGCAATTATTCTTGCTGTATTATTTTTGTGGATGTATTACACTCCTGCAGCTGGAGTATCTTAGTAAGGATAGCTATTGAAGCACTAGTGGAAAGCTGGAAGAAGAGATGACCACAATTTAACCGGGCTAACAGTACATAACTTCATGACTTCCATGAGCGATACTAAGTGCTGATAGCTCTTTATTTGCTCTGGTCAGAATCAACACAATAGCATAAGTCAGTTCAATTTAGTTCCAATTAAATTAAACTCCAGAAGTTCAAACAAGAAATTAATACAACTTAAACAATGACTTGGCATAACTGAAAAAAAATCCCATCAGATTACTTTTTTTTAAATGCTAAAAGCAGTTTTCTTCTGTTGATTTTTTTCCAAGAAAGTTTTCTAAATGAAAAGCATTGGTCTTTCTAATTTGTAATCAGAAACATACAGTGACTCCTCGAGCAGCTATAATCTGCAATTACAGAATCCAACTGCTTGACTGTTTTTTGCTTCCAAAAGGAAACTAGACATCACTCCAAAAATACAAACATACATTACACCAAACAAAAGCAAATAAAAAAAATCACACAAAGCCCATTTTCAAGTGTTGACTTGTCATGTTCTATGGCAGACTGCATAAAACACAATACAAATACAGTTAATTAAAATTGGTTTGGATAATTTCTCTTTTACATAAATGTTCTCTGTGTCTATCTAAACCAGTTGAAACAAACACATGGACAGACTCAAAACTGTCTCTTGGCTCTCTAGTTAATGTTTTATGAGTGGTGGTGTAAAGTGGCAATAGAAGTGAAAGGATTTTGAAACTTACAAAAAAATTTAACACCAATTTAACACTTTCACATGCTCTATGCTTTCATGGAACCTACATGCAATATTTTTAAAAACACCTTAAAGTCGTTTTAGAGGTTAATTCTACCTGTCAAATAGATTTTCTTCCTCCCATAAACCACAAATAGGACAGCGATTTTCCAAGACAATCGTCTCTCAGAAAACACAGCAGGCAGAATGCGAACTTTTTATGAGAATGCACCGGTTTAAAACACCTTCAGAAGCAAATCAAGCTTGTTTTGTTCCCAGGTCACTGGCTACCTTGGGCATCCAACCTGTAGAGGTATCAGAGAGCTCCCTTGGCTCCTCAGTGAGGAACTGGGCGCAGTGGCAGGGCAGCACTGCTTCCCACAGCCAGGGGAAGCTGGAAGTGACCGTGTCAGCTGCTTGTGTCAGTGACTGCCCAGATTACTCAGGTGACAGGGCACAGTCAGGCACCTTCCTGTCCTGCTTCAAAGCATCAGTGAGGGGTTCCTATTGCCTGATCCAGTTTCCCAGCTTTGAAGAAGCACTGATTCACAGATGCTTGGATACACCTGGACACTTACACTATCCAGTAGGTCTGGTTACTCTACCTCATGGCTTGAGCTGCATGCAGGCATTACTTCTCACAGGACACAGGAGCTTGTGTCAGCCCAGAACTGCAAGGCAGAAGCTGATTTATTATATCCTACCACTTCTGGCAACCCAAGGGGCAACTACTAACTGTTCCAGGTGGCACAGAAAAGGTGGATACTACTCTATGTTCTCAGTGAAGCTCTATCATTACATAATCTAAGGAGCAGAAGATTGTTTCCAGACTGGAAGGTGGGGAAATAGGGGAAGCAGGGACCAGATAGGAAGCTAGAGGTGAGAGCAGATGCCTCTGTGATCCTCAAGGCACCTCAGGGCAC
The DNA here is from genome assembly GCA_013398055.1 of Ifrita kowaldi. NCBI lineage: Eukaryota > Metazoa > Chordata > Aves > Passeriformes > Cinclosomatidae > Ifrita > Ifrita kowaldi. Next base: position 546,263 of record VZRS01014193.1, read on the forward strand.
AGTTCCCCATTATGGAAGGAACACAGGAGACAAGTCCTTTTGTATTCTACTCTCCTAACAGCAGCAGGTGTGAAAGCTGCTTTCAAAAGGACATCTTGCACACCTAATTGCTTGAAATTTTCAACACAGTAGTGTTTTAATGCATCTTTTGATAAACTCAAGTGGTAGAGCTTTGTGGAAAACACACTGCTGATTGCGGTCAGGGGAGAGACAGGTCAAGTGACCACAAAAATACCAAAGTGAAACTTTTTAAAAAACTGTTCTTGTTTCACTCTTGAAGTAGAACCACCAGATTACTAAAAAAATAAGCAAAATTTCATGCTTTGAAATGTAACTTTAGTAATTTTAAGAAAACAGGTAAACGTAAACTTCAGAAATGATCTGTTCACTGAATAAAATAGGTTTTTTGTTGTAAAGTTACTGCAATCAATGTACATAACGCTACCATGAAGTATGAGGCAACCTAAATTCTGTCACTGTGTAGGTATGAAAGGAGACTGACTTATCATGAGCCATGCAACTGAACTCTGCATTCCTAAACTTCCAAGTGTTTGACTTGGTAGATTGCTTTCCTCTTCAATCTAACCACTGGAGGTACAATAAGGAGTTGAGGGAGCTGGGCTTGTTTAGCCTGGAGAGGAGGAGGCTCAAGGGAGACCTTGTCACTCTCTACAGCTGCCTGAAAGGAGGGTGTAGCCAGGAGGGGGTCAGCCTCTGCTCCCAAGTAACAAGGGACAGGACAAGAGGAAACAGCCTCAAGTTCCACTAGGGGAGGTTTAGATTGGCTCTTAGGAAAAAAAATCTCTTCACCAAAAGGATTGTCAAACACTGGAACAGGCTGCCCAGGGCAGTGGCTGAGTCACCTTAACAGACATGTAGACATGACCCTCGGGGGCAGTGTTTAGTGGGGGACTTGGCAGCACCGGGTTAATGGTTGGACTCCTTGATCTTAAGGGTCTTTTTAAACCTAAATTCTGTGATAATAAGAGTTTATAGGTAGGCCCAACAACATACATAACAGAAATTCATTAGCAAAAGTCATGCTTATCTAATTGCTTTTCTAAAAAACTGAAAGTATGCCAAGGCAGTTTTAAAGATTAAGTATAAGAACAACATTTTAACAGCCACTGTTGGAGACAAAGTGACACTTAGGAGCAGGATGTCATGTTCATGAATTTTATCATATTTTAAAATATTATCTTTTTACATTGTGTTTTCCTTGCCATTTTAGTAGGGCTTCCCATAGGAGTAATTAGCACATCTTAGCAACCTATCAACTTTTAAACTTAATTTTTAAAGTTTCCTATATCCTACTAGCATATTCTCAATATGTGGAAAATAATGGTTTAAACATCTCTTTTCCAAAAAACTTCATTCCTATAATATATTTATTCAACATGAGAATTGTTTTTATAAGCTTAGCACATTTCACAGTACGAATGCATATTAGGCATACATTAGAATCTCCACATCAGAATTTTTTTGTTACCTCTGTCAGCTCCAGCAGACCCTGGCTAACAATTGCTGGCTCAACTGCCAGTCTTGTGGTCACAGGTTTCCAAACAGGGACAGATGAATGAAGACATGCCACTAACATTCAAGTGTTAGGTGACTGATGAGACCAAAGATGAAGCAGCAGTTAACTCAGAGGGAAGCAAGACAGACACATGGTGTGACAGACAGAATTGATGGTGACCTGCCAAGAGGAGTTAGTAAACTGAATTCGCTGCATCCATGTAGTTAAGGACGAAAAACTACCAGAATATCCCAAAAGTGTAATAAAAAGAGTATTTAGAGCATTTCCCCCTCTCTGGATTGTTAGCAGCTTAAACACTTTAACTACAATGCCAATTATGCATCACACACTGTTAATAAACCAAAGCTAAGCTTCTACATAGCAGTATATAAGATTAATGTATAGAACATAGCTGGTTTATTCTCTCATAATTATGTTTATGTGTTGTACTACTCTGCAAAACAAAGGAGCTGTTAAGCTCAATAATTTCTAAACAACAAAAATTGTATTCATCACTAACATGGAGAACCATTACCAGAAAACACGTAGCCTACTCCAGAAAGGAAGAGTTTAGCTCAGACATTGAACTTTCTGTAGTAGGATACCACTACCAGTAAAGGTATAGTCTTATTTGCATGGAATTGCTTTATTTTTTCCATGCTGTTTAGAGTGGATATGATTTACTTAAGTCTTGAATGCCCTTCACTTTGAAGTTATTTAAAAACAGCGTCAAAGAAACAGCACTGCCTATACCAAGTTTTAGAAAAACAGATTAGAAAATACTTCACAGTTGCTTTATGATTGCTGTTACAATGAAGGTCAGTTTTAATCAGTCCAGAAAAACAAAGAAAACAAAATGTACTTTCTCTAGTGTCTATTTAACACAGTCAACTTTTGTTGTTTGTAGAACTCCTATTTCTTGTGTAGGTGATGTCATATTTCCAGGAAAAGGGGCTCAAGGCCTTTGTGATGCATTAATATTTCAGTAATTACATTCATGCCCTACTTCTAACTTTATCTCTCCTTCTCCTCCTTTACCCTCACGAAAGTCTAAGAGCTATTTGGTTTTGTTTAAGTCTTGTGGGGATGGAGGAGAGAAGTAACAGGGTAAGAGCTAAACCAGCTTATAACAGTTAATAGTAGTATTAGACAAGCATATTAATTCATGCTAGAACATAAAAATTAAAACATACTGCTGGTTGCATGTTTGTTTTACTTACCAGATTTGTAATCTAATTTTCTTTCCTCTTAGCTCTACTGTTTTGATTTTAAAATCAACACCTATAAATAAAATACAGTAAACAGAAAAGGAGGAATAAGAAGCAAAAGTAATGAGGGTGTAATTATTATTTTTTGATACTTTTTTTTTAGATCAACTTGTAACAGTCTGAACAAGCAGAAAGGTTTGCACCACTATGGGTCAGCTCAGGAACATCGTGGGGATTTGACAACCATTATATAGCCTGTGAGCCATCCAATTTGGCAGCATCACAACATAAACCTTCCACTTTGTGCAAAATTTCCAGCAGCAGGTAAACCCAACACAACAGTAAAACAACAGGCACAGTATGATTGTTCCTCTACAGTTCACCTTGACTGTCAAGGACAAGCCTGTTCTACTTCCAACTGGCACAGATGCCCTGGAGGCATGGAGCAAAACCAATCCCTCCACATCAGTTTTGCTGTTTGTGAAGCAGGAACAGTACAGATCTGGCTTCCAGGATGGATGCTTAGCATCTGTAAAGTGCTGGAATTGAGGTTGGTTTATGAAGAAGTTTGTCAGCACTGTCATTGTTAACTCCTGCAAATATTTATTAGCAAACTTCTTATATTCAAAGAGGGTATTTGACTTTTAAAATTTATTTTATACTTATATGGTATTTTTATTCACCACCTCAAAACTCCAGTCACATTTTGAATGCATGCTAAATATCAAAGATAGAACCACAAAGACTTCGTTATACAGGAAGATGTAACTTCTATCAAAAAAATAATGCTGGTCAGCAACACAAGACATACTGTGGTCAAACAATACCTAGACACAAGAGATTACCACCTTAACTACAAAATGTTTCAGGGAATAAATGTCCTAGAATATCATACATTTGTAGATTGTGAACCTGTTCATTTTAGGATACATTTGTACGAAGATTTTTGCTTCAGTTCTTCCTTCTAAACATCATCCCTCTTAACAAAGCTAAATCAAAAAGGGAGAAATAAAAAGACATGAGAACATGGTTCAGACCTGTACAGTCAAGCAATAGAACCATAACGTGTTGGAAACACTTTTGCTATTTCACATGCAATTGTTAACTAAGAAGAGGGACAAAACTGAAGAGGAAAAATGGTTTTTATTTTCTCTAACAAAAACTACACATTTTCCTGAAGACTACCCTTGGTAAAAGTCGAGTGTCCCTGCTGCTACTAAGAATTGAGACTGAATTTTAACTTTGACAGAAGGGACTGAACTCGGCCATTATGTCCATACTTTTAGTTTGCAGAGCAGGTGGACATTGTTCAGCCAGATTAAATAAACGGAAGGATCACTGACCTTCATTCTCCTAAACAAATATCCCCTCTAACAGCTTGCAGCTGGACATTGTATATTGATAAAAGGAATGGTCATCACACCATGACATTTGTTCTCGTTCTCCATGTCCTTAATAGTGTCTAGCACACTTAATCACCAATTCTTGGAGAGCTATTCAGGACATATGATGCCTGTACTTCACTTACCAACAGGTATCTCATTCAAACCCCAGGAGTGAAAATGTTAAACTGATTTGTACTAAATGGTTGAAAATTGTAATGGCAATTTTCAAGTATTCATATGCAAATTGACAAAAATATTAGAATGATTAAAATTTCAAAGAATTTACTAATCCTAACTTCAAGAAATCATTTTGTAAACTTCCAAAAAGCGACTGTCTGCTAGTGCAAAAGCAGAAGAGAAATGATCCAGCTATGTTCTAGTATCCAAAGTGTGTGAAATGAGAACTCTTGTAATTCTATTCTAATAATGGTATTTTTTATAGAAACACATCCATTTCTACTGTTGCAAACCTTTTCTCTATATAAATGCATTTAAACTATAAAATGCAATTGTCCTAATAGTCACAACTTTGTCTACAAGACAGTAACTTTATTTAATTAACTGTAATTGCTTGCCTCAAACCTCTTCTGTCCTCAAGGAAGTTTGAATGTAACTGCCCAGACATCTCAATCCCAATTCCCAATCCTGCCATTCTGTCATGCACAACATACTATAGGATTTGCCATTTATCTGATGTTAAAAAAGTCTAAACCACCACGGATTCCAAGGTGAGTGTTAAAACCATCACAGGGATTTCATGAGTATTGCAATAACTACAAAACCAAAATATTTTTATTTTTATGGAGGTGGTTTATACACTGCTGTCTTACACAAACCAAGAAACAACAAGCTTTTGTTATATTTTTAAAAATGAAAAATAATGAACTATGGAGAGAAAATCCAACTGTTGTAACAAACCATGTTTTCAATTTGGGACTTCCTGGGACTGGAAGGCACAATATATGAATAAAATGAAGTAGAAAAAAGCCTACATATTAAAGAGATGGTTTCAAAATAAATAATACGTCAACAACATTCTTATTTTAAAGGCAGATCTTTCTGTTAATCATCTTGAAGTTATACCATGAAATACTTCCCTACTGTGAAATTTTGCAAGGAGCAATACAAACAGGTAACAATTTTGGAAAAGCAGACGATCTTTTACAGAATTGTTTGAATCATTTAACACTTAAGTCAGACAGAATGCCAGAATTGTGCAGAGGTTGCTCAGCTACTTTTTATAATTAGTAATGCTCTGCAAGCATCAACACAATGCCAAAAGCTTCATGTCTGCCAATACTGAAGGAAAAAATCTGGCAGCTTTCCTTTTGCACACGAAGAAACAAATTCCTAAGCCTGTCAGGTTTCATTAGCATGTTTCACCAGAGACTGCCAAAGCCAGTGCTTTGAGTTTACATACAAATTGGTAATTCAATTAAACCAACAACACAATAATTTGTTTTCCACTTCAATTTCAAATATTGCATTGAGTTAAGGAAATGGTCAGTGAAAGAAATTATTAAGCTTGACATATGTTAATGGAAATACCTAAATGAAAAGTTTTGCTATCCATACAATTACTCCAGCATGGTTTTATACATAGTTCAATAAAACAGAAGAATCAACAATTACGCTTGACAGCTCCATTAAATCTGAACAACATATCTTATAAAAAGAAGTGATTTTAAAAAGCTCTCTCTAGCTGCTATAACACCAGCAAACTATCAGTGGTTTGCACGCTACCTAGCTTGCATTTGAAGGCCTGCTGGCTAATTTATAGTTAGTGAGTAAGAAAATATACACATGCCAGGAAATCCGACAAGTGTGTGCGCTTTATGACCATACTGAAATGTGCCATTTGCCAGGTCACGGTGATGTAAGGGGAACCAAAAGGCTTATTACAGTCTCCCCTCACATTAAAAAGTCAGCCTTGTCTCTATACTTCAGGCGGACACGGACAACAGGCAATCAATACTTTTCCAAAATTATTACATTCAGACAACGATTAAATCCAAATCACCATCTCTCTTTTTATGGATTAAAATTGTATGTGTTATGATGTCATATTTTGACCCTCATTTTTCACTGGAAAGGCCTTTTCAGGAGTCCAAACAAGCACCCCACAAGAACTAATGAAAAATGCACAAAAATACAGATCTCAGCCTCTGGTTTGCATTTCTGATTTTGCACTAATTTAAGCATTTGAAGGTATGCTGATTGAGCTTGCCCTACAACTTAAAACTGCAAAGGAGCAACTCTCCTCTTCCCACAGCCTAGATATATGTCAAATAAGGCATTAAGGACAGCAACGTGGCGTGTATCACATGAGTAAAGGATTTGCAACATTTTATATACATTATATATTATGACCATACATATATGGTTGCTGTTACTAGCACATGAACTTTGGATGAAAAACATACTTCGTGCAAAGAAGAACATCTATTACAACATGCGCTCAACTGAAGCTATGACTCCTCCAGGAAAAACAAAGGGCTACTGGGATAGAAGGGTTTAAAAGTATATTAAACACACAGCCAAACAACCTGTCTGCACTCTTTTCAAAACTAAGCAGCCTTAAAAGAAAGAGAACAGAGACTCAAAATAGAAGTGCACTAATGAAGTTCTAGATAACGGCAAGTCACTGAGGATGACATCTCTTGTCAATGAACCAAACTTGAGACTGTTTCAAACTTGAGACTGAAATCCTATAAAAATGAAACCTAGCCCAGAACTGACTACAGTAGGTTAATTTCTCTTCTCCGAAGTAGAAGTTATCTACTAAAGCACAAACTGAAATACACACAATGGAGTGCAGTGCTTCTCTTTAAAGCTAAAATATTTGTTTAGAAGTAAAATAGAAAAGAAACTTCTTACTATGCATTTTATGCTTACGTTTGCAACATTTAATTTCTTTTCATAAGAGAAAAAGAAAGTGGAACAGTTTTGCTTAATGCACACAGAGTGACCTTTCAGTGGACAAGATTTCCTGGTAACAAAGTTAATGGAAGAGCTGGGAAAACAGATGCAAATAGAGCACAAAAAACCCCCTCCAACTAAAATCAATTCCAATGGATTCAGTTTTCAGAGGCCTATTAGTGATTTGCATCAAAGTAATTCAATCAGTGAAAGATAATCAGACTGTGCTTAAAGAAACACAATCAGTTTAAAAATTCAGAGGCTATATACCAATTAACCATTAAAACAGACATATAATTTGAAGACTGTGACAGGTTATTTAATTTGGACATCTGACAGCATAATGCAAAAATTTTTCTTACTTATGCTACATTCAATAACTGAGGTCACATGAGTTTTGAGGTAATAACCATCTTTATTAGTCCTGGTCTGTAACTCAAACAATACAATACTTACACCAAAACTGCCAAAGTCAATGAAAAGATGCTCAAGAGCATGCCCTCTGATTTCTATCATCTTGAGGGAGGGAAGTAATCAACAACAAAAGGTACATAGGGAGGACAGAAAAAAGGTTATATAAACTGTTCCCAGGAAAAAAAGCCCAAACCCATTTTGTCTTATTTTAATCAAAGCTCTAGGGCAAGCAGTTTCCACACCAAAGTGGAAATGCCTCTTTCAAACTGCATGTTATGAATTAAAAAAATTTAAAGAAGAGATTTGGAATCATTTAGTGCTAAGTCAGATATAAGCCTGTGTGGGGATCATTTTAGAGGCAGGTAAAGTACGTTGTCCATAGAGCTTCAAGCATGTAATTCTAGAACGATTAACATGTAGACATTTGAGACTGCTTGCCTAAAATAAAAGTGTACCCATACCTCAACTGGCAACTGTGCTACAGACTAGAATGAAACAGATACCAAATATTTTTTTTTCTGTATAATATACGTGCAGTGAGTAGATTTTGAAGGTGTACTGTCAAATTATTTTTTTCAATATACATCTTCTAAACGTTTTGATGGTTGGTACTTCCCAATTCAGTGAGTATGGAGAAAATTATCATTTCTTTACATTCTTGTGGACAGTAAAATCATAAGGCCTTTCACAAAATGCAGGCTTTTGACACTATTTAGGATACTAAGTTCAAAGCATGCACCAAAATGTTGGCGAATAGAACAAGGTGGAAGAGGAAATTGGAAGGAATAAGTCTCTCTGTGGTTTCATGAACAAGACTTCTTTTCAAACTTCTGTTTACAAAACAGAAAAACACACTGAGCTACAGGTCTACAACTACCTGACACGAAAGGAAAACTGAGTGGAAAGAAAGGTTATTTCATGAGCAACACTATTCAGATTTTTAGAAGGTGGAACCTATTTCAAAATCAGACTGAAGTTAGCATTTTGTTTTGAGCATCAAGTTTCCCTCTCCTTGGGATATCAGCAGAAATAAGTTGTAGAAGTGTTGCTACCCAACTTCCAGAAGACCCTGAGAATCATATGGCCCTATTTTCTTTTTTTTCCTTTGCCACTGACATGCTCAGCTGTTCACAGCAGAGACTGAGTCTGACGGCTGCATTCCACTCTCCTTGCAAACTAAGCTCCCCATTTGACACCATTCAAGTGGCCTCTTCACTCTGCCTGTTGTTTTACTTGCATATTCTCATATATGTCCTGACTAGGTGCTACAAGGCTCTCTGACAGCCCTGTAGTGTTGATATAACTCAGTGCCCGAATATTTCTATCAGCTGAAGTTAACATCTAGCTTACAAATGAAAAAAACAAAGCCAACTTCAAATTTACTCTTCCTTGTAACCTCGTTAATTAAAAAACCCATACCTCCACAAAATCCTGTTCCTAAACCCTAATAATTTATATTATCTACCTACATTTTCCTGTTTTAAATTACAGTTTTGGTCACTTATGAGGATTCAAATGATTATGCATAGCAAACCATTGCTGACTATACCAAATGCTGTAAAATACACTTAGTTGACACATCTGAGGGAAACAATGACTGGCCAGATGTTTTCACTTGCTGGAGTCTCTATGTTGTCCATTACAAGTGACTACACTGCTCCTAAAGGTAAAAGGCAGCATCCAGGGGACACAGGCTTCTGTCTTAATTTGCACTTACTAAGACAAACAAGGAAGGTCATACATGCTCCCTAATTATCTTAAGGTTTTGTGGAAGACAAAACTGTTTTTCTCTGTGACTTTCCAGCCTCCTGCTCTTCTCTGTTTATAGTTTGGCAAGAAACTGCAGCACACCATTAATAAGGTATTGGTATGGTTTATTTACACCATTCTGCGCTAGTCAAAAAGCCAACACATAAAACCAGATGTATTAACACCCTGGATATGCAAAAGTAAGAATAGTCAATTCTCACAGAAATACTTCTCTCTCATCAAAACTTCCTTCCTTCTTTTTATACAACAGAAATTTCTCACCTTGTGTTTAGAGCTGTTTCTTGATTAAAGCAAGAACATCTTACCATTACTTTGTCACGATGTGGTAAACTAAGAAACATCTATTTCTACTCTTTCTTCCCTCCCAACACACCAAGTAAGCTTTCAGTGCCATCTAATTGAAGGGGGAAAAAATTTTAAAGAAAAATTAAAATTAATTATATTTGTCAGCGAGTCCACAGGCACACAAGTGTATCAAAGAGAGAAATGTTCTTCTAGTTCACTCAGGATGATTTTTTGAAAATTTTATATAGATTGTTCTCCATCTCAGATCACATCAAATTACTAAATTTATTTTTAAGCCATAATTTTGATTTACTGAAAAAAAAAATCCAAATTATTAGTAAGTCACATACTACATTTACAGTGCCTGTAAGAATGAATACTGATTAGATAACTAAAAAGATTGAGGAGCAACTTAAAGGGCAGTTCTCAAAAATGGCAGGTACCTTGAAAATGAGTAGTCTGATACTTTGAAGTGACAATAATTAGGTTATATGATAAGCTTATGGGAATGAAACGGAACATTTATGCTGTTAGCCCACATTTTTTAAGGATAAAGAGAATGAAGACAGGTTTGAATTGTGACAGAAACCCCAAACATATGTATACATACATACAGGAAGATACATATGCATATTTGTATACCATATATAAATGTCTATATATTGAAGACAGAACCTGCCTTACTTAAGAGTATTCTGAAAAAAGACAAAGCTAAAGTTTTCACTGTTGCTGTTGTTTATTTGATGGACACTAGGAATTTTGCATGGACATGGGTATTTTTAAAATAAATAATAGGGAAAATACCACTTAGAAGGAAAAGCTATGGACCTCTGTAAATCTCAGGAGTTTCCAACTTCCATACCATTTCACGTGAAGGTGAAACAAGGTCAAAGAGCATTTCTGTGAAGTCGAAGGAGTCTTGCACCACAGTGCATTTACATGCCACTGATCTGGATCCCTCAGGCTACAATTAGACCAGAACAGATCACAGGTCACTAAATTCCCATCTTGATCCACAACAAACCCTCCCATTACAAACTCCACCTATTATTTTGCCTGTAAACGAGGACAGAAGGAAGCTTTAGTGTTTACTACAAGTGATACTTTGGTTTCCCATGAACTGCTGCTAAAAGAGCCAGCAATACACGAGGCACATGAACTGCACTGGCATTACCAAAGGCAAGGCCTCTTTCCTGGGATGATTTTAGACCTGGTGAAAAAGAGCTGAAAGATAAGACCAGGTCTCAAGAGACTTTACACACTGAGCCATCATGTAAAAGAAAAGCTGAGGAGCTCAACTTGATTTGAGGGACCAGGACAATCAGCATCCTGAGAGGTGAGGCAGTGCAGGGCCTCAGGTTTGGGAAAGCAGGAACCTCAGGTTAAGAGAAAAAAACCCAGAGAGAAGTTTAATATCTGCAGCAAAATTAGAACGACAGGTAATACTGCTGAGTACAGAATTCTGTAGATCTGTCATGGAAGAAAAACAGCAGAGAGACTGAGAATGAGCTAAGATTTGGTGGATTAGGTAGGACATACAACCATGAGACTGAGCAGTAGCTGGACAGATGCTGGGAAGAGAACAGAGTCCATTGAATATTAAATAAAGGGACTCTGATGAAAAAGAGGGAGAGATAGCACCATAAAATATATATATATAAGTTTAACATCACTACTATGGAGATCTGAATTAGGATGTATTTCTTTTAGGATAAGAACTAGTCACGGTGGGATAAGGGGGTAGAAGAAGCAGGGGCAAACACTTTTTCTTCACCCCCATCCTTGAATCTTCTTGCAAATGTGGCAATGAGTATCTACTACCTTTGGAAAGATCATCCTTTTTCACACCATATTTGACATATTTTTTTTTATTTTTCAACTCTGGGAAACCTTCAAGTGATAGCTTTGGATTCTGCTCCTGTGTGAATAATGCAGGTGCATGGGGTGAGGCAACAAATAATAAATGGAGATCAGATTTTACTTTAAAAGTGTAGATTTATATTTGTTGACAAAGCTAATATGCCAATATTAGCCTTGAACAAGTTATCATTCCATTACAGAAAGACAGTGGCTTTAACACTGGCATGGAGAGAGTAATTTTACATTTTTCAAAAATCAGTAAATATTTGAGCATATTGGGTATTCTCAGTGCTATGTAAATAGCAGATTTAAGGAGACACAATATTCCATGCAACTAATTTAATGCCCAAAATAAATACATCAAAAGAATTTTAGATCAACAGCACATTGTGTACCGTTATGAATAATGTGCTGAAATCTGCCAAGCTATTTTTGAACACTTTCAAAGAAGTTCCGTATCTGAGCTGAGACTGAAGACATGTTGATGTGTTTTTATTACAGAATTTACTTTACCAATCTGGCAACGTAGTAGTCTTCTTAAATTAGCATTTAAATACTGTATCTTTCTTAATTGAATGCACACATTCCCTTTTCAGTGACACGGTGCTATTATCAGCACTTAGGGACAGGAGACAGAAAAGGTCTTTGGACATTTGCAATTCTTTCACTGTCGGAGGAAGTCCTTAAAAGTCTGCTTTCATACAAAAGCTTAAGGTGCTAAATGTTGTTCTCTTTGCCCTATATGTCCACAGGTGTAGTATAAAAGCATTAGAGTAAGGTTGAGACCATTAATATCAAGGTAAGGACATAAATATGTGTTCCAGCATTCCATTTTAGATACAGTTTTGCTAATATAAGGTACATAAAACAACAAGCAGTTTTTTGGTTGGTTACATAGCCTTTTCAAATTTAATCTCAAGATATATTCAGTTTACATAACTTCCTCTGAAACTGGATCAGTCACAGCATTTTCATTGATGTCTCAAAACACATTCTCCACTTGCAACTCTTGAAAACCACTGAAGTGGTGACAAAGGAAGAGCTTTATGATTTCAACTTATCATTAAGAGGCTGAACTCAGGTTGTTTTGGAGTGTGGGTTATTTTCAATCTATATGAAATGTAAATAGCAGAGGTTACTTTTTCTTACTTTATAGTGCAAAAAAAAAGCAGAGTATGAGCTGACTATGAAGAGCTCTTTGATTTAGCAGTCAAAAGATCTGGGGGAATCTCAACAGTTCTCAAGTTTAGTCTGAGGACCTTGAAAGAATGCCATTACTATCGAGTCCTTCTTATATGTATTTTGGCACAAGTTGATTTCCCTATGCTCCTTTATGTTGGCACATTTAGTACAACAAAATTACGTAACCTTCTGTCTAGCAGCATATCACTACTTATTTCCTGTTTCTTCTCTAAAATAAGGAAGCTTCTCTGCTTAAATCACTGTCTCAGTTATTTAGGAAATCAGTTTTGTTCAAAAGGCAGCAGCCTGGAAGTCTGGACCGGGGTCTAGACTACCTCCTCTCACTTCCCAAGATTCACAGCAGGAAACTAACCCCAGTTACAGAGAGCAGCCCAGACTTGAAGGAACCCTTAATGTGGGTCAACCTAAACAAGACGCAGGAGAGTTAAAATCAATGTCTAGACCAGGAGAATTTATAAAGAATGCATTCCTCTATTAGTTGTACTTCAGTTGTACTATAAATTTAATTAATCTGCTCATCTAGAGAAGCCATCAGCATTTCTTCATTACAACACATCCCTTGAGCATTAATGCCCCTGATATGCTATCACTGTCTTTCTAACTTCTACAAGGTTAAGTTGCTAACTTCAAATCAAAAATAAAAATTTATCAACGTAACAGTGCTAATCTGCACTGCCATATCTGGATTCTTAGACAGCCTAGGAAAGAATTAAATAACTGATAAAACACATATTAAAACAAAAATATGAGTAACTGTGCATTATTTTGTTACTGGAAGATCATTTTGGATAGTACTAACTCAGCTTCCAAAAGGCAATACAATCACTTTTCATCAGATGCTATAAATTTCCTCACATTCCAAGCTACAATTAAGTTAAGCATACATATTTTCCAGTGACACAGACTTTAACAAGCACCTTGCTGCAATACTCAAGAGTTCAACTACAAGGATAGGACTCTAATAACAACGCAGACTAACTAGCTTGTTTTCCTCCCTTTACACACCTGTGTATTAAAAGACAGCAGGCATTACATTACCTCCAAGACTCGCACAGATGACTAAACCATGAATAAGACTACAGAACTAGGAGCCTGCTCTCTAGTTAGTTGTATGAAGAGCCAAACAGGCAGTGTTCTCAAGAAACAAAACATTAACCTCGGATCTAACATCACAGGGGGTTCTTCATGAAGCCATAGCAGCCATCTGGAGTTAATCTGACTGCGGCCTGGAAGAGTAGCTGAATACATTGGAAGAGTACACAGAATACACACTGCAACTTTTCAACTCCTGAAATACTTCTGTCTCCTTACACGCAACGTCTAAGACTTAAGCACAAAAACCTGCTTTACCAACCATGCCTAATTTTTTGTTTAAACTGTTTGCCGTTAGCAAGGCTGAAACAGGACAGCCAGCAGCTTCTCAGAACTCGCAAAGGTAACTAGGACATCCACGATCCTTCCAAGAAGAGCTGTGAAGTCCGGCACTGATCAAGCCCCCGAGCTTCCCACGGCCGAGGAACCCACCCGGGGAGCCCCAATCCCTCTGCCCTGGGCCGAGGAAGGGGACGGGGACCACGGCGCGCCCCGGAGGAGGACAGGGTCTGGGAGGGAATGCCTGGCACGCGGGGAGCGGGCCCGCACTCGGGGAAAGGCGGGACAGGGGCCGGGGAA
>VZRS01014193.1:560625-699031 GCA_013398055.1 Ifrita kowaldi
TGCAGCCTTGCCCCGGCCCCTTCTGGGGTGAATCGCGGTGCGCTCTGTTGCTGCGCAGCCAGGTCTTGCTTCGAGATCCCAGTGGGAGCTGCCTCTGCCGGGACGGCCGGGTCTCCAGCGGAGAGGCAACGAGGATGGTTGGGGGATTGGAGCATTGCTCTTACGAGGAAAGGCTGAGGGAGTTGGACTTGTTTAACCTCAAGAAGAGACAACTGAGAGGGTGTATATAAATATCTAGGGATGGGGGGGCCAAGAAGATCAGGCTCTTCTTCGTGGTGCCGAGAAATAGGACAAGAAGCATCGGGGGAAGCTGATGCACAGAAAGTTCCACCCGAACATGAGGAAGAACTATTTCACTGCGTAGTGACCTTGCACTGGAACGGGTTTCCCAGAGACAAGTCGGGTCTCCCTCACTGGAGTTATTCAGGAGCCTTCTGGACACAATCCTGTGNGGGCGGGCGCCACACCGAGCCCCGCGTTCCCACGGCCGGGCCCCGAGAGCGCAGGGGGGAGGAGCGCCCCCTCCCCGGGGACGGGACGGGACGGGACNACCTACATGACCTGTTCTGCGATTCTTGATTTTGTGATTGTCTAATTTTGTCCTGCCTAAGTTTACCCTCAGGTAGTGAAGCAGACCCCAGCCCTGGGCAGGCGCCCTGTGTGTGGTAGCACACGTGTTTGGGGTCGTCCAGGGATTCACTGTCAAATCTCTAAACCTGGTACCTGCCCACTCCTGGGCACCGACCTTTTCATAACAACCTTTTGTGCCGGCTGAGTTGTTCAAATTCCAAGCAAAGAAAATATGACTGTAGAGGAAGTAGTGTAATAAATCACGTGAGGGAAGAATGATTGGGATGAGTGTTGCTTATTGTAGTTTTTAAGGAAATTTCTATCTCTCCGGGCTCTGAGGACCTAGAGTTCAGAGAATATAGATTTTTCAGATGCAGCTGGCGGCAAAGGGGCACAGAATCATAGAATGGCCTTGGTTAGAAGGGACCTTTACGATCATCTAATTCCAACCACGCTGCTATGGGCAGGGACACCTTTCNTCCCTTACCCACGGTGGACTTGCAGGCCTCGCAGAAGGTGTCGTCGGTGAATCGCTCCATGAGGCTGGTCTTGCCCACCCCCCGCGACCCGATGATGATCACCTGCAGCTTGAAGTCGGCCGGGCGCGGCGGCTGCTTCCTGCGGCGGGACTGCCCCCCCGAGAGCGCCGGNACTTGCAGGGATGAGGCATCCACAGCTTCTCTTCCAGAGGTAGAAGGGATTCGTGTTTTTAAGAGAATCTGAAATCTACATGTAGGATGAAGTATTTTGAACATGAGAGGCACAGATAGCCAAAGCTGGTGGAGATGTGAGAACATTTTGTCCCATTTTCTGTATTCTCACTACCATTTGTAAGCTAAGGAAATTTATCAAGGGAGCGTGAAATTGGGGGTTACATTTAGGAAACCATTGTCATACAGGAATGACTTTCTCAACAGCTGATTTTCTTGAGCAAGTGAGACTATTTGACGATGAAGCTAAGTTTCCAAGAACGACAAACAAAAATAGAAAAAAAACCTAACAAAAAACCCAAAACAAGCAAATAAAAAGCCCCTCACAAATAAAATGAGAACTAGAACTAATTTAACATTTTTCTTAATTGCCACTAGTTTTCATCACAAGAAAGACTGGCAGTTCTTCAAACAGGTAGAATGGTCTAAACCGTAAAACAAATTAACAAAAACTTAACAAACACTTCTTGTGTATTACACTCACCCTACCCTCTCGTTACTGATTATATGTAATGTTATAATAAGGTATTTAAAAGCGCAATTCATCACTGAGAGTGAAATAATCTAGCAAGTACAGCATCATAACAAGATAACCTTTTCAGTTTTTTTATCCCTTAGGTCCGTCCTCTAGAATTATAATTCTCTCCCAAACCTGTAACTCTGATAGATCCTCAAGACTGCTCTGCTCTTCCTAAAAGGTGCAGGCCACTAGGTGTGTTGTAGACTGTTCCTGCCCATTCATTGTTGGTCATTAGAGTAGCCTCAGTTTCTCATGTTATTTTGTGTTCTACCAACTCACTTTCAAACAAGGTAATTCAAGCAAATCTATGCTGACCACTCTATTCCCGTACCTGCACACAGATACTCAGCAACATCAATATTTTCAGTCCTTCATTAAATGAACTGAACTGTGAATACTAGGCTTCAATTGCGTAGCCTCGAGTGGTTTGTATCATTTGTTCAGCAGAAGAGCTTTTTCCTGATTAGTCCTCAGCTGCAGAGAACCTGCAAACATGAAGTGAATTCCTTTGTGCCTCCAGTCTGTTGCCAGCCATTGCCACTCTTCCTTTATATCTCTTTGGTTTTTTGGTGGGGTCATCTCACTAAGCATGCATGGATTTTTCATGTTAGCTGGTTCCTGGCATCCAGACCTTTCCTTCTGCATCTGTTTTCAGCCTTTCTACACTGACATGCCCAGTCAACTACTGAGTATCATAGAATCACAGAATTGTTGAACCATGGAATGTCTCGAGTTGGAAGGGTCCCATAAGGATCATGAAGTTCAACTCCCAGCTTCTCATAGGACTAAACCATATGACTAAAAATGTCATCNAAACATGAAGTGAATTCCTTTGTGCCTCCAGTCTGTTGCCAGCCATTGCCACTCTTCCTTTATATCTCTTTGGTTTTTTGGTGGGGTCATCTCACTAAGCATGCATGGATTTTTCATGTTAGCTGGTTCCTGGCATCCAGACCTTTCCTTCTGCATCTGTTTTCAGCCTTTCTACACTGACATGCCCAGTCAACTACTGAGAATCATAGAATCACAGAATTGTTGAACCATGGAATGTCTCGAGTTGGAAGGGTCCCATAAGGATCATGAAGTTCAACTCCCAGCTTCTCATAGGACTAAACCATATGACTAAAAATGTCATTCAGATGCTCCTTGAACTCTTGACAGGCTTGGTGCTCTGACCACTGCCCTGGAGAGCCTGTCCAGTGACTAACCACAATCTCAGTGAAGAACATTATTTGAATGTTCAGTCTGAACTTCCTCTAATGCAATTTCAGTCTATTTCCCTCGTGTCTTGCTGGGCACCACAGAGAGAAGATCAGCACCTTCCCCTCTCCTGACCACCTCGAAGATGTAGACTGCCATGGGGTGCTCCCTCAGCCTTCTTTTCTACAAGCTGAACAAACTAAGTGAACTCAGCTGCTCCTTGTAAGTCTTGCCCTTGAGGCCTTTCACTGTTTGGTCTTTCTCCTCAGGACACACTTCATAGTTTCATGTCCTTCTTGTATTGTGGCACCCAAACTGCCCTCAGCACTCAAAGTGAGGCTGCCCCAGTGCAGAGCAGAGTGGGACAATCCCCTCCGTTGCCTGGCTGGTGATGCTGTGNCAAATAAAATGAGAACTAGAACTAATTTAACATTTTTCTTAATTGCCACTAGTTTTCATCACAAGAAAGACTGGCAGTTCTTCAAACAGGTAGAATGGTCTAAACCGTAAAACAAATTAACAAAAACTTAACAAACACTTCTTGTGTATTACACTCACCCTACCCTCTCGTTACTGATTATATGTAATGTTATAATAAGGTATTTAAAAGCGCAATTCATCACTGAGAGTGAAATAATCTAGCAAGTACAGCATCATAACAAGATAACCTTTTCAGTTTTTTTATCCCTTAGGTCCGTCCTCTAGAATTATAATTCTCTCCCAAACCTGTAACTCTGATAGATCCTCAAGACTGCTCTGCTCTTCCTAAAAGGTGCAGGCCACTAGGTGTGTTGTAGACTGTTCCTGCCCATTCATTGTTGGTCATTAGAGTAGCCTCAGTTTCTCATGTTATTTTGTGTTCTACCAACTCACTTTCAAACAAGGTAATTCAAGCAAATCTATGCTGACCACTCTATTCCCGTACCTGCACACAGATACTCAGCAACATCAATATTTTCAGTCCTTCATTAAATGAACTGAACTGTGAATACTAGGCTTCAATTGCGTAGCCTCGAGTGGTTTGTATCATTTGTTCAGCAGAAGAGCTTTTTCCTGATTAGTCCTCAGCTGCAGAGAACCTGCAAACATGAAGTGAATTCCTTTGTGCCTCCAGTCTGTTGCCAGCCATTGCCACTCTTCCTTTATATCTCTTTGGTTTTTTGGTGGGGTCATCTCACTAAGCATGCATGGCTTTTTCATGTTAGATGGTTACTGGCATGCAGACCTTTCNGCTGGTTCCTGGCATCCAGACCTTTCCTTCTGCATCTGTTTTCAGCCTTTCTACACTGACATGCCCAGTCAACTACTGAGAATCATAGAATCACAGAATTGTTGAACCATGGAATGTCTCGAGTTGGAAGGGTCCCATAAGGATCATGAAGTTCAACTCCCAGCTTCTCATAGGACTAAACCATATGACTAAAAATGTCATCCAGATGCTCCTTGAACTCTTGACAGGCTTGGTGCTCTGACCACTGCCCTGGAGAGCCTGTCCAGTGACTAACCACAATCTCAGTGAAGAACATTATTTGAATGTTCAGTCTGAACTTCCTCTAATGCAATTTCAGTCTATTTCCCTCATGTCTTGCTGGGCACCACAGAGAGAAGATCAGCACCTTCCCCTCTCCTGACCACCTTGGGGAAGCTGTAGACTGCCATGGGGTGCTGCCTCAGCCTTCTTTTCTACAAGCTGAACAAACTAAGTGAACTCAGCTGCTCCTTGTAAGTCTTGCCCTTGAGGCCTTTCACTGTTTGGTCTTTCTCCTCAGGACACACTTCATAGTTTCATGTCCTTCTTGTATTGTGGCACCCAAACTGCCCCCAGCACTTGAGGTGAGGCTGCCCCAGTGCAGAGCAGAGTGGGACAATCCCCTCCGTTGCCTGGCTGGTGATGCTGTGTGTGATGCCCCCCAGGACAGGGTTGAGCCTCCTGGCTGCCAGGGCACTGCTGGCTCATGTTCAATTTGCCATTAACCCATCCAATAGACCCAAAGCCTTGCCATTAACCCAAAGCAATCAGTAGAGCAATAGGTTCTTGTTTGTCAAGATGAAACTACGAATTTCAGGAAAAAACAAAGCATTTGGACAACCTGCAGTACTGCAGAAATTAGTTTGTCATACCCTCAACTAATAAACTCCAAACAGAACAAGGCTTTTTCTTTTCCCAATAGCTGGGCTTGAATTTTCTTTAGAAAACAGACAATACCATCAATAGCTGCCGATGAAAAATTTTTCAAAATGATCTTCTGAATTTTGTTGACTTAAATCAGACAACATAACCCACTGCTTGGAAGGAAGTTTAGAGAGACTGATGCTTTCATCTAGATTTCTTATTCTGAATTAAGTTTGAATGCAATTTTAATTAGTTGCATTCATCTCAGGTGAGTTTAACTTTTTTTTTCAAGTTTTAAAAATGTATTTTATTTCAGGGATTGAAGGTGTTGGGATCTGAGCTGCATGCTTATAACATGGATCAGTTTGACTGAGGGCACAATTTTTTAAAACCAAAATACTATTAACCATTCACTGTGTAAATGCTCTTCATTTTATAAAGAGATTTATGTTGGTATGGTTCATACACTTTCCCTAAATGGGAGCCTATATATGATGTATTAAGTGTAAGTGCATCAGTCGAATCTTAGCAACATACAGAAATACATAAGAATATACTGGTATTACTATAAAAAAAGTTTTGGTGAAGCTGTATAACTTTTATGGCTATCCTGGCCTGCACTTCAACTCATTTATAAACTGAAATAAAAGATGAACATGGGGGGAAAAAACAATCAAAAACTAGCTGAAAAAGCAGAGAAAGAGATGGGATTTTGATTTCCTTGTAATTGTTTGGTGAAAAATAATCGATGTGGTAGTAGGTAGTGTAGTCTGAACTGCAGTGTTTTCC
The DNA here is from genome assembly GCA_013398055.1 of Ifrita kowaldi. Classification (NCBI taxonomy): domain Eukaryota; kingdom Metazoa; phylum Chordata; class Aves; order Passeriformes; family Cinclosomatidae; genus Ifrita; species Ifrita kowaldi. The sequence continues at coordinate 566,528 of VZRS01014193.1, forward strand.
TTACAAATTAAATTGGTATTGGCCAGCAGAAAAAAGGTTGGAGCAGAACTCAGAGGGTTGCTACAGCAGCAGGGATGAAATAGAAAAACAACTTCTATCCTCTTGAAAAGCAAAGAAACAAAAGGGAAAAAAAGTCCCCAAACCTCTCATTTTATCAGTAAGCATATGTGTGAAAAAAGGCTATTTTAATACAAGATTCAGCTGTGTTCTTAGGGCAACCTGTAGCTAAAATTTACTTCCTTCCTCTACATCCCAGACACTCTTAGGGCAGCCAGCACATGTGTTTATGTTTAGAAATGTGAAGGGAAGATTGCTTCAATGTGGGGAGCTGTTTGGAGATGTCACTTTGTGTCTGTACATTTAATTTCCACTGTACAGCCTTAACTATACGTCCCCTATGTGTCATCTGTCATGCCCCAGGCCTAAACTCTTTCTTTTCATGCAGGTTTTTTTTGCCTTCTGCTACGTTTTGTGCTCTTCTAGGTTTGAGCCAGGTGGAATTTATTTCAAGAGAATTATTTAAAAGAAAATACATGAAGTATTCCTTTGGAGAGAGGAGGGGCAGAGCAGGGCTGGTTGGATAGATCAGCTTCCCTGGCTTTCAAACCCAGCCTCTCTAATCTTCAAGGATATTGATGGAATATTGACCGGCTGGTCACTCTTCCAGTGGAAGGAACTCTTGCTACTCAATTGACTACAGCACTGTAGTTAATTTGAATGTCTCTTTAATCAATCTTTCTCACAGGCTATTCTGTAATACTTATGCCATCACATCTGAACTATATTACTATCATAATTTATTTATCTTTTCAGTACACATCTAAAGGGATACAGTTATGCCCACATTACAGGTGGGAAACTGAGGCCTTGGTATTTTTGGCTGTGTACTCTTTGAGACTGATGGAAAAAATTTTAGATGGTTATCTTATGTGTTAAGTCTTGAGGATTTCCTTTATAAACTGCTTGAAATATACTGCTTTGGAAAGGGTGGCAAGAAGATTTTTAACACAGTGGCAATCAGAATGAACACAAGACAGGGAAGCTTACGATGCCAGAGTGGTCTAAAAGTGGGATTTCAGGGCTTCTGCTATAGTACATTGGAAAATTTATAGCACTTTGGAAGAGTGATCCAAGAAATAGTAGTCTTGACCTGTGCTGGAAGAAATGCTAAGCACAGGGGTATAGCTAACATATTTCTTCCCCAGAGAGCTCAAAGTTTTATAGAGCTTCTTCAAGGTGCATAGCAGAATGCAGATTCTCCCTCCCAGATTATCATCCTAAAACAATCTGTTATGAAATATAAATTAACTCAGTGGCTTCTGTTAGCTTCATTGCTCCTCTTTCTACTGTATGAGCTTGTGAAAAGATACCTATCTGCAACCTGCTTTTTCTCTTCTGTATTTTTTTTCAAAAAGAAACAATTACCTTTTCTCCCCTGTTTTCAGAAACTTCATCAACTCTGAATAATTTTCCCTTGCAGTTCAGTGGTCTGAGTTTTAGACGTACTCTCTGAACAGCTTTTAATCTGAGCAATAAACCGCATTTTTAATATGTTTGTTCCTTTCTAGACTTGAATATTTTATTTACTGTGTGAGTGAACTGAAAGAAACTTTTTCCTAGGCCAAGAACCCATTTTGAGATTTGGAAAATAGCAATTCTGAGTGACATCACACCCTGCTTTAGTTCCTTAGTATGTTTTCCCCCTTATAAATCAATATTAGCATTATTGCATCCATATTAGTTTCATTTTTGAGAAATTCCTTACGTGCATGCTGTATTTATCATCCAGTGTCAACATGTCATATTGAATATGATTAAATCCAAGAAGAAAACAAATAAAAGTTTGGAAAAGTCCTACTGTAAACAAATCTGAAAATTCTTTATTGTACTATCAATTTTAAGCAGGTCTTCTCATTGATTTCAGCATTGAGTTTGGCTTCCTGATTGTACGTTAAAATTTGAACAAAGACAGTAAAAGGATTTTATGTGAGAGAGGAACTTTCTTACTAACACCATCAGTGTGAGAGTTAATAGGCTGCATTCTGATCACGGTCACTTCTGAGTAGGTTTCCCTTTGACACACCTTGCACATAGAGAACAGCTTTACACATGTAATCCATGCCTTTCTTCATGCAGGAGTGAAGAGCTTTTCACATCTTCTTGGGAACAGGATTAACTTCTACTTATGCAGGGGCTCTTGGGAGAACTGGAAGGACGTTAGCAGGAGAAGCAGGCACTCAGCCTTCATTTTTAAACAAATTTGGAGATGCAGAACACCTAATGCCCTTTATCTATTGCCATGGGTTTGTGTGGTCTGCCACAGGAGCTCTGGGCTGTCCTGGGAAGGTAAGCAGCTCCCTATCCCCAGTGGAAAGCTGTCTTCGGACTCTACTTTGATGAATTCCTTGATTCACAGAAAAATGTTCATTGACCTCTATGGAATCAAACTTGTGCATGCTTTTTTTTTTTTTGGTTGAAGTTTCTAATAAAGTTNCTCTACTTTGATGAATTCCTTGATTCACAGAAAAATGTTCATTGACCTCTATGGAATCAAACTTGTGCATGCTTTTTTTTTTTTGTGGTTGAAGTTTCTAATAAAGTTCTGAAGTGCACTAGAAAATGTACAGAGCAGTTTTCCTGATGCAAACATATCTACCTCAGTCCTGTTCCTAGCAATGCTTCAAGTAACATATATTTGCTATTGAAACGAGAAACTCGGTATAGTGCAAAAAATAAATCCTGGAGATAAATGGACCTACAGACAAATTCTTAGATTAAAATTAAAGCTAATGAACCAATAATCTCTGACTACTGCAATATGATAAAATGTGAAACAAGCCTTCAAAGTATGCAATCTTATGAAGTTCAGGTTGTTCTAATAAGCTTCACTGACCAGGTTTTCTCGTTACTTTTAATTCTGTGCTTTTCTTAGCAATTTCAGAGAGCTATTGTTAGATAGTTTTCAAATTTTTGGTTCACTTAAAGGTAAATAAACTATGAGGTTCAATTATCAATATTGCTAATTGTTATGGTTAACTTGATATAAATATGGAAGGATTACAATTAGATGAAGACATTAGAATACTTTGCTCACTATAAGAAGCGGCAGATTTTTTATAAAACTTGCAGTCTTTATATGGGCTGGCTTTATTGTAAGCAATGACTTTTAAAAACTCAAGAGTTTTTTCTTTCTGGTATTTGTCTGTGAAATACTAAAAGATAAATTCACTCTAGATAAAGATCTAGACCCCAGAGAAAGTCAGAAATTACTGTAAGAAAGTGAACTGTTTATGCATTTCAAGACCACTAGGTGCTGCTTATTCACTGCAGCACGTTATAGTCTGTTTTATAGTGAGTTAGAGGAATTATGTGAATTATTCATAGTATCGAACAGAATTTGAGGCCTTTTGCTTCGCATTGTAATCCGAATAACTGAGAATAAAGCTAAAAATATGGTAGAGATGTTGTGTTGTGTAATTAGGAGAAGCATTTCCTTGGCCACTTAGTTTTGAGCCCTCAATTACTGACATGGTGAATAAAAGGTATCAAGAAAATCCTGCAAAAAGCCTTCCCAGTGTTTTAAGAAAGGAGAACACAAAAAGGCCTCTCGTATTCTAGTCTGACTGGCATAGAAGGGATTTACTGTCAGGCAATTACTGAAAATTGAAAAATGTAATTAAGGTTCACGTAAAAGTTTATAATCTCACTTTAGCTCTGATGCTTATTATCGTCTTAAATGTGACAACTATTGTTTTAATAAACAACGTGGGAAGAGCTGGGTTCTTACAGTTAACACTCAATCCTTCCTAATATATTTCATTACCTGCTAATTCTGTACATGCAACTGCAGATTAAGGACGGACAGGAACAGAACAATAAAGTTTTTTCTGTATGGTTATAATAGAAAAAATATTTCAAATCTCTAGCTTTGAACAAGCCTGTCCAGGATAGTTGTAAATAATGCTTAAGAATGAAATGCCAACAGCAATCACAAACCCATGTGAGTCACCTATCCACAGACAAATGGAAGCTCATGGCTGCATCAAATTTCATGGAAACAGTTGTGGTTTTGCTGTGCTTGACAGACCTGTATTTCTGTGTTCTACAGGATGGACTGCTGTATGAAGTTTAACACCAACCATATGAAATTAAACAAGGATGAGGGCTGGATTCTGCACCTGGAGCAGGGCAACCCTGGATGAATGTACAGCCTGGGGAATGAGAGGCTGAAGAGCAGTGCCATGGAAATGAACTTTGAATTGTTGGTCTTTGGCAAGTCAAATATGAGCCAGCAGTGCCCTGGCAGCCAAGAGGGCCAACCCTGTCCTGGGGGGCATCAGGCACAGCATCGCCAGCCGGGCAAAGGAGGGGATTGTCCCACTCTGCTCTGCACTGGGGCAGCCTCACCTCGAGTGCTGGGGGCAGTTTTGGGTGCCACAGTGTATGAAAGACATTGAGCTGTTAGAGAGGGTCCAAAGGAGGGTCACCAGAATGGTGAAGGGCCTTGAGGGGAAGCCGTATGAGGAGCGGCTGAGGTCACTTGGTCTGTTCAGCCTGGAGAAGAGGAGACTGAGGGGAGACCCCATTGCAGTTATGACTTCCTTGTGAGAGGAAGAGGAGGGGCAGGCACTGATCTCTTCTCTGTGGTGACCAGTGACAGGGCCTGAGGGAATGGCCTGAAGTTGTGTCAGGGGAGGTTTAGATTGGATATCAGGAAAAATTTCTTCACTGAGAGGGTGGCTGGGCACTGAAACAGACTCCCCAGGGAAGTGGTCATAGCACCAGCCTGACAGAGTTCAAGAAGCATTTGGATGGTGCTCCTGGGCACATGGTGTGATTATTGGGGTATCTTGTGGCACTCCTTGGCCAGGAGTTGGACTTTGATGATCCCTGTGGGCCACTTCCAACTCAGGACATTCTGTGGTTCTGTGACTTGTTTGGAAATAAATATGGGACAAGAAATAGAATTAAAGGGATTGATAGTTTGTCTGTATTAACATATTAGGATAAATGAAACATTGAAATAAAATATGCAGTATGAGGAAAGCAGGGTTATTGCTCCTATGTGTGTTCAATACCACTGTTCTCTTTTCTAATGAAGAAGAGATGAAATTTCATTTTTCCTTTGACTCAAGTAGACCATTTTTTTCCAGTAGGAAGAATAATAAAGATGTGAAACTAATATTGAAGAGCAGAACTGAGCATTATCAAAGGTTTTGGAAAGACTTAGATAAAAAATTGTAAGAGTACAATTGTTCTCTTCATGTCACTGAAATGACTCTAAGCATTAAGCTGTACCCACATTATTTTCAAGGTCTGAGAAAAAGGTAATGCTTGAGTAAACAGTGCAATATAGAAAATTAGTAGTCTAGGTGAAGAGATTCATCGTTTCTGTAAAAAGCTCTCTATTAATAACTCATGTAAAGATAGTCGTAAGAGACCATGTATTTAGGTGACAGAAAGCCCAAGGGAGCAATGTCATGGTAAGAGCATGAGTAAGGTTCTGAAGCAAAGTTTAGAAACCATAAACCCCTGTGTGTTCAGCTTTTGCTTTCCCCCCTCTTTATTTGCAAGGTGCAATTTATATATCCCAGAATGATGTTATGACCCAGAAAATTTAATGTGAATCAAAACACTCTCAATTTTCTATTTTTCAGTGGTATATCCCAAATCCATTTAAGCTAATGGGAGGTTAGTTTTTTCCACCTGTGATTTCAGTATAGTGAAAATCCATCAGTGTTTCATTTTAACCACTGGCTGGGAAGTGCAGGTTGCTACCAGTTGTGTGGAACGGGCACGATATTCCCATCCAAGTTTCTGAAACCCTTGTTTTTCACAGCCACTGCCAGGTTCGGGGCCATGCAGTCAGTCTTCTCTGCTGCAGATTTCCTCTCCTTTTTCAGAGCAAGAGACTTGGCATCAACTATTCATACTGGCAGCACTGTGTGGTATTCATTGAATACAGTCAAAACAAAAATGTTACGTACTGGAGGTGGGAAGTGTCACCACTGTGGTGGTGTCACCACTTTGTACTGCACATTTTGTTTCCCAGCAGTAAAAATGAGAATGACTTGGGGAACACTCTAATGGCTTGCATCATTCCCTCCTCTAGAGGTCTGCCAGAAAAGCTTTCAATCATGTCTGGGGTATGGAAGAGGTACTGTGGCAGAGCCTGCTCCAGTGAACAGTGACCAACTGTGTGGGGTCAAAGCTTTAAATTCTAAATTCCTGAAAACCATCAGTTATTTAATGGTGTTATTTTCAGCCATGCATGGCAAGCCTGACCAAAGGACCTGCTTAGTGAATGTCACTGTTCAGAAATTAGTGCGTTAATGGCAGATTTGTGTCTGATCACACAGTTGCCCAAGTTACAAGGCGGAGACCTTTATTTGTAGGGAAGGTGTCTTCTTTACGACAATAATCACAAGAACACCAGAACAAATGTCTGATTTTCTGGATGGGACAGAACGTTTACTCTACTTAAGGAAGGTAGAAAGGAGAATATCTGGTAGCATCTTTTAAAATTAAATATATTTATATCAATAATTCATGTGCTGTTAAAGTTATTTTTGAAATTATATTAAATAACACTAATTTTCAAATTAACTTGGAAATCTGAGGACATGCCAGTAAGGATTTCCAGCACTGCTTTAGAGAAAGGGAAGGAAACTTGGGGATCTACTTATTTGCTTAAACCCCATACAAAGTAAAAAAAAGTTGATTTTGTTACCAATAACATCATAAACTTAAACTGTCGATGAGGATAATTTCATGGATCTACATCTTTCCAAACAAACTGTTGTGTTTATTTCATAGTGAACTGTGGATCTGATGGAACAAGACAGTTGTATTGATATGGTAGTGTTGGATTTCTCCAGTGGGTTTGATATAATATAGCACATTCTGAAAAAAAAGATATGATTCTCACAAGACAACCATTGTGCACAGCATATAGAATTAAAGTTGGGTTAAAGAGGTCTTGAAATGCAGATGATACCAGGCTGTCAGAGCTGGATACCTTGAGCAGGTTCCGAAGGGGTCATTAAAGCACTTCAATGCTCTTTTTAAAATCAATTGTGTGGATGATGATACAGAATCATCGCCTGGATGGTCTAAAGATGGCATAAAGATTGACCAGGGAGTATAATGAATACAAGTTGCTTTACAGAGAGGACCTCATTACCTAATTAAATGCAATTACAGAGTTCAAAGAACTGTGATTCAGAAGAGACACATCTATAACCAGGAGTCATTACAGTTCACAGGAAACTCTTTGCCAGCACTGAGTATTCTTCAGCAGGGCTACATGGTCTTGGCATGTGGTTTTGGCTGTGCTGTCCACTGTATTCTCATTAACTCTTTAGGGGCCGTCTCGGTCATGTCTGAATTGGATTGGATCCAACTGGTTCCAATTGGATTGGATCTTGCTTACTCTCTGTCTTGGTAGATGAGTGACTCAAAGAATAGCTGAATGTTCAGTGTAGGTGAAATGGAATTTTCGTCTAGAAATCAAACATTAAGGCTGTGTTTAGGAGAAAGGAGCAAAGGGAAACAGGGAAGTGACTTTGCCAGTGCACACATCAATAGGAACAGCATTGCTAGAATACCGTCTTAATTTTTCGTAGCTGTGCTATGAAAAGCATGTGGAGATATGATTGAAAAATGCAGAAAGGTACAGGGTAATGTCTGCATGAGGTCTGTAGATATCCCTGCTCAGTTTATTGGCTCCTAATTCTTAGGGAATTTGAAAGAAAACAGAATACCTTTCCAGCAGTGGCCTGTGTTCATAGCTTTGCTTCCATTGACTGTTCATTACTTGCTTAGAGAAGATCTGAGCTAAAAGCACTCAGCATTGTTCTGGGACTCACACTGCTCTCCAGACTGTGCACTGAAGCAGTTTCTCTCCTTAGGCAGATGGACTAGGTGATCATTGTAGGTCCCTTTCAAAGGCAATATTCTAATCTAGTACAGACTATTCTTCAGGGTTAACCCTATCATTGGTCCTTTTTCCTTGGACTTTTCCTCCCCCAGTTGATTTTTAAGTGGTCCATGTCCTGTGACTTTTTTTAATGAAAGCCTATTGGCCGCCTGGAACAAATATCAGACAAGATGAGCAAAGGAGATTAACTAAATATGTCCTGCAGAAGCAATTGCATAATACTGTGGGGGATTTTAAAAAGTTAAACCTGAATTATTTTAGAAAAGATGTTAATCATTATATACTACTCTAAAGACCCTCTATAATTACCTTTTCATTTTCACTGACTTCACTGATAGCAGAGGGTGGACCACTAATGATCTTTGGCTACATGGTGCTTTTTTCCTTTCAATGAAAGGACAATAGATAATTACAGCTTATTAATGGACAAGAGAACAGTTATATATATACAGGAAAAAATGCTAGGGTCTCATTCAAAGCAGCAGGGGGGAATTTTCAATGCATAGAGGCATTCCGTTTTATCAAAGGATGTGTTTTTTATCTTTCATCTAAAGACTGATTCTTTGGAAGCTCAGTGATATTTTGGACACTGCATTATTTTGTTATGTAGTGGTGTGCAAGGATCTGCATCTTATGGAAGGAGAAATCTGCCAAAATTCAAAGATGTTTCTGATTTGGTTTATTGACTCTTGTTCAATTGTGTCAATCTCTTTTGGTTAACTGCAGATTTGAAAACAGGAATTTGAAGTGTGATGTCAAATGTCCCTGCCACTGGAAAACTCTTGTAATCTGTCAGCATCCTGGATGACATTTCAACGTGTACCTTTGCTATTTTTAAAGATCAATTTTTTATATAACTTCAGTAACAACAAATGTTATTTGAATTTAAATTGTTTCCAGAATATTTTATAAGTCTTTTGGCTGCAAAAAATCATATATCTCATTAATAGAGCTAGACCACCTGCCTCCTGCTTTGATCAGTACAGTGGATGTTAGGAAGGGATAAAATGTGCTGTAAATTGTAGCTATTTGTTTGCACTAAAAACCCCTTTAACTTTTTTTTTTTTAAGGAAGAGAAGTATGTCCTTTTCCCCAGTCCCTAACAAATACTGCTATGACTCAGAAGTGCAATTTGAGCTTAGGTTATTTCCATTTCAAAAGGAGCTCTGAGAAGAGTGGATACAGGGAAGATGCAAAACCACCGGAGTCTTTATAGACAACAATTTCTGAACTGTAATACACTGGGTTTTTAAAAATTTTATTACTTATTATTAATAAGATGCACCACAAGATGGCTCTCTAACAACAAAAATAGTCACGAAATTTAGAGCTCGTTCTAAAAATAGTTCCTGAACGCTGATTGGGAGCATATTCACCAGCACAAACCTGTGTGTGGTGCTGTTGGAGCTAAGGAGAAACACTTAAACCACACGGACAATGCCACATGGATCCCTGGTTTTTTTCCTGCGGGTTGTTATTCGCTTCCAGGGAGCAAGTAGAATATAATAGCACTCCCTTAAAAGTTCGACAGCAAATAGCCATGGCTACCTGTGACAAGTCAACAGTGTATTTGTTGCACAGCTGCTGGGTGCAACAGCAGAAGAACTCAATGGCATTTTTAGCTAAAGAATAATTTCAAAATAATTTATACCAAATTTTGTGTGAAAAAAAAAGTAGCATTTGTTCTTAATTTGCAGAGTACTATTTTGTACTCTGCTATCCTATTGAAAGAAAGATAAGCATGTTCCAAACTTCCATTTATTGAAAAAAAATAGTATGTACAGAGCTATTATTTGACTGTCTTGCTTGCTGGAAACAAAATTTGTATGTATGCAAAAGTGAGGGGAGAAAATATGCACGTGGAGAATGAACAGCGAACAAATGTGTATCAACAGCAACTTGTGTGCAGTAATAGTCTTAAGCAGGTACAGTCAGAAGCGACTCCTGGGAAAGGCCATCTCCCAGGAAGTATGAGCTGACTTTGCTGAAAATGAAGCACCAAACTTTTGTATTCTTGTCCTTTGTCTCATAGTTTACCATCAAAAAGCTGAGTTTTCCTGCCTGTAGCAAAGGCTTAAACAAAACTTCAGATTTTTTAAAGGCAGTGTCTGTTTTTGGAGAGCCATTGGGTAGGTGCAGACAGTCCCAGCACAGGACATTTTGTGCCCCAGGCAACTCAAAGACAAAGAGACTAGTCTAACCTGAGTAGTTTAGTCCAGTCAAACTCTCCTCGGAGCTTAAGTGCAAATTTCACATCCCAGTGGTTGAAACAGGGTCAGCATCTTGCTGAGCAGATCAGAACACACGGAACCAAGAGGAGAAAGTTGGAAGCTGTCCTTAGCTGGTCCTCATCTGTTAGTCATGGCTGACGGCTGCAATTCAGTGATCGCCCCTGTGAGCACTTAGGAATTGTGTTAGGGCAAAAATCATCTTGAATTCACCTGTTTGAATTTTCCCATAGATGGAGCAGAAGACCCCCTGTAGTCAGTTACCGGCTCTCAGCCAGGAGTTATACATGGTCCAATTCATAGAAGGCAAAATAACAGATTAGTTTGAACTATCTTCAGCAGCTTGTTCAGATAACATGTCCTGAAATGAGGTGCTCCCATAGTCAGGCACAGCAGAGATGTGATGCTAGAATATATTTTACCTTCCTTCTCAGCTGCTAGCTGCTGCCTCAGATCCATACCTGACTGTGGAAAGGCTTAGGGAGTACTAATAAATCAAAGGCAGACACAGATTTAATGTGTTAGCGGGTTTGCTGTGACTGAACTTGGGATAGAGAGCTTAGCCACAACCCAGTGTTATTATGGTTCTGATAGAGACCACTTCACAGAGGCTTGTGGTGCTAGTAATGAAATATAAGAGGATTACTGTTTTGGACAGAGATTTATATCTAGTCTTCCTAGCTCTAATAAGAAATGGTCCTAAGCCATATAAAATGGGATTTAAGACTTTCCTAAAGTTTAGTTGTGTTCTGAATGGGGACTTTGGTTCAGGGGAAATATTTATAAACTTATGGATCCTGGAATGTCTACTGCCTGAGACTTCCTAGCTCTCTCTACAGCTCCCTGTGGAGCAGTCCAGCAAAATTACTGTGATGAAAGTTCTGCCTTGCAATTCCTCAGTCCTAACCTTGTCCATGTTTCTTATAAAGGGCTCTTGTTGCTGAGCTGGGCTCTTTGGTTACTGTCGTTCAGGTAACTTATCTTTCACAGGGGTGAGCTAAGGTCACGGAAAATGCCAACAGAGTTCTCCTAATTTTTCATGATGTGACCATTGTTTGATTGCCCTTGTGCAATCATGGGATATACTGTGTCTGTTGACTGACACCAAGTGAGATGATGTATTTGACCCTGAAATGGCTGGATTAAACTGAAAGTCATGGCTGATTCCTTCCCTTGTATCATCCTGATCACTCTCTTCATTGGAAGCGAAACCTCCAGTTACAATCTGTTGAAAAATCTAATCTGATGAGAACAACCCATTGTAGGGGGTAATGAAACAAAAAAGGGTCCCTAAATCTGTGGAATGGACCAGCCAGATTATATCCATTGTTACAGAATGACAGAATGGTTGAGGTTAGAAGGTCAGGTTAGAAGGAACATCCCTGGGAGTGTTCGAGGCCAGGTTGGATGGGGCCCTGAGAAATCTGATCTTATGAGTGACATCTGCCCATGGTGGGGGGGAGGGGGTTGGAACTTGATGATACTTAAGGTCCCTTCAAACCCAAGCCACTCTGTGATTCTGTGACCTGTGGTCCAACCCCACTGCTCATGCATGTTTAGTCAGACTTTGGATTGCTCCACAGATAGGGCAACCTGATCCAGTGTTTGGACACTTTTATGGTAAAAAATGTTTTATCATGTTCAGATGTGGTTTAATGTGTCCTTTGACTCTTCTCTAGTCACTGGGCACCACTAACAGGAACCAGACCCTGTCTTTTTCACTCCTTCCCATAAGATATTTATATGAATTGATAATTTACCCCTGAGACTTCTCTTCTCCAGGCTGAGCAATCCCATCTCTCTCAGCCTTTCCTCACGTGAGAGATGCCACCATCCCTTCATCATCTTAGTGGCCCTTAGCTGGATGTGCTCCAGCAAGTCAAAATCTGTCTCTTACTGGGGAGCCCAGGAGTGAACTCAGCACACCAGGTATGGTCTCACCAGTGCTGAATACACAGGAGGAATCACTTACCTGCTGGCAACACTCCTCCTAATGCAGCCCAGGACACTGTTGGCCTTTTTATTGCCACAGGGGTGCATTGCTGGCTCAGGGTCAGCTTGTTATCCACCAGATATCCAAGATCTTCCTTGGCAAAGCTGTTTTCTAGATTCTTGCCCTCAGTGTGTGCTGCTTACTGAAATTATTCCTCTCTGTATGTGGCACTCTGTACTTTCCCTTGTTGAACTTCACGCGATTCCTTTCTGCCCTGTTTCCTGTCAAAGTGCCTCAACAATGGCACAGCCATCTGGTGTATCAACCACCTTTCTGTTATATCATCTGTGAACTTGCATTCTGCTCCATTGCTGAGGTCATTAATGAAGGTGTTGAACAGTATTGGCCCCAGTATTGAACCGAAGACTTGCGCCACTAGGGATTTGCCTCCAACTGGATTTAGGCCCACAGATCACAAAGCTCTGGACCTGGTCATTGAGCTACCTTCTAATCCACATCACTGTCCATTTTTCTGACTTATATTTTGTCAGCTTGTCCATGATGATGTTACAGGAATTGAAGTCTTTATTTAGGGTAAATGGTGTCCACTGCTCTCCCCTTGTCCACTAAAGCAGTCATATCATTGTAGAAGGCTATCAGTTGGTCAAACATGTTCTTCCCTTTGTAAATTCTTGTTGACTGCTCCCCACGACCTTCTTGTCCTTCATATATTTGGAAATGCTTTCCAGGAAGATTTTCTCCTATACCTTCATAGAGACTAAGTGAGACTGACTGGCCTGTATTTCTGTGGATAGTTATTCTTGGCTTCTTGAAGATAGGAGTGAAATTTTCTCTCTTTCAGTCTTCAGTAATCTCTTGCAGTTGCTGTGACTGTTCAAAGGTAATCAAGAATGTCTTTGCAGTATTAGCCAGCTCCCTCATCATGAGTGCAGCCTGTCAGGCCCCTGCAGTTATGTACTTCCACTTGGTTCTAGTGCTCTGTAAACTGCTCCTCTTCCACTAGGGTAAGTCTTCCTGGCCCCAGATCTTCACTCTGGTGTTAAGTGCCTGGGATTCCTGAAGGGTGGTTTTCCTTGTAGAGACTTAGGCAAAAAAGGCACTGAGTACCTCAGCCTCTCCATATCATCTGTCACCAGTTCCCTGGATGCGTTCAACAGTGGCGCCATGTTTTCCACGGTGTTTATGAACTTGTAGAGCCCTTTCTGCTTGTCCTTCACATCCCTTGCCAGACTCAACTCCAAGTCAGCGTGTGTATGTCAGACTCTATACTCCTTCTGGGATGTCTGCCTCTGCTTCCACCCTTCATATACTTACCTGTCATAGCCATGTACCTGCTGAAAATGCTTCAGCAGATATGGGGATGAACAACAAGATTCTTCATTCTCTACCAGCCCTTTGTACGACAGATTGTGCTGAGTTTGTCAGCTTCTCCTTTCATTTGTACCTCTGGGCTTAGCATGGCTTTCACACCTGAATGCTGTCAGCAGCTTCTGCCCCAGAGCGTGCAGCATCACTGGACTTTTTTGCCTTTCACTGTATATTTACAAGAACAATGTATTTTTAATACATAAAGGATATAAGGATAAAGAGCATAATAAATGTGTTACCTATGTAGTTTCATTTATTTCTGTTTAACAATTTTTTATTGAAACTCAAAATGACAAAAGTGACTTGGCCAGTCGGAATATGCAATTCACTGTATTGCTCTTTGGCAAGTGATGTTTTGGGATGCACAGGACACATTATCATTGTGGTTAGTATGCCATGGAGTCAGCTGGGAAAATACCACACAGAAGAAATCTCTTGATCTTGTTCTAGGTTAAAATTCACAAATCTTTGCTGATTTAAATGAAGGAAAAATGCATTTTTAAATTTTTTTTTTTAGGATTAAACTATTGAACATTAATAATGAAACCAATAATAATGCTTTGGAAATAGATGTGTAACAGTATACTCTGTACATTCTCAATAGTTAACATTTTGAGTAAATTCAATATAAATGAAAATAAAACAAGATAAATTTCATCTGTGGTGTTCAAATGTTTCACTGCTCTCTTGTGAAATTTACATCCTGTGACTCAAGTAATAATACTTGAAAGTCTTAAGTCATAAAACACAAAACAATGGCTCATACAGAACACAGAAATTGCATCAACATGCACTCAACAAGTAAAGTCATAATAGGGGAAAACAGGAAGGAAAATTATGGCTGTGCCGTCATTGCTTTCAGAGACAATGTGGGGATGGGAAGGGAAGATACCTGTTTGCAAAAATACTTCATTAAAAAAAAATCTATTGACTTAGTCAGCAGTGAATAACTTCTTGGTGAATTAAAGCATCAACCACCCTATTTTGTCTTGTGAGATCTGTATCATTATCCATACTGCCCCCAGTGCAATACTAGGTTATGGAATTGCATGAGGTTTATCAAAGTGTGCAATATTTTCTTAGATCTGGCAGTCTCTGAGATGTCACACCACTAACTGGCATTTGAAGAGGCAAAATTTTTTCCTTTCCATGTGGGGAGTTTATGTTCCTGGACAACTGACAGGACACCAGAGACTTTAATTTTCTCATTATTAAAGCTGAGTGTGCCACCAGCACATGCCCAGTTTCAGCTGAAAGATGTAATTCAAAGCTCATGTTGATAAAGATGTTGGTCAAGAGATACACTGAATGGACAATTTAACTTCCAAGTGTTTGTGCAGCTGGACCTGCACTGGAATTGAGGGTGCCTATATGTCTTTGCCAACGTCAGAGCTGTTGACTTTCAGTAAGAATTTGAAACACTGAAGGTCAGGCTGCCAACACACCGTTGAACCATCAAAGCACACATTCCAAGAAGATGCAGATCAACATCAGGCTGCCCCCGAGTAGCACTGGAGTGGGCAGTGCCTTCCTGGTTTTTCTCTTACACTCATCCAGCTAGGAGAGAAAAAGATTAGCCCTGAGGTTGTAGCACCAAAGCCTAAAGTTCATCTCCCAAGAAAGAACAAATGTTTTCCACTGTACATCATAAACACCTCATTGGTGAAAAGCTGCCAGTTTAAGAGCTGAGGTTCAAAATTGCCAGGCTTTAGCCTGCTCTTCACACAATATTTTTTTGTGTTGGTAAATTTAAGGACAGGCATATGCAGTGTCTGAATGTCCTAAAGTAGCTCCTTGCACCTGGTACTGAGTATGGCAGGAAGAGCATCTTGCCTGATTCTCTGTTGTTGTGCCAAGCTTTTCAGATGTTCTTTTAAAATCAGTGGTCTGTCAAGGTGTGTTCAGTACAATGAATGTATTTAGCTGGTTTCTAGGGAGGATGTAGCTATTAGTGCAGGCAGCAATAAATATGTTAAAAAATGATGAAAAATCTGTTTATCTAGCAACAATATCTTTCAGGCTTGTATGCTACCACATACACTCATAGCAGGTCTTGCAGGGTTAGTCCTCTGAGCTGGGTGCATGAACTCCTTCATACAGATAAGGAATCTGCAGCAGAACTAGTCCCCTGGAAGGAGTTGCTCCCATGCCTTAGTGTGGACAGGGCTCAGCAGATCTGTGTTTGCAGTGTGCAGTTGCAAATGCCAAGGTGAAGGGTACTGAAGTGGTTAAACTTTTGCATGAAGGAGATACCATAGCACGGTCATAGATATCTGTGCAATGGACCAAGGCAGTGTTTTCTACAAAATTCTGAAGTAATTACAATAATAATACCTTATTTGCGTAATGTCAAGCTATCATCAATCCCATGCAAATTGTTAGCTTTGCAACAAAACACCATGTAATTGTCACTACAATCTTAAGCCTCAGCAGTCTTGATTTTCAAAATACTAGTTCATCAATAAACAATTGTAAAGGCTTTAAGCTCCAACAGGAATGCAGTAAAGAAGCTCTTTTCATCTGTGATGTCAATAAGCTGAGATGAGAAATGAAACTAGATTCATCCAAGTGACAAGTGGAGATATATATTTTAAGCATAATGAATAAATGACATCCCTATTAATGATTTATCTCCTTTCAACTTTAACAAACAGTTCTAGTGATAACAACTAAATTTTTTTTGCATTAGAAAAGTAAACTGACACATAGCTAACATAGTCAATTAGAGCCTAGTTCGATATTCATAAATGCTAGCTTAGTGTATGGAAACCGAGTTGGTAATTACAACCAGAACTATTCATTTTCTTTTTTAAGAGTAGATATCTAGGAATGCCATTTAGTCATTACTCAGAATTACTTGTTATCTTTGATGAACTTAGTCTGTGCTTTCATCTGGTACCAGACAGCATGCTAATGCCAATCAACAGCGTAAATATGCAACGAAAAAATATTTGGGATGCAAATTTTATATAAGCTTGGTGTCATTTTCATTCTGATCCCATTGAATCAGCAACTGCAGTGGCAGCACCCTCTTCAAAAATGCTACCACTCGGGCAAGAGGGGATATCATTGTGCTTGGAGAAATCCATCTCTATTCTTGTGACAAGAAATGCACTGCAAATGGGCATTTTTCCTATCCCTCAGTCCATTCCATTTGTTCCTATTCTTACACCAATTTCGAACCACTCACCCATATCCTGCCCATTAGAGCAGGTTAGTACGTGCGGTTCATTTATCATACAGGAAACAGGCTGCTTCACCAGTCAGATGTTTTTACAGGAAGGTGTCTGTGTCAGCAAGGCTTTTTCTGAAGGCTCAAAAAGTGAGAGAGTAGAGCCCCGTGTCCCATGGCAGCCTTGCCATTGCCAGGGGCCACAGGTGCAGGCGTCAGAGGCTGAAACCCAGTGCTTCTGTTCTGTGCAAGCAACGGAAACAGGTTGTTTTTATCCCTGTGCAGAGAAAAAAAGCACAACAGCAACAATAAATGTCACAACCTGAAGAGCTGCCACAAAACAGAAATGTCATCCTCCGGTCAAGTTTTGGAGACATTTAGTTTGGAGATCTAACTCAGCATCTAAAACACACACACAGACACACACAGAGAAAAAGGTGATGCAGCTGTTTTCCTGCAACTGAATTCTACTCTTTTTTTTACATCCTGATAGTTAAAATACCTACTTCAAACTTTCCTGTAGTGTCTGTCATAAACCCCTTTAGGTACTGCAGAGGAAATTTTGAAATACTCCAACAACAACAACAATAAATATGAATGTCAGGAAGACAATTACTCCTATTTTTGCTTTTGAAAAGTTCTACCACTGTATCTATAAACATCTCCAGTATTCTCCAACCTCAGTACATTTATCTGTAGGGAGATAAATGCTCTTTTGAAGTTGTGGGTCATTTTTCAAAATGTTGGTTTCCTCCTGTTTTCTCTTCATTTTTCTCAAGATGCCTCTGCTCCATGGAGATGCTAGTTAGTATATTAGCTCTTTGCCTCTGAAGAGCTAGATGAAAGATTTTGACCTTTCACACTTGTCCCTTATATTTACTCAGTCATAGACCACAGCACACCTACCAGAAAAGCAGGAGGAAACAGAGAGCAGAGCTGGTGCACGTGGCTGGATAATGTTAGTACAGCTGCGAGGGAAACACTCACTAAAGCCAGCAGACCTGGTTAAGCCTGAGTTAGGCTGTCAGCACTGAGGTCAATGCATTGTCACAGCTGGACCAAGGTGAAGTCAGGACTTAACCTCTCTTTTTCTGCTGGTTGCAGATTCAGTGCCTCATTCTAGCAAGATTGTAAGAACTCTCTCCCCACCTTTGGAGAACAGACATTAACCTTGAAGGATAGCTATTTGCATAAAATATGTTGCAAATACTGGATTTCTGAACACAGGCTTCTGTTAACATATTTCAATGGAAGCACATTTTTAAAAAGATGGTTATTTGGAATTGTCACGCATTACAGTGAATACAAATACACTCTTATAAATGAATGAAATGCTAAAGCTTCTTATGTTAGGATCTGTCACTCAGTCTCAGTGGAACTTTATCCTCTTCGTAAAGGCTTAAATTTTCTACTGAAATAAATATAAATCAGCACCTCATTCTAAGTCATTGAAATGTTGGTTTGCTTTGTTTTTCTTGACAAAAATCAGATGGGATCCAGTTAGCAAGCTTGCGGTAAATGCCTTAGTGGTCAGACTAATCACCTCTAATCATTTCAAGCCCCAAGTCACTCTGACATAAAAAGGGAAAATCCAGGCATTGCTGTCTGGACCTTCCTGAGAAAAAGTGTCTTTGGGCTCAAAGCCCAGTGGAGGCCACGACCTGGGAAAGAGGGGCCAGAAGAAATAATAAAGTAAGTTCAGCCTAGCCTGAAAATGTTCTTTGTCCCAGTGGGGACCCTCCCAAGGCTCAGGAGGATGCTTCTGTGACCCTTCAGGCATGCCTTAACCTAACTGGAGAGGTGCACAGGAAGCAGGGGGAAAACTGGCAGATAGTCCCTGCTGTCATAGTGTGTGATGGGCTGTGCAATTAAGCAGAGTGTTGCCGTTCAGGAGCTTTAGAAAGCAGGCCTTGAGAAGCTGGCTGGCAGGAAGAAGCAAGGGTGTTGCGTGTGATGGCTTGCTCCCAGGAAGAGGGCCCTCAATCTCTTTTCCAATGAGGATCTTTTATAGAAAGTCATGGCAAATATCAGGCCAGGCATCAGACAGTTCTGTGGTCTCACTGTCCTCAGATTTCAGAAATAGTGTGTATAGGCCATTTTGTTATTTACACTGGAAATCACAGCTTCCTAGCAGAGCCTGAGGAGGTTAAATGAGATTTGTTAACTTCTCTGGGAGTCCTGCTGGGCTGAGGTCCATGCTCTGCATGCAGGTGTTGATAGTGTCTCTGTATGACAAGGAGACAGCAGATAGAAATCAAAATTGTATTTTGTTGTGAATGTGCTTTGTGACCACAGCCTCTGCAGTACACATGAACCATCTCTGATCTTGTAATAATAAGCAGCAGAGGGAAATTTCCTTCGGAAAAAACAAAGTTAACAGAGCTTTTAAAGTCAAGTCTCTACCCTTTTCCCTGCTTCTTTCACTTATTTTAAGAGTTGATGAAGATGTATTTGCTTCTCCCCCTCCCTCCCTCCCTCTTTCAGCTCTCCTTTCTTCTTGCTCCTCAAGCTCTGCTAGGGCCTCTTGGAGCTGACAGCTTCCAAACAACATTTAGGAAAAAAATTCTGGACTGGGACCAGAAGAAAGTGAATGGAAAGGAGGGGAACAAGGTATGTGTTATAGACCATTTGTTTTCAAACTTTTCTGTCCCCCACAACATCATGCAATCAGGTCTTGATTATCCGCATTAACAGAGACTTGACACGGCTTGTATAAAGCAAAAATATAGCTAATGCAAACCATATGGCAATTAGGCTATCAGAACATTCAGTGAAAAAATAATGGGGAAGGGAAATAAGGCCAGTAAGTCTCTCAAGCCCCACTAAATCGGGCTTTAAAATTATTAATTCTACTCTGGCCTCTCTGTGGGCTCTCAGAAGAAAAGAAAACTTTGTTCATGCTCAGCAAACAGCCACTGCAGGTTAAGATGCCCAGTGGTCAGCACTGAGGGACAGTACCTGAAATCACAGCAGGTGAACACCAGTTAAAGCTTGAAAGTGAAACATCCCACCTGCTTAATGCCCTGGCTGAGAAATGGAAGACCTGGAATCAGAGAAAGTTCCTGACTGATGAACTGAAAATGACAGCCTTTGAGCAGTTCATTGTTTTGTTGCCCCATCAGGCTTCAAAGTGCTTTTCTTACCTAGAAGATAAACCTGGAGAAGTTGATTGACCAAGATGTGTCAGAATATCTAATTTGTTTGCAAGTTTATCCTGTCCTAGTACACTCCATTTCTGAGTGGGAGGAAACAAGAAATAATTCCTCTTAAAAATGTTTCTCTCAAAACCCGTTGTCTGCTGGTAATTTGATCAAGATACAAAAATCCCTTTTCTGTTTGGGAACATTAAATGCTACCCTATGGGATTAAAAGCAAAGACTTTGTAGGAGTGAAATGGATCCTGGGATTTCAGGACATGGCAAAAACATTTGGAGGACTTAGATGCAAAGCTACTGGGATGGAAAGCAGCAATAAGGAATCTTACAATGGTGGGACTGAAACCACCAGATTCCCAGGTGCTATGGGTCACTTGGGATGTCACTTGTCTTAAAATATAGCTTACTGATTCCCACCAGACTGCAGTGGAATGACTGGAAGGATCCTGCAACTTCTTCCTGCCTGCCATGGCTGTCAGAGTGTGTCTTCTGGTGAGTCTAATATCAGACTGTTGTTCAGTAATGAAATACTGAGTGGAAAAGAACTCCATACATCTCTGGGAGATAGAAAACCCCAAGGAAAAAAATCTGTGCACGTTCACAAAGAACAAACCGTACCACCCAAGCTAGATTATTTTTTGATAGAATTACAAAATTAATGGATGATGGGAATGAAATCGATTAAGCGGTTCTGAGCTTTCAGTAAGGTTTTTGATATGGTGTGTCACAAAATCTGGTGTGAAAAATGAGTAGCCATCTGAGCTGCAAAGAAACTGTCATGGATTGAATCAAGGACTTAAGGGGAGGGAAAGAAAGTTCAAAAAATAAATGGCAATGACAAACCAGAAGGACGTATTTGCTCTGGGCTCTCCAAAATCCGGTGTTCATTTCACTGGTATTTCATGCCCTATTAGAGAGCTGTTATGAAAGGTGGAGGTGACAATAAATTAGAAGGTTCAACTGAGTTAGAAATATGAGCAGGAATTAGTAGAAAGATAAATTTACCCTCAGCCCCAGATTCACTCAACGTGACCTCCACACACACACTCCAGACCCCCCATAAAATATCAAATCACACCTATTACATTTGGAGAAGGGGAGGGAAACACAGCAGGGCTGAAATGTGTGCCTGGAAGGAGTGGCATGGCGAGTTCAGCAGAGACTGTAGTGGAGAGACCTCTTGACCACCTGACTGCATCCAGCTGGAGACTCTCTGGGCTGTGGGTTTTAGTTCTCTCTCACAGCTTGCTTTGCCTGACAGCTGTGCTCTGCTTGGAAGGCTGAAAAGCCAGCAGAGACCTATAGAGGTGGGAATTGCAAAAAAAAGAAAAGTTGGCAACCCAACTCACATAGCTCAGAAAAAGGGTATTTTAAGGAGTGTACAGGAATGTTTCTTATCATGTTACAGGAAGATCCTGTCTGCGCACTGGTGATGAAACTAGGCTTCAAATACAGCTTTGCTGTGCTGATTTTTACTGCTGTTTCTGTGCCTCTTCAATAATAACCTGGAGAATTGAAAGTGACACAATCGAGGTAAAGGACCAGCAAGGGTCCATGACATAGCCTAGGACAGATCCCTGAGCCCTTGATGCCTTACAACTGAGTGCCAACATCATTTTTTTCTAATTGCTTATATGCACTTAATTCCCTCTCTCCCTCTTAGTATTAGCATTTACTTCCAAATGTTGTTGGATGAAACCACAAGAATACCTGGAAAGTGCCTTTTATTCCTGTATATGTGTTGCAGCAATTTCTGTTCTGAAGGTCTTGGACCTTCTGTGACTCGTTTTCTCAGGTGCTTTCAGATTTTTGAGCAAGTGAAGTAGTGAGCATGAGTGATAGCAAAACTTTGCCAAACAGAGAGACTAATTTTCTTTTCTTACAGAGATTAATGTCATTCTTTTTGGATACAAAAGAAATCTCCTGGCTGATGAACTTTGCTCTGACACTGGGTGGGAATGGCTCCAGACTGTTGTTATTCTCTCTCTTTCCCCAGAATCGCTACGCTCAGCAGCTATTTGTAGGATACTGAATAAGCCAAGGAGCTGTGCCAGTTCCTGCTGAGAATCAGTGATCAGCTCTTGTGCTGGGGGAAAAGGCAATAGGAACCAAGCCCTTCTGAGGGAAAGCTGCCTTGTTAAAGACCTCTCAGCTGCTGCCAAAATCAACAAGGCAAACAGCCCTCGTGGGCAGCCATGAACCCATGGGGTTGGGAGGTCTTTGCTGGTGGCACAGTCCGCTGGCTGAGAACACCTGCAGTTTGATGGAGCCAGCAGTCCTTTCTGATTAACAACCTCCTACAAAGCACATTTTCATCTAATTTACCTCTTTTGGCTTTCAAATAAGCGAGTAATGTCACACCTGCTAAGCAGCTAGAATTATGCAGCATCATAAATTAAACTTTTTAATTTGCCAAGATTCCTGGCTTATGCCGTTTATCATTCAGAGTCATCCTTCAGAGAGGCAGGAGTGTTTCCTGCATGGCTGCGTGTGAGAGGGGAATCTTTTTCCCTTGTCCTGCAGCACAGGAGGAGGCACTGATGGCAGAGGGCAGGGGGTGCCAGCACTGGGAGCTCTCCAGAAAGATGCATCATTAGCGAGGTCATTAACCCAGGACACTTGTGTGACACTTGTGTGACACTTGTGTGACAGGGCTGCGTTTTGCACCGGGTACTCCCCCAGCTGCTGGAGGCTGAGTGGCTGCTGAGGTCCGGCTGTTTGGGTCCCCACAGTGCAGACCAAAGCCCTCTGTGGCTCAGGCACCTTGAGGCAGCAGGGCAGCACTGAGGAGTCAACAGCTTTGCTGTGGTCAGGTGCCCTGAGAAGTCCTTCCAGACGGGATCATGATTGCTCACATTAGTGCTGCTCTTCCAGCTGAGTAGCCTGGCATCAACTACAAACATTCTGCTGTGCAGGAAGGGAAAGTGTCCTTATGAAGTTGGGTAGTTTTGGCCTCCCTCTTCCTGTCCCTTGACTCAAGGCCCAAAGCTGTTTAACCCATGAGAGAGGGAATCAGTGAAGAGGCTTCTACTGTAAATGCATTTCACTGATGGAAGCTGGCTTAGGAGATTGTTATCTCTTGAAAATTATTTAATCTGTTGGAAAAATATTGATGACACTGGATTTTACATAAAAGAGCAAAGTGGTGCTGCTGCTTAGCGCAAGTTCCCTGGAAGAAAAATCAGAAATGCGAGCTAGTCCCAGGTCTGGTAATTGCAGAAAAAATGGGGTGCCTGTACTCTCTTTTCCTGTGAAGTTTTTCAGTGGGTTTTCTCCCAAACCTGAACCCTTCTCACTGTTTGGAGAATCATGGTGGGTTCTCCTTCTCAACAAGAAATAGATTTATTCATGGACTAGAATAATTTGAGGTTAGGGAATGTGGTGTGAAAACACTATAGTGAAAAAATAATTTCCTTTTGAAGAAATATTTGAAGTCACGCAAATTGGTTTTTGAACAAATCTATGAAGAGTTATCTAGGCAGCAAGTAATACAAATGAGTTAAACTGCTCATAAGCAGTTGACCTTTTCCATAAGTGAAAAATCCGTGTCAAAATAGATTCAGATATATGTGGATGTGCTTAGGGTAAAATAACTGCATTTAAAGAAGTTAACTCAAAAATAGTAGCATCACATAGTCTAGCACAAACAGATGCTAGAAGATGAGGGTGATTTGTGGTACCTTGCAGAGAGAGAGAGAGAGAGAGAGAGAGAGAGCTTAATTTGGATGCTAGCCCTTCTTTCTGTACAACATACACATAGCTGCTTGGAAAACAAGTTGGGAGGGAGCCAAGAAGGACAGCAGTGAATGGCATGAACCACCCAAAGGGAAAACAAAGTTCACCAACTGTGTGCAGCACAGCTCAGCTTTCCCTCTCTGCTGTTGGCTTTGCTGAGGCCAGCAGCCCAGCCTGGGGCCAGAGGGCAGAAGGTGGGTTTCTTCTGGACAGCCTTCTCCCAGTGGGATCCTGGGCTTGTCAAGGGAAGAGCAGAAGAGCTGTGAAGGCTCAGAGATCTACCTGCTTATATGAGACACCAGCACTGCTCTTTGATTGTGCAATCAGGACAATCCGTGGAGGTTTTGTTTTGTTGTGGTCTCTTCTGAGGGAAGATAAACTCTTAAGTTAAATATGCACATTGCCTATGCAATACTGATAAAGAATCTTCTACACTCTATCCCTGCTGTCAAGGGATATAAAAATCCTTTGTTTAAATGAAGACTACATTTTTGCTGTTCACATCTACATTAAAGTGTGGAGACCAAGTCTGGAGTTGTTACGCACATCTCTTCCCAACGGACTCTAGCCATATTTATTCAGTGTAGGGACAGAAGCCTCCCAGCGGGAGGCTCAGGGTCTCTAATAGGCATATCCATGGCTTGGATGTTCTGGCGCTGCTGGGCCCTTCTCAGTCAGCAATGGGAATGCAGCCTATGGGTAGAAGAGTGTGTCTTGCTTCAGCAAGAGCAGCAATGCCACTAATTCCAAGTCCAGTAGGAACAACCCATCCCCACGAGTTAGTAGTGTTAAATGTCTTCTGGAAGCCAAATCAGTTGGATACCTCATCACCGTGTGGATATTGCAAACGCATTTTCTGTGTATTTAGAACTTCACACCTGTGAGTTATAATAAAAAAATATGCTAACATATACATCAACAGGGTGTGATTTGTGATGTTAATGACTTTCCCATCTATACATTTACTGACAAAATATATTGCATAATTTATGGAATTGCTTTAGTGCTCACAGCACAAACAGCACCTCCTGATTGGTTCAGTTCAGTGCCATATGTTATAGATAAAATACTTTTATAGTCAATGAAGATATAAATTTTAAGGAAACCTTAAGCAAAATGATAAAATTGCAAACGCATTTTCTGCCTGTTCAACATAGAATTTATATTTGTAATCTTACCTGAGTTGTGTTGCAACAGCCAGCTTGGCTTTTGTTTTCACCCCTAAAGGCTTTCTTCAAATATTCCCATACTAGAAATGTTTTCTGAAGCTCTACAACCAGGCAATTAAGTGAGTACAAAGTGCACAACAATTACTCCACACAGCAAGTATCATGTCGTGTGTGGTAATGCCTTTCTTCCTTTCAGTTTTTTTTATCTAGAGATAAGTTAGCTGACAGACTGGCTTCTGAATCCATATCCAGTTTTCAGTTATGATCAGTTTTTAGAGAATGTTGCTCTTCACAAAATTCATAAATGCAAGTGCTTGAAAACTGGAAAGAGTTAAAGTCATCTAGGGATATTTCATTCTCACTAATTGATGAGAGCATTTAAATTTTAAACTCTCCCGCTATAATTTATAAATATATATATAAACTCCATTTCCTCAATTGTTTATGTTATATTATCATAAAGCATGTTACTTTAAACAGCAGGGTTGTCCTTTCTGAAAGGATTTAGGTGTAAAATATGCAAGAGGAGAAGGGAGGTGATGGCAGCCCTTCTTACAGGTACACCAGCATTGTCAGTTTGTGGAAGCAGACGGACCTCTTCAAGATGACTCACCCCACGGCCATGGAAAAAGAGTTTTGGGGTAGGCAGGCTCCTAGCAGGGTCCTCAGATGGCCATGATGAGTCAGAGCCTTGGCATGTGTGTTTTATTTGAAATACAAATTTCTGACAATCCTAGTAGACATTGGCCAAGTTGGCCAAGCCTTTTTTCTTTCCTACCTCCTTTCCAGAGAGAACTGAAGATGCGTTTAACTGATGCCAGCTTTGTTAGCTGATTGATGGGCTTGCTGGCCTGGCCGAGCACTGCTCCAAAGGTCAGGTTTCCTGAAAGCAGAAGGAAAATCCCCCCACGACCACTCTGGCGCTTGTAGAACAAGCAATTTGTCTGACTGGCTGCTGAATGTATTAATATTTGAAGTTAATTTGTCTGCTTGAATAATCTGGTGCCAAATCATGTAGCCATTTATCAGATGTAAAGGGAAGACACTGCTCTTGCCCAACCGCCTCTAGAAAGTAAAACCGCCGTAACCTTGGTACATTTGACACAGCTGATCCTGAAAATTACACTGCAGTATTGTTCTGACTGCTTGCTAACAAGAAGTATTTAGTAGTTTTATGTTCAAGGTTGGACTAAATTATGTCTTCATTGTCCAGAAGATATGTAACTAATGAATTTGTAGTTGTATTAACAGTGCCAGTTAGGGAAGGGTGTCCAAGTCTTCCTAAGAGTCTCAGCTAAATGGAAATCTCATGCAACAAGTACAAGTATTGCAGGAGAGCACTCTCAGCAGAGGTCTTGGTAGGGGAGAGAATGCTCTATTTAAAAACATGGAAGTAAACACCACCCAAAGTCATAAAACTCTGCCCACCTTCAGCAGATGATGCCCTACCCCAAGCTGCACTGCTGACAGACGTGGTGGGATGGCAGACAGGAGAGCAATGCTGCCAGCAGGAATGAGAGCCTTCGCTGGAGGACATGGGTTTGGCAAACCTGCCTGTCAAACCAGACACAGGATGACCGTAGACTGGTCCTCAAGTGCTGTCAGATATCCAGAATGTGGGTCAGAGTGATTTGGCAAGAGGGAAGATTGGCAATGGGAAGAGAGGAAGGAAGGGAGGAGTGCCAACAGAAGGAGAGAGAAGCTTTATTTGACCAGCAGGCTTTGCCATCTGATAGAAAGACAGTACAGTTTAATACATCAAGAGCTTTCATTTAATAACTCAAAAGCTTTTATTCAAATCAGTTACAGCAGCATTCATTGCTGGGCCCTTTTGGCTGTCAGGCTGAGCTGTAGCTCCACACAAGGACGTCTAAAGAAGGCAGAAGACAGACTGATGTTGCATTTCCTTCATTGATTGTCATTGAAAGAGATACAGATTTGTGCATGTGCTATTTTCTTGCTCGACGGAGGTTGGTACAGTCAGCCTTGAAGAACCAGGATGTGAAAAGTATCTAGTTTGGGTGATGGCTTGTATTTTGCTCACATCCTACCAACTTGAATAAAATGAAGCAAAAGCATTGCAAACCATTGGCAGATGGTTTTTTAACAGTGCTGTCTCTATGGATTTGCTCGAAAGCTGGCTTTCAGATGTAGACTGTAATCATTCCAAAACACGGGGCTGCAATCCATGGCTGCAATTCAGTGTGGCTGAATCTGTGCTGATCCCTGTAACAGCAAAGCTACATTTTGGTTTATGTGGTGTGTAATACTGATTAAATTCCTGTGCATGGCCAACAAAGGTCACTGGCCTTACTCCTGGGTGTGCAAGAGTTTGCCAGGCGTTCGCACCAAACTGTGCAGACAGGAGAACACAGAGATAATGAAGCCTTCAAGGCCCAACATAAAATGTCATCCCACTTCTCATGTGGCAAGGCAGTAACTATATTTCACTCCCAAGACTTCTCATCCCCAAAAGGTTTATATTGCAGGCTGATTGTTATATACCATATAAATCAGAATTTCAAGGGGACACAACAGCAGGTTAATTCTCTATGCATTCAGCTCATCTTCTAAGGGTTGCAAATACAGAGAGTAATGAGATTGCATAGATACCAGTGTCTCTTCGGAGGCTGTCATTACTAACCTCATGTGTGAAGGGAGTGTTAAGTACGTGATGCAGCATGGTGCTCTGCCTTCTGAGTTATCTGAAGTTAACAGTGTCTGGAACAGCAACTCATCAGGGGCAAATGCCACCTCCTTGTACAGCATCTACTGTTGTGCAGGCCTGGAAGCTCTCAGGAAGGGCTCTGCTGCACTTGTAACATTCATTCATGGCATAGCAAAAGCACTAGCAGAGGGTTTTTTGTTGTAGTAAGTGCTGGTTACAGACATCGCTTAAAATGGACTGAATACTGCACAGATAGAGAGGGCCAAACGTCTGCCACAAATTTTCTGCCACACACAATAAATTCCATGTTTTTATCACTTTGAATGAGTGGGCCAATCTGCTCCGTCTCTTTAGGTTCATTTTAAAAATGTGCTCTTAATGACATACATCATACTTAATTTTGAGCGCCTAAGCAACCCTATTCATTTTATGACAAGTAAGTTCCTATTTAAAGTTTTCTGTGAGACATATTGTCGACTGATGTCTGTAGACCTTAGTCCTGCAAACTTTTATGTGCTGTGGTGGACTGACACCAGCCAACAGCTAAGTCTCCACAGAGACACTTGCACAGTCCTTCCAGAGAACAGCAAGAGTGAAAGCATGGTAACATTTGGGTCGAGATAAAGAGGGTTTAATAAGTGAAGGAAAGTGGAAGAAGAAAGAGGAAAAAAGACCCCAAACAATTAATACAAAAGCATTCACCCACGACCTCCCACAGACAGACCAATGCCCAGCCAAGTCTCCCAGAAACTGCTTCCACCTTGTCCATCCCCATCTTGTTGCTGAGTGTGATGATGTCTGGTATGGGACATCCTGTCTTTGGTCAGTGGAGCTCATCTGCCCCAGCTGTGTTCCCTCCCACACTGTCTGGTCTTGACCACCCCCAGGCTACTTGCTGGGGTAGAGTGAGAACCGGAGAAGGTCTTGATGCTGTGCAAACACTGATCAGCAGTAGCTAAAATATTGGTGTGCTGTCAACACTGTTTTATCACAAATACAAAACACTGCACCATATGGGCTGCTACAAAGAAAATTAACTTAATCCCAGCCACACTCAATATAGCATCATGACAGGACATGCACAAGGACTGATGAACTCATATATGCATAATGCGTGTGAGTATCAGATTGATTTTTTTGTGTACATTGGACTAGACAAGAGGATATTAATATCAGTGTTTGTAGGACTGGGAGTTCTGATTGCATTTACTCAGGCCTGGCAGCAGTATTAATGTATGTCTACCATGAAAGATACTTAGGCTTTAATTGTGACCCCCGAGCACATCATCACAAAAAAACTCAATTGCTAGAAATATCACAACTGTAGAGATACAATTAAAAATCTAGCTGCTACTAAAAACACATCATTAGAAGAGTTTCAGAAGTAAAAATACCATTGCTTGGAAAGACTGTCAGTAAATGTGAGATGTTAATCTCCCCTGACGTATTCCCTCAGACAAGCTACAGCAAGTATCATTCTCTCTCTTCATATCCAAGGCCCACCTTTTCTGTGCCTTTGTACATTGAATCCTAACAGCAATATTAAAAAAAAAATCACGGTAGAGTGTTTGTAGACCCCAACCCCTTCCAGCCCCAAATCTTCCTTCCACCTCTCTCAAGTCATATTACTGAGAAAGAGCAGCACATGCTGTGGTGACAGGACTGGAAGGGAAGCGGGAGCACCAAGAGGGCACTGCATCTTCCAGGAGGGCCCCTGCAGGTGGAGATGTGACAGCTTTGCCCCAAGACTGGGTGAGGAGCTGGAGAGACAGACTGGAGGAGGTGTGGGCAGCAGGAAGTGGCCTTCAGGCTTGAAGCAGATCAGGTGGGTCTGGAGAAATAACCAGGGCAGGAGCTGCCTTTTCAGCCTTCCACAGAGAAGTCTGCTTAGAAATAGCAGCAGGAGTGAAGAAGGCATTTTGCTGCTGCTGTTTATTGCAGTTTGCAAAGGGTTGACAAGGCTTCGGAAGGGTTTTTCCATTACAGTGGGCTAGGATGCTAAAGGGGAATGCTGGCTTGCTGAGCAGGGGTGTGCAGAACAAACTCCCTCATGCCAGTGGAGTATGGAAAGCTCCCCCAGGCAGAGCATGTGAATAGCTGAGGCAATGCAAATGCACCCATCAGTTTATAATTTCACCATATAGACAAAGCTACAAAAACCAACCAAAAAAGATGAGCTCCATTAGAAACAGCATTATTTTTCACATGGTCTGTTGGGTTTTACTGGTACTGGTCCCCCAAAACTGAGTGGTCATTGTCTTCCCTGACAAGCATCACACAACAGACCTAAACTGTAAATTTTTTTTCTATCCCTGATTTAATTTTTCTTTTAAGAAAGCCTTGTGTCTGGCATGAGATATGGGATGCTAAAATTTTGTAGATCAAGGCTCTGAGTATAAAACCAAATAAATCTAAAATGATATGACAAAACATTCTGTTACAGGTCTGCCTATATAACTTGCTGCCTCTGAAGACTATTACACAAATGCTTTAAGAAGCTACTTTGGAAGGCAGAGCAACCCAGTAACTTTTGAATCAGAAAAGTAATGAGGCTGTAAAACCTCAAGTAAACCTTATATTCACTTACTTTCCTTTAGGCATCCTTCGTATGGGGGAGGGGGCGGGGGGAGAAGAGACAAGACTTAAAATCACGAAAGGAGACTCAGCAGATGATCCTGCTCAGTTTTGGAGTGAGTAATGCCAAAAGCTTTAGGTTTGCTACTGCCATTACAGTTTCTCCAGGCCTTCCCAAAGGAAGACGCTTGGAATAGCTGTTGCTGGAAGTGTCAATTTATCTCCATTGCCACACCTCAAAGAACAAAAGTCTGTTTGTGTCTTTGCTACATGTTACTAAAGAACTGCCAATTGGCACATACAGTAAGCAGTTGGATCTGGGGACACACCCACATACAGTGAAATAAAAAGAAAATATTTCAGAGATATTAAAGATGAGCCAGAACCTGATAAAGGAGAAACCCAAAATGAAGATGGTCTTGATACTGCACTGCACCTTCAGATCAAGTCCTTGTGGCACAGACACCTTCTGGAAACACACTACGTAGAGCTGGGTGAGAAGTTTTTTCTAGGTTTTATTTTTTCATCTTACTAGATGTGGACCTTAAGCTGTTAGTACTCCCTGAAGGGATCCTGCCAGGGACAGGCTCATTTTGCTGATAAAGAAGCCCAGGAAGCTGTCAGAAGCATTGCTGTTACAAAGATATAGATTACCTGCATGCCATCACCTCTCTCACCATCCCCACTGCTGCTCTTTCAGAATAGCTTAGCAAAAATCACCTAACTCAAGTCCTGGAGAGATGATGAGTTGGGTGATACAGATTTCAAACCATTTAAAGTACCTCTTTAGTCATTTATATACCTCTTATATACTGGGCATTGAAGAAAACATCCCTCCCTCTGTTCCAGACTAGGACTGATATCTCCCAAAGTTCTGCAGTTTTACTGGGCTTGCATTTATGCAACTTTCTTCTGAAAGGGAGGTTGGATTATAAACACTTACAATGGCTGTCACTGCTGTTTTCTCTCTGTCATCTCCTCTAAAATGGCACCCTCCAGATAACTTCCAGAGTGCTTGAATATCAGCCCCCCGTGTTCATGTCCTCCTCCTCCTCCTTTCTGAGTCCTTGTATTTTCTCTAACTCCTGAATGAATGGTGTGGGTTGGAAGGCACAAGTCCAACCCTGCTTCCATGGGCAGGGACACCTTCCACTAGATACAAGTTACTCAGAACCTCATCCATCCTGTCCTTGAATGTTTCCAGGAATGGGGCATCTACCACCTCTCTGGGAAACCTGTTCCAGTGTTTTCCTATTCTCACTGGAAAAAATTCCTTCCTTATATCTAATCTAAATTGACCCTCTTTTAGTTTAAAACCATTAACCCTCATCCTATTGCAACAAGCCTGCCTACAAAGTCTGTCACCATCTTTCCTGCAGACCACCCTCAAGTACTGAAAGGCTGCAGTGAGGTCCCCCCCGGAGCCTTCTCTTCTCCAGAGAACAACCTCAGCTCTCTCAGCCTTTCCTCATCGGAGAGGTTCTCCAACCATGTGACCAGCTTCATCTGAAGTCCTCATCTGTTTTTTCTTCTTGGCAAAATACTGTTTTGCCTTAGCCTGGATTTCTCTACAATTTGTAATGATTGATAGCTGTAGTACGAGAGTGAGGACACAAAGCTGCTTGCTGTGCTTTCTTTGGCCGGCTCCAGTTTTACGGCATTGAAGTTCGCAAAATGCCTTTTGGAACAACATCAGACAGACTCTGCAACATAAACTTAATGTCAGAAGAATTAGGGAAAAAAAGAGTGATACCAGTAAAACAATAAGAAACACTGCAGAACACTTTCTTCCTTGCCTCCACACACCCCTTGCTCCCCAAGGCCTACCTGTGCAAAGTATGTCTGCACGAGTGCAGCAGCTGAAATAATGTCTGGCTAACACTGGCAATCTCTGTCCTCAGGAGAGAAATCCATGATTCTTGCTGCATTTCAAGTGTGGGATCACATTGCCAGTATCACCTTTGGTCCAAGGACTCCTTTGGCACACATATCGTACTTACGCTTTTTGAATCATGGGATGTGTCTGTGCATATTTCAATGGATAGATTACAGAACCAACTTTTTATGAACCCATAATTATTACAAAGAAGTGTGCTTGGTTGGCATACCTGGCCTGTCAAGCTGGTTGTGAGGACTATGATGTTAGAGGTTTGGATTTTGTTTCCTAACACTAGGGTTTTAAAATGAGTAAGAGCACATTCTGCAACAGGCTGAAGTGCTACAAGGTTTATCCAAGGACCATCATTCTTCTCAGGACTGGAACTGTATTTCCTAAGTTTTTCAGTACCTCTGTTCAATTTATAGCAATGGCCAGTTGCCCATTAAAAGAGATGCTTTCCAGATGCAGAGGAAACCTATCTTCATGTCTTCAGATCTGAATTTTAGAGTGGTTTTGAACTGTGAGTTGACAAGCTGTGAGTCATTCTGTCCAATCTGTTAGATTTTGAGGTTCTCAATACAGGTTGACTGATACATTTATATAGATACTGCCCCCATTCCAGCTGGCTTAGCAGGATCATTTAAGAGCTGAAATACTGTGCAGTCGGCCACATCCTTGAACTGGGTTTCCCATAAAGCTTTGGAAGGCTTCAGTATTGAGCAGTTCTCTGCCTGCAATGTCTTCTGGGGGAGAAAATGTTCTGCAGTTCCAGCAGATGGCTCAGCAAATGCTCTCATTCCCCCTTTCTGCTGCTTTGTTGCTGCAACAAAGGCAATTCCCAGCATATTCAGACATTGATCAGTGCTTTGTAGAAAGGGGAACCATCCAAACACCATGGAAGGTCAGTAGAGCTGTTTTCAGAAGCTTTAATGGTGTAAACCTGTCCACTGGCAGTACTGACAACAGCTCTAGTAATGGAGCAGTTTCACAATTTTTTAGTATCTTCCCCACCAGCGATTCTCGTACTGGTATCTTTAACATCTTCAACATCTTTAATAGAAGGAATTACATGCCCCTCATAGCAGTCATGCATCTCAAGAACAAGTGCACCATCACTCCTTCCACAGTAGCAGGCACAGAGGGAATGGCAGGGAATGCCCAGGGCTGCACAGGGTGGCTGTGACAAGACAGAGCACTGCCATCACAACACCATCTCTTCTTCAGAGCAGGGCATCTTTCAGGTTCTGCATTTGTGCATTTTTAAGCATACAATTCACCTCTTTCATACACTGGCACAGCACATCTTACTCCTCTCTGGTGAGCTGCATCCAGTTCCAGGGTTCCCAGCAAAGGAAGGACATCGACCTGCTGGAGCAGAGGCCCAGAGGAGGTCACCAAGCAAAGGCTGAGAGAACTGGGTTTGTTCAGCCTGGAGAAGGCTTCAGGGTGACCTAACTGCAACCCTCCAGTACCTGAAGGGAGCCTACAAGAAAGATGGAGATGGACTTCTTACAAGGGGTTGTAATGACAGGACAGGAGGGAATGGATTAAAACGGAGAAAGAGCTGATTTAGATTAGGTATTAGGGAGAATTTTTCACTTTTGAGGCACTGGAACAGATTGCCCAGATAAACTGTGAATGCCCCATCCGTGGAACTGTTCAAGGCCAGGTTGGATCGGGCTTTGAGCAACCTGGTCTAGTGAAATGTGTCCCTGCCCATGGCAGGGGGAGTTGGAATGAGATGATCTTTAAGGTCTCTTCCAACCCAAACCATTCTATGACTCTGTGATTCTATGACCTTGCTATTGGCTGGATCAACACTGGATCACAAAATAAAACACTCACTGGAGATAGCTCAGTATTTACTAGATTTAATCTGAAAATAGGCTTAGTTGAAGGCACTCAGATGCCAAGAGATATTAAATTAAACAAGATTTTATCATGTATGTAATTATTTATTGAGCTGAGAATCCATACAAGGTAAACAAATGTTTACACTATCATACAGTAAGCATTTCCAGGGCTTAATAGAAATGATTGTCACTCACTGTGCTTCACCAAAAAAAATCATTTTAATGAATAAATAATTTGATGAAATCAAAAAATATTTACAATATAAACAAATGAAAAAGCTTTGGATATATTAATCTGAGCATCCTGTCTTTTGCATTTTCTAACTGCATTTCTATCAAGATTCTCTCTCTGAAATGGTACAAAGTGGATAGAAATTACAACTCAACAAAGTTAACATGATTTGGTACATGTCTTTCTGTTAGTTCAGATAAGCTACATATGATTCGTTTATTATGCACGTGTTAGAATACAAATATAACTAAAATCATATATTATCAAAATGCCAGACAGCATTCTCCACAGAACAGAAATGTACACTAGGCTGTGACAATAACTGAGAATCACAGGCAACAAAATGTAACAGAAAAAGTACAAATTCCTTCATAAGAATATAATTGTGCTCTCTTATTTACCAGAGGACTATGCTGCTTCACCACATGAATGGCTGAGCATGAATACGGTGTTCAAGGACTGCCATGTGGCTCGGTGTAGGCTCACAGGGGTGCCAAGCAGCAGCTTCAGAGTGGGAATCGGGCAGTGCAAGCGGTTTTATAAACATCTTTTGGGGCTCTTAAAAAGAGCCAATTATACAAAGCAGTATAAGCATAACACTGAGAAGTCTTCATCTCATTTACACAGACATCATGAAGTGACTTGCTTTGTTTGTGGTGGTGAAAGGAGGAGCTTTGTCTGTGCTGTTTAGACAATCAGCCAGAATTCAAGTATTCTAAAGCCACTTCGTAGCAGAATTTGTATTGATCCTGAAAAATCAAAAGAAAACCACAAAGTCAGTTATTGAAGAAACTTAAATGAGGGGGTCAATAATTCTCTTCTGTTAAAATTATTTACTATCAGCTGTTGTCAGTGGGAACCAGTTTGCAAATCCAATTTGTATTCAGATAAGAAAATCTTTATATTACGCAGACAATGGACTCTAGACATAGTAACTTATGGTACTGCTCATGTTAGATGAGTATTTAGCTGCTCTAATACACTTGTATGAGAAAAACTGACTGCACGTCAGCAAATTGAATTGCAACCCTTCTGTCATCTGTCAAAATGCTCATACAGCACTTTATCAGAACTGGAGTTATTGAAATTCCTCCCTGGAAATGTTTATCTTAAAATAGACCCAGTGTTTAGTACTTCCCAGACTGCAACTTTTATGTTAATGTCATTCATGCACTTGCTACATTTCAGGACAAGAGCTGCATACTGTTGGTCCTCTATCTGCAGCCCAGACCCAACCCACAAGACTGTGCAATAGCCTTGTGAGATCAGGCCTGAGCTAAATTAATTGGATTAATTCCAATTAATTTTTGGCAACTGACAATGACACTCAAGTTAGGCTCTTAACAGTTCTCCTGTTAACCAGGCTAAGTTTTCAGATGCCAACCCTGTGCTTCAAACACAGACCTGCTGGTTTTACTTGCCACTGCTTGGAAACAGACCAAGTCCCAGGGAAATCCCCTTCCTGAGGGATGCAAACCCACTTGCATCTTCGGGGACAAAGGGTCATGACTTGGCCCCTTTCACATCTTCAGTGGAATGGAGGGGACAGATGTTTTTGACTGACTTTTGCCCACTCTGAAACTTTGAAATGGTGCATTCACTAACAACTTCCCAGTTTTATGTGCACCCATACCCCTTTCCTGTTTCCATTCTTGTTACTCACAATACTTAAAAATATTACAAATATTTAAACGAAAAAAAAATAGCTGAAAGAAATAGTGGGTGCAGGTTCCTTGAATCTAAGGGCTCTGGCTTCTGAAAATTCAATTTGGAAACACCTGCCAGTTTTATGACTATTTCTGATACTAAAATGCCTCTTTTGCTTATGCACTTTAATCAGTTAATAAAAGATAACTAAGCACATTCAGAAACAACAACAGGTTTAACGAGCTGACAGCACTCAGCCTTTCCCAACATCACGAGTAGTAAGATCTTCAGATGTATTCTCTTTTCACTGAAGCAACACCATTGTAAAGGATTAGCTTTTTTGGCCTGTACTTGTGATTTTGGGTCACATTTTAGCTGAGAAGAGAGTCCACTTAGCATGTAAAAGACCATATACTATTAACAAAATCAAAAAGCTATTAACAAGCATGGACCATTTCCAAGTTCATTTCCTGAGAAATATCACGTCGAAAGAAAACAAGTCTTCAGTGCACATATAACCTAAGTGATGAGTGAGTTGTATGTGAGGGTTTAAAGTCCTGCAAGGTTCCCTAAACTGCTTGTGTCTTCTTCAAAATGAGAAGAGAATTAAACAAAAGAAGAAAGGAAAGAACAGAGTATTATGTAAATTCCTTTTCTGCTTTTATTGCATATATGTTTCTAAATAAATGGAAATTATCCTCTAACTACATAATAGATCAAAACAAGAGATCAGCCACTCGTCCATTTCCACTCCTCCATTCTCACTTTATGCTGATTTACTGATCCAGCAGAATAACTGTCATTCTCAGTAAACCAAATACCTGTCTTAAAGAGCAGAAATATATTATTTCTCACTGTGTTCATTCACTGGTGTCCTTTGTACATTTTTATTATTCACTTGATAGTGGATAATAAAAGTCTCTTTAGACTATCTAGCTTCAGAGAGGTTATATTTAAATTTATTTTCTAGGACACCTGTGGGTAGGCCCAATAACATTTATCACCAAATGCTTTGGGCATTCCGCAATAGAGATTTTGCAATACCATGTGCTACCTTTGTATGACGGCTGAAAAATTGCACAGATTTCCATACTGTAGGGATGTGGCATTCAGACTTGTACACTTGGAGGAAAACCAAAGGTTTCAATGAAATTAAGAGTTGAATCTCTAAGTGGATGGTAAAGACTGCCTTTTATCTAGTCAGAAGATGTGTAATACATATTGACAAAGCAATCTTAAAACTATTTTTGTGAAATAATGTCATGATTCAGAGCATTTAATCTTTTACCATAAAATTTTACAAGGTAGGTGAATATTATTGTTCTAATTTTTCAGATAGAGAAACTGAGGCAAAGACACATTCATGTAAGAAAGGTCATAAAGGATGAAGTCAGAAACGAGACCAGGAAAAGAACTCGTGTCCCAATCCCCTTTTACCATGAAGCAATCTACACAGAATTTGAAACCTGGCTAATTCAAATATTTGTTCCTATGAGGTGGCAGATCTAGACTGAAGGGATGTTGTTCTAACTCTGCTCAGTCAGTGCACTATGTGATAATGGGAAAAATCCTGACTGTCCCTTGCCTTCATTCCTCTGCCTGTAAAATAAGGAAAACGATACTGATTTCCTTCACAAGTGCTTTGAAATTTCCTAATAAAAAAAGGCTCTACAAGGCCTTCCCATGCCTTCCAGACATTCCCAATACCACTCTCAATTTACTAAAAGGTACTTTTATATCTAAAATAATACATTTAGCTTTTTTGATTTAAAAAATTCTCTGCTGAAAAATGGACACAACTGCCTGACAAATCTATACCTGAAGAACTGTCACAAATGGGAAATTATAGAGAGCATTTTCTTTAACTGTACATCTACACTGGTGATTTTCTTTTTATTTCTATAAAATAAATGAGTAAGAGATCAGTGAGTTCTGTGGACTTAAGCTCTAGGAGAACAGAGAACAGCAGGCCTGCCAAATCCCTGTCCAAACTATACTACGTGAATGAAGTAGTAGGACATTTTTCTTAACATCTAGGAAATAAAAATGTATGGTTCTCAGCATGATGATTCTCCCCCTGAGAATATAAACTAGAGGAAAAGAAGCCAACCAAGCTGCTCCTTCCCACCACTGTGGAAGTCCAATAGTTTCTCACTGATACAAGAATCACAGCTCCACACTGCTGGCTCATGGCCCTGTGGTGCTGCTCATGAACTCCCTCCCTGCTTTGCACAGCTGACAACACCTGGCCTTTCTCCATGTGCCTGGCCAGAGCTGGGCCTAGGGGAGGGTTTGGGACTTCAGAGGCAGGCTAGGAGAGAGCACTGTGATGGAGGATGTGGTGGGAACCATCCTCACAGGACAGAGCAGGCACAGCCATCCATGTGGTGGGGAGGTGGATATCCCTCCCTACCTGCCTTCACCTGTGTGTGAAAGTCTCCCTCCTTCTGCCTATTCTCCAGTGTGTCACACTCAGGTCATCTGAGGGGTCCTCTCCTAAAATTACAGGAGGTTGGACCAGCTCAGTGAGGTATCTTCTGCCTCACCCCGGGTGTGCTATAGAAAAGTTGCTGAAGTGACCCCAACTTGTTTAACCTGAGATTGCAAAATTGGCTCAATCCCTGAAAGTGCCCAGATGCTGCTTCCTCCTGCCTGTGATATTAAATCAAATGCAGCTGCCTCTTAAGCAGCCACCTCTGCAGCAGGATGCTGTAAAACAGTGTCTTTTATAGCCCAGGCTTCAGAACAGGGTATCACGCTACACCCATCTCCAAGTACAAAACTACACACTGGAGTGTAAGAACCTGCTGGTTTAAGCTGTTCTGCAGCTCTTCTGGCATAGCAGCTGGCACTTCAGCACTTCTCCATTTAGGAAAAAAGCTCATAAAACACTCTCTAGGAAAATAATTGCACATGGCCCCTTGTTTCTGAACTTCTTTAATCTTTCTATGAGATAGAGCAACCATAATTAAATGCAATATTCCGGGTGTCAAACTGAAATTCATGGCTTTGATAAATATTAGGCGATTAAGCTATTTATAAAATATATAATTTGAAAATCTGGCATTTAATTTTACATAACTATTATTTCTACCATGCAAGGGCTGCTCTCCACTTGGTTCAGCCTGCTAGAAAAGAAAATTAATAAGGATGTTCATCTGAAAGTTTAAAACTCTTAAAAAATTCAAACGAATAGAGACAAAGTCTCCTTGGGAAGAAAGCAGTGTAAAAATACTCTTACAAGTGAAGTGACTTCATTATCCCCTTTGAAAATGACTTGCTTGCTTTGTGAACAACTCCCACTGCAAATCCTGGAAATCTTACTGAGTCTTCTGAGAAAAAGAACATTTTCTATTTAATGATGCAGTTAAAAAGCTCATACCAGAAGGTCCACCATGTTAGGCTTATTATTCCTCAGTGTCTTCACAGCATGGAATACGTCAACAGCCCTCTGATGTCGAAGCATTTCACAAACAATGCTGATTGCACAAAATGTCCCACTGCGGCCACCTCCATTCCTGCAGTGAAAGTGATAAAACGGCTCAGTTACAATGGACTCTGTGTCACAAGTTTGTACAGCAACAGGGATGGCTCCAGAAGGCATGAGTTCCAGCAGGGAGAAACCACAGAACATTCCTGGCCCCAAGGGCTGCTGAACTCCAGGCAAAGCATGATTTTTAATTGGAGTTAGCACGCTGAAAAATCTCAAAGCTATGATTCAGAAGTCAGCAGTCTGACAGCCTGGAGGGAGTTGAATGGCTGAGTTTTGCACTTCCCTTCAGTGAACACTGGAGACAGCACAAAGAGGATGCTAAAATAAGGATAAAGTACTTTTAGTTTCAGTTCAACACTGCTTTGCATTGTAAACACCCATGGCTGCAATGAGCATCAGGCCTGGAAATACAACAGAGAAAGCGAATCTGAGTTCTTTTATTCCGGATCCTGGTGCTTTCCTCCTGGATGCAAAGGCATTTCAGAGGAACCACAAAAGCACCAGAAGTCTCATTTGTGGGAGTCCTGGTGCCTGCACACTTGGTATGGCACTGGGTGGTGCTACCGTGTTCCCCTGGCTGATGATCTCAGCTCCCGGCAGCAGCAAGAGGGGCTGGCTGCCTGGCAAGGACTGCTTTTAAAGGCAGATGCTTTCCCCCTCCACCCACAGTATCAGAGGATGAGAACCCGAAGCGAATTGCTGACAAAGAAGCCAGGCACAAATGTTCATATACATGATCAAAACCAGTATTTAATAATACTTTATCCCTGGTTATTTTTAATCTTCAAGAAAATCTCTTTCTTTCTGGAAACTCCATTATTTCTACACTTATTCTAATCAGAACCTTTAGGCTGTGCCTCACTGAAAATAATAAACCTTAATAATTACCAGAGTGCAGACTAGTTAGGTAGCAGGTCTTTCAAACCAGCTTTGCAAATGGTTGATTTTCAAAGGAAGACACAACATCGCACATCTGTCACATCCAGGCACTATGAAAAGAATGCTCTCTGCTGCCAAAACAGTGCCTGATACTGCAGGACTGTTTGAGAATTGTAATTAAAATAAAGTCATTTAAAAGGATTATATTAGAGCTTTTTCTTTCTTTACTGCCTGGAAGTGACGCATGTGTGATGTTGTACAACTATTTAATATCATCAGCCACCTCAGAGATAACAGTAATTTGCACTTCAAAAGGGTCTTTTCAGCTAAAGATCTCAAAACATTAATTAATCACACTGCACAATGCTCCTTTGATGAAAGTATTATTATCCCCATACTACAAATGGGGAAACTGAAGAGCAATGACTTGTTCAAGGTCAATGATAGTGGGAATTATTAATATACTCTCAGGTTTTCCTCCATCATTCTAACATGGGGTCCCAACTTCTGAACACGGTTTTCCTGTTGGCATGTCCCTTCTCCATCATGGCAACATCTTTAAACAGATGTTTAGAGGAAGAGGAATACAACTTCAACCACTGAAGACTCAGCCTCAAAAGATCAGCTACTTCGGAGGGCAAACAGCACGTGCAAGCATTAAACCATATCAAAAGAAGGATGGGGGCAGATGAGAGTCTGCATAAGTGGAGCACAAAGTCACAGGAGGACAAAAATATATACCATTATTGGAGAAAGGTAAGGCAATTACAGGGTCATCGTTACTGGTCTATCACACTATTTTACTCCTGTGCTTTATGTCTGGAAAATGAATCACCCCTCCAAAACTACTTATTTCTATGGTCCTTATCTGCAGAAATAAAAGGTACATTGTTCTGAAGGCACACTTTTGATTTACTGTGAATAAATATGCAACTTTCCCATTTGCAAGAGTCACTGGACATTTTTATATAAAACAGAGTTAACTTGAACCCATCATCTTTTCATAGGGCTCTAACAAAGGACAGATGGGGAAACTCATGAATCTACATTAAAATTACACATTTCCTTTTGCATTCAGAGCTTTCAAAGGAGCAGTTGTATTATTTGTTCAGTTCCAGATTAGAGAGATGCCTCTCCACCTCGTCACAAATCTTTTCAAGCCTGGCACAAATTCTGTGACAGTATTCCCTTACTTCTCTCCTCCGTTTCCAGTACTTACAAGCAATGTACAACTGTGCGTCCCTCTCCCCCGTTGTACTCCTCCTGCCACTTATCCACCTGGTGGATGAGCTTCAAGAAGGAGCGTTTAGAAACTGGGGTGTCCCTGTACATGGGCCATCCCAGGAACTGGAACTGCTGCACCATCCGATAGCCGTCCTGGGGCTGCAGAGATGCAGACAAAAGCAGGGAAAATACCAGTATTTTTTTTGGCACATAATTTAGATATATGCGTCAGTGAGGGAAGTTGTTCATGCAGATGATTGCTGACAAACTGCTAATGTAATTTCAACTGCCCTTGAGGATTTATGACTTTTAATTTCCAACGGAGTTATAAGAACAAGAGTTTTTAAACAGATTGCTAAACAAATAGGCTAAAATATTGCAATAGTACATCTGCATGATCAAGCAAATAATTAATTAATATGATAGGAGGAACTTAGTAGCAAAGACAGAGCTGCAACACACTTCAATTATATACTGTTTTCATATATAAGCCTCAGTACTTTTAAGAATGTTTATGTGTTTCTGTCCTTTTGTTACAAGAAAGGTCAAAACCTCTCAAGATATTTTGAAGCAGGAAACATTAAAAAAACCAAACGGAACCCTCAGATGTTTCTGGCTTATAAAATATATCTAACTACATTTTATTTTATTGTGTTCTACTGCAGCAGTCAGAACCCCTCTGGTGAAACATTACTGAACAGTTGCTTTATGGTGATTTAAAATAAAAAAAGAGTATAGAACAAGTGATAGTGGCAGAAAACTACAGCCCTGTGAGACGGGCATAATAAACATGCACATGAAAACTGGTTTTGTAGCCTAGAGTTTGCCACGTCTGTGCAAAGTGAGGGCATTTTAGTGCCACGCTTAAAATGAACAACACACAGAAACATTGACATTACATTTTATTCTCTAGAGTAAGAGTTAATAGAGAGAATGTAAGACTAACACGATATGGGAATAAACCAAACTGGATGCAGCATTAGATGTGTTCTCCAATCAGTTTTGCGTACTTTATGTCAAAATTTGGAATCTACTGATTTCCTGTCCAGTTTCTTTCAGCTGATGGCCCCTCTTCCCCAAGCAGATCAGCCAGACCCAGTGCCTG
Organism: Ifrita kowaldi; assembly: GCA_013398055.1. NCBI lineage: Eukaryota > Metazoa > Chordata > Aves > Passeriformes > Cinclosomatidae > Ifrita > Ifrita kowaldi. The sequence continues at coordinate 608,802 of VZRS01014193.1, forward strand.
CTGAAGGTCACATTAACACTGCTGGAGGCTGTGTTTTTTATATTGCCACATTTACTGTAAATGTCAGGCCTTCATAGAATTAAAGAAGTACCTTGAAGCTTTACAATCTGCTTCCCTGTTTGGAAATTAACATGTTTTTGGTGTCTTTCCCTGTCCTGCCAGCCACCAAGTCTCAGGGAAGTTCTTGATTTTTTCTGAAGGGAGTGCTGCTTATTTCTCACTACAGCTTTTTGGTTGTTGATACCAGGCCATTGCAAAGGCTCCCTGGATGGGAAGAGATGCCTGGCCTCTGGTGGAATCTTTTTTCCACTCAGCTTGAAAGACATGCCTCGTTTAGTCTTCTGTCAACTTCATGGGAGCATAGAAGCCGAATACAAGAACAACCTACTTGCCCCTCTGAAGTGGTTACATATGTTATGAAGTGTGGTTAGTAGGACAGGATCTTCACTAAGAGGCTGGGACTGCTACTGAAAAACATGCCTAGTGTTGATGCACAGCTTTTTTCATATGACACAGGACACAAATATGCAGGATGGCTAGTTTCAAACTATTGAAAACAGCACTGATTTCAGCATTTTTTTGGCTATCATACAATCTGAATACTGCATTTATTTCATTTGCATTTAACGCATTTGAGATACGTATTAAAATCTTTTTTACTTATATTACACATAGGAGGCTTTTTTTCCCTCACTGATTGTGGTGTGACTCAGTATTGCACCACTGCTTTCAAATAAATAAGCTGAAAAATGAAAATGGTTCTATGTGAGTTCAGCTTTCATTTTTTTTTGCTTTGAATAGACTCAACTCATCTACTGAGACAAAACTGTTTTGCAAATAGCATCCTTACTCTGGCTGCATTATAAATTCGGAATATCCGGCTGATGATGTCTTCTTCTAAGTCAGCCGATACAAACTCCACCTGAATAGGACCGTGCCGGTGAACTCCATTTTCTGGCCAGTACTGAGGACAGAGCTATAGAAGACCATGGACAAAAAAACCCACAGTTAGATCACCTTGGATTTCATGCTGCTTCAACGTACTTTTCTGTATTTTAATTTGTGATACATGTACTACTGGAATTCCTGCACAGTATCTTTATAAAATACATGATGCACCAAGTCTGGTTTCAAGCACTCTGCTTTCATAATGCCTTGTCATGTATCTGAACATGCCGTTTCTTGCTGCTGTGCTTCCCGTGTCTGCTATCTGGAGTAAAACACTTCTGACCCTCAGTGTTAATTCTACAATACATTATGACAAGACAGGGAGAGGCTGACAAATATTGCCAGATCTTGGAGACAGTGCGGAGGCTAAAGACCAAAGGCCTGGTATCTCCAGCTGCCCTGAATAGTTGCTAATAATTCAAGCTGCATTACAATGTGTCATTTGTACTACGAAGGGTGCATCACTTCTCAAAACTCAGGATTTAACTTTCACGTGTTTCACCCGTGACTGATGATATTGGCTAATATCAGCATTGCTTTAAACTTTCAATAACTGCTTAATTTCATCTTATTAGTGACACCTGAAAATATTAATTATGCTTTCTTCAGTTCTCAGAAAACATTACTTCTAGGTATCTAAAGATCACAAAGTAAAATTACTATAATCTTGCATGGTTTTAGTGTCTAATAATATGACAATGGCTTAATCCAGGAACCAATTATCATCTGTGCTAATACTTTAAACATTAAATCAACACTTTGCAAGGAGGTTTTTGAAGCTAGAATCTGCCGGTCCATTTTTTTCATGAAAATCCTAATGACTTTTTTTTTTTTGCCAGGGATATTTAGAGCAGTTTGAGCATGCAGCTTTTGTAAGCATTCACCAAAATTAAATATGAACTCAGGAAATTTTGTTTGCTTGCAGAAGCATTGATGTCATATTTGGAACTTTTTATTTCATTCAGTAAAACAGCTGTGGTCTTCATTCTGCTGCATTGCTGTTGGTGATCCAGAGCTGAGCTGACAAATCACATTTACTCCAGATGTTGTTTTGCATTTCTTATAACACTTAGTCCTCAACAAAGCTGTTTAGAGATGACTACATTTTAGGAAAACATAATCATTTACTACATCAATTAAAAAAGAAAACAGGGTCTGATTTGCAGGAGATCACTTTAACAAGTTAAACCCAGAAATTTCAAGTAGAAAAATATATTTTCATTTTTTTTAACCCCTCCCTATGATTTGGTCTGCTGAGACAACTGCTTTCTAAATATTGTCTAAATCTTACACAAATTGTTATTATGAAATATGCTGGTGTACAGGACAGCAAAACGCAATGCATATGACTGGTGCAAATGCCAGTGCTCAGATCATTTAACGTGCACAGTTTAGTACACATCTTTCAAATACATAGCAATACTGTTCTAACAGATCTCTGGAAAATGCTTAAATGATAATAAGCAGAGCTGTTTGCTGGGCTCTTTTAGGAAGCTAAGATTTTCAAGTTCTAAAGAAACTAAAAGCATTTAAGTCTGTACATTCTGCATGCAAGTGATGCTAGCGACTCTCTTCAAGTCAGAGTTACTGTGAAGGGTTGAATTTCATTTCCCAATAGACCATACCAATCCACATAAATGGTAATATCTAAACAGAACTGTAAACACTTCATATATACATAAATAATAATGTTAACAGTAATTATTAATAAATCTGAATGTAATGCGTGTTTTTAATAAGCTTTGCCCTCTCTCCGCTTCTGTTTGCTCTGAGGGTTTTGAGATTTATTCCTAATGAAAAGATTGTTACTCGCATTAAGAGGTAAAAGGTTTAACATACTGCAGAGGCAGGTGCATTAACTGCATATCCCAATAGCTGTTAAATCCTGTGAGGCTAATAAATGCTTGGAATAGCCATGCCCTATTGTAAATTGAAAACACAGCCAACAAATTAAAAACAACTCTGTTCAGCAGTCCCTAACAGTCTGACTCCCTTGAGTCTTTCCTTATTCACTCAGAAACTAATCTTAGATTCATGAATAGAAGTTTTGTCTTTCATTTCTATTTTTCCTTCCTGTAGACAGCGCAGGGCTTAGAATCAGAAATTCAGTCTTTAAAACAGTGTGTGGAATTCCTACATGTTCCTTTGAAAGACCAAACAGAAGATTAGTATATTTTAAAAACAAATTTTTCATGTTAAAAAAAAGAGGAAACATTTTTTAAGTATATGCAATACTTAACAAAGCTAAAATGATTCTTGATCATTTCAAAAATAAAAATGACATGCAGTCTGCTATAAAAAATTACCACTGCTCTTAACCAATAATAAACAAATATTTACTTATTAAGAATCCAGATTATCACCATATTCTTCCAGCAGAGGGCTGGTACAGTTTGTTGGAATTAAGGAAATTATATCTTTGTAAGAACTTGGAATCATGCAGTTGTGAGCCAGGCTCTGGGACACTCAGTGATTAATCCTAGTGATTAAATTGCCAACCACAAGGTTCGGTTTTCCAATTTTCTGAACAACATGTACAGCATGTGCAACTCTTTTGTAAGGTAATTACATTCCCCTACACGTTTCGTTTCCCTCTTTTCTCTTCCAAAGGATGCTTAGTCTCCAATCTTTAGTTCCTCTCTCCTCGTTTAGTTCCTATCTCCTTGCTAATGACCACATCATTTTGTGCAACACACAACACAGCACAGATTTTCACACTGGGAACACCTATTCCCTGGTAAGGAAACTGAGGTCATTGGCCTGTTTCAGGCAGGCTAATGAATAGCTGTTGGCTTCTGTTTATGATTTTGGCCTTCATTAGCATGTTTCAGACTTGAGTCATAATTCTACAACCGTAATTTTTGGGTTTTAGCAGCTCTTCCCAAAAAGTTTTCTCTTAGAATAAATTATAGGTGCATGCACTTATGTGTGTGTGCACTAACATTCTGGTGGAGAAGCTGCTGATGGTCTGATTTATTCCTGTTTCCCTATGTGTATCCGCAAGCTACAAATCAATGGTTTAGTGTGTAAGTATTTAATGTTGTTTTACAAAACTAATTACATCCTAAGGCTGTTCCGAAATGCTGAGGCACTAGCACTCCTCTTTTGAATGAAGCATTTTTCTGGACTTACTTGTGCAGGATCCACATCATTCAACATAACTATTGAAGTGCAGTGATAATCTAGGACCAGTCTCCAGAAATCTTTGACGGTATTTGGTAAGGGATGCTGTGTAACTATAAAAGCTGATGGTTGCTTGTAGCTCTGAAAAGAAGTAACAAGATGATGAGAAGAATGGTAAGAGATAAAATTCCATTTAGCAGAATGTCAGTCATAGCCCCAAAACTTCAGGACTGAAAGCATTATTTCTATTTTCTGTATAATTAATATATTGTTTTCAGCTCTTTCCTGAGATCTTATATGCTTCAAAGTTAATAAACTGTATTTGGGCAGGATATAACTTCTGCAGATGTTATATTTCTAAAATGTATTTCATGCCACAGGCATAGAGTAAAATCATCAGAGGTTTTTGCTTCCAATGCAACTCCTACAAGGTTTTGAGCAACGGGTTTGTTTTGAGCTGTTAATGGACAGATTAATCTTGGCTGTTTGCATTTAGCTCTAAATTTGAATGATGCCTGTGAAAGGAAATATCTAGTTATTCTTCAGAAATATTGTTGAAATTCTGGTCTATCTGACAGCAGTGAGGATACCCAGGGGATAAATTTCAGTGCTCTTTGTTTCTTTTAGCACCAGAGTATGTCATTGACTGAGCTGTTTGCTGGAACTTTTCCATTGCGGATCTCAAGACAGCATTTTCACTTGCCTCCTTCTGAGCCTGGAAAGCTACCATGGCCATAGGGGGGCAGTGGCTGGGAGGGGGTGCCAGGACCTTCATTAAGGAGGGCCGGGAAGTCTCTATGTGCCTTGAACTGAAGCATTTGTGCCACGACAGAGATCCAGTTGGATTGGCTACTGCAGGCACATGGTGTGATTCCTGGGCTGTCCTGTGCACGGCCATGATTTGGACTTCGACTTGGCAGGTGCCAGACTCTTTTTGGTGGTGCCCAGTGACAGGACAAGGAGCAATGGCCATCAGCTAAAACACAAGAAGTTCCAGCATCAAGGTGAGGAAGAACTTCTTTACACTGAGGATGGCAGAGCACTGGAACAGGCTGCCCAGAGGGGTTATGGAGTCTCCGTCTCTGGAGACATTCAAAACCCCCCTGGACACGTTCCTGCTCGTGGTCCCACCTGGTGGCCTGCTCAGGGTGACCCTGCCTTGGCAGGGGGGGTCAGACTACATGATCTCCAGAGGTCTCTTCCACCACTAGAAATTCTGTGATTCTGTGATCTTTGTGGGTCCCTTCCAACTCAGGATATTCTATGATTCTATGATTGTTCTTTCAGAGACAGTCACTGAGGAGACCACAGAAAATGAATCCACTGCATTTTGGTTACAGACGTGGACATGTAAAACTTTGGTTCTTTGTTTCAGCACGCTGCTGGTATGTCAGGCAGCTGCTTTCTATCCTACTGGTCCTGTCTTGCTGGAAGTTTCATGCAGATGAGAGATATGCAAAGGGGTCTCCATTACTCAGTCAATTAGAAGCCTCAGAAGTTTTTTTGGGAAAACTTCTCACACTCATTCTGATACTGAATAATGAAAATTATGCTTGCTACCCCTTTTTCTTGAAGTGAGCTCTGAAGGCTTACATGAGGTGACTCAACAGCACATCAACTGATGCAAGTGGAGGGGGGGGAAACACTTCATCTAGCTTCTTGGAGATCGAGTGTTTAGCAGGATGGACAAGTATCTGCTCTTGTCCATCAGTGCAGGGAGACTGCAGAAGCCTGGCTAAGGTGCTTCAGGTGGAAAGGAACCCAGATCACCTCCTCCCTTGGAGCCTTTTGCCCAGATACAGTTCTGTATGTAGACCATTGTTTCAATAGAGAAGAAGGGAAGCATCTTCAAAGCAAGCATTAAGGCACTGCTCTTTCTGAGCATTACTTAACACACAGAACAAAACAGTACTGAAGTCTCCAGGAAAGAAGACAATGTAATCGCACAGTTACAAACTGCAGATTAAGGAAGCTCTGTTCTAATATGAAATGTCATTGACCTACTGTGAGAACCTAGACAAATCACTTACACTTCTGTTCTCAGTTTCTCTACATAGATAAACACAAAGATACATTTTCCTACATTTTCACAGGAGTGTTTTGAACTGGGCTTATTTTAGGAATAGGCTTTGAGAGCTAGTAAGGAAAAAAAGGAAAAAAACTGCTATAAACTGTTATTACTCTAGCTTCACTTTTTAAAAAGGCCATTTACAATGTGTTCCTTCCTTACTAACCTCTGTTTTCTTGTTGTTTATGTGTTTGACAACCATAATGACTATAGCTGTAAATCGTCAAAAATAGGCTATAAATATCTACAGACTGTAAAGGCAGTTTAAGTGTCTTTTTACTGTTGTTCTATTACAAGGATTAGAATTGCCATAGCTGCATTTGGAAAAAAACTCCACACACACATGAAGAGGAGCCATTCATTCAAACAGAAATAAACGGGAAGGCTGAAGTAATGGCTTGTGTACTGTCTTGTGTTGACAGACAATTATTTTTTTTGTTAATTACTGTTTAAATTATAAACAAAGGGAACTGAAATATTGCTGCAAACCTTATTATTCTATTTAACTGCCTCAGTCTCTTAATAGGTAACTCTTGTTTTCCTAGGCCAGATGGTTAAAAATTCAAGCACTTGGGAGAAATCCAGACAGATTTAATTTATCAAAACTCCCTGAATTGCTCTCTGAGATGGCTTTGGAACCTTGGCTGTGACATAACATATGTGTGATCCTAAATGTACTTGGGAGTTTAAAGATTTTGTGCCATGCTTCTGGAAAACAAAACAAGCTAGAAGGATTTCAGTCTTCTTACGCTGACTCCATTTCCTAGCATGGCTCAGTTTGGAGGGCTGCTTATTGCCTTTTTATTATTAATGATGTGGCGGAGACTTACATCCATCAGTGCAGCATTGATGTAGTTACTGCTTTCCCCATCTATCGTGATGAGGAAAGGCAGGCATCTGTCTGGAGGCAGCACATCCATGCAGCGATTCTTTTCATGGTTTCGCGGCAAAAGCGCGATGCTGCAGTCTTCCACGCGCAGCGTCGGAGTCACCATATTTAAAGTCTTTCAAAGAGAGTAAACAATGCAACAGAAAAATTAACACAGCAGCGAAAGCAACCCAAAATATTGAAGAATAGATCAGCTCAGCATTCAGTTTCAGTGGGAATCAATATGCAGAGAGATGAAAACACATCGCAGTCAGCAGGGTTTGGAAGCAGAGAAATCCTGGAAGCACACAATTATGAAAAATAACCTCAAAGACAGCTGTAGAGTAGCCTGCCTTCTGGAGAAAGGACAGTGGAAGGAATCGACATACTTCCCCTGAGCAAAAAGAATACTTTACTACTACGCCACTGCATTATTTTATGATTCAGCATAACTCAGTAGAGATGAATGACATGTTATTTTTCCCTTTTTTGCAGTCTTTCCCTCCTAGACCTGTTACAAAATTCATATGGCTATAAACACTTAAGCAGAAGTCTTTAGTATAGCTGAACTCTATGGCTTCTAGGCAATGCTAGCCACTACTTACCCTAAATTCCTCTTTGATCTGGCTCGAGTTTGTTTGAGGATCCAGTTTATTCATTTCATAGTAAGCAGACCTAACTTGAGAAGCTGGAATAGATGTGTCCCCACAAAGACAGGCTTCCAGGATAGCATCGTGGATGAATACATACTGTTCCTGGTAAAGCAATTAAAACAGATAGTTACTGACACAGAGTGCACAGAGCATTAGTATTTTGGTAAATAAAACGTAACAACTAATACGGTTGCTACTTCTCCCTTAGTTTACCAGCACTGAAGCAAGACCAGAAGGAACCACTACAGTTTAAAAAACTTTATCCCACTCATTTAGAAATGAATATAGAAAGATTGCCTTAAACGAACTATAAGTAGTTAGAGAAGTGCAGTAACACTCCATAATAAAACTCAGAATGTTTCTGGTTTCCTCATTCCTCTGGGCAGTTTTGTAGGTGCTATCATGAAACTAAACCTCAACAAGATGTACTCCAAAATCAATCCTTCCCAGAGAGGAAGGATTTTCTGATTTTCCTTATTTTTTAAGAAACACTGTGAACCTTCAGTGAAGCACAACTGTGCACTTGTTTGGGCAGGGGTGCTTCAGGTTTGTGGGGGGGTTATTTTCTGCATGTGACTGAATAAACTACTTTCTGGAGGGTGCCAACTACAAAGCTCTATATTTATGGGCTATAAGAGTATCTATTCTTGTAAAGCAGTATTCCAGTAGATGAGCAATACCTCGGTCTGCACCATGTTAACTCTCCGGGATCGAAGCTCTCTCACGCAATTGTAAATGTCTACAACACCTTCTCGTTCTGCCATATCTAGCATAATGTCAATGACAATGAAGCATCCAGTTCTGCCAGCACCAGCACTAAAAGTAGAAGAAGAGCACAGTCAATGTGCAGCAGTGTATTGGAAATGTAAAAGGTGTAAGGATTCATCTCACGGGTACTTGATCAATTGGATGATTACTGAAATTGAGCCAGGCATTTGCAGGACTTCAGACTCAATTTTTTACTCTCAGTTATATATTGTATGTATATATATACATACATACATACATACATACATACATACATATATATATATAATACACATATTCTAGTTTACAGTTATTTTGAGTAGAGCTCCACTGGCTTCAGCAACCTGTGTGGGGAATACACAGTAAAGGAGAAGCAAAAGTAGGTCTTGAGTTTAATGCAAACCACAACAGAGAGATTTGTGTTTTACCTACCTGCAGTGAACAACTAGAGGGCCAGCGTTTGGCGGACTCTTGGATTTGACCTGCCGTACAAATCCCAGCAGGCCCGTGGCATGGTACGGGACACCGTGGTCCGGCCAGCCCGTGAAGTGGAACTGACGTATTTCCCGAATCTCATGAGCACCTCTCTGTTAAAAGGCAAGGGTTGAAATCTTCAAAAGCCTGAGCCTTGCTGAAAAGCGTCCACCCCCTACCAACATAATCTGTACAGACTGATGGAGAGCTTCCTCACGGCAGGAGAGCAAGTTCAAAGGTTAGGTATCAACTGGTTTCAAAGCCTTCCAACAAAATTACGTAAGTAAGCACTAGATTGGTCAGAAACTTTTAGCAACAAGAGAAATGCTCATCTCTATATTGAAGTACTAGGCTGCTTTGCAAACTGTGGCCTTAGGATGCATGCCATGATCACAGAACAGGTCAGCAGCAAGGCTGAACACAGAGCACAGATGACTTTTTTTTTCCCCACTGCTCTCCACAGGGGTTTTGCTGCTGACTTCAGGGAACTACTGCTTCAGCATAATTTTCCTTATCATTTGTCTCCTTCATTGGTCTGAAAGAAGAAACTGAATAATAAGAAACCTTTTTGCACCTCCAGTCACAGGGGCTGTGTTTATAGCCCTCCACATGCTCACCCTTCAGGTGACTTGACACAGTCAACAAGGACATGGATATGGTGAGACAGGTATGAATGAGAAGCCGATTGTGTAATTTCCCATGTGACTTTGGGGAGCAGTTTGGATATCAGAAGTGTGTATGCTAAGTTTTATTTTCTTACTGCTTCTATTTTCCCGTCCCCCTCTAAAAATGTAGCTGCCAGTATTTTATTCTCATTAGAAATCCACAGACTGGAGGCCATCATGCATAGTTCATAAGCAAACAGCAAAATTATGGCATATCATGTCTAGGCTGGACTAAATGTCAACAATATTAATAACTGGTAGTTTACAGCTTTTCTTCTTAAAGATGTATTTCCTGTCTTGAGCTGGTTTGCATATAAAAGGTTTTATTCTCTTTGAATAATAAGTAATATAAGCTTCCTAATTTATTGCTATTATGCATTAGTCTGGGATTTTCAGTGGTGGAGAAATTTTGGACATGCCAGTGCTACAGGACTAGAGAGGACTCAGTGTATGTTGGAGTCTGATACTCTGGCGGCTCAGGCTGGGGGTCTGTGGAGAGAGGGCATCTGCTCAGAGGAATACCTCATCTCCCCTGGAAATTGACACAAAAAGGCAGGCAAGGGAGAGGATTAAGAGCGTATGAGGCAGTGTTGTGGACTGAGGAGATCACACCCTTTAAACAGAAATGACCTTATATCCTAGAAACCAATTTTAAAGCATATTGAAACCCAGGAACTGAGGAAACAGTTTGCATTTTAGGACAGTCTAGCAAACACATTTGAATACAATTTGGTCCCTGCCCTCTAGGTGTTTTAGAGTGTTAGTTAACACACCTCTTTGATACTGTAAGCAAGGGCTTCAACTCTGTAGATAGCTCTGCTTAGTGGATGTAGTGTCTCAGACACTTTTATATTGCATGTAAAAACCACCTGTGACCCTCCACGAAACAAAGATGCCACAGAAAAAAGCAATGCCATGACTATACAGGCTGAGGACTGAAGTGAGTATCCCACACAAATTCTTCATGCTGTATGCAGCCGAGATTTTGAAACAATTTACAAAAAACAAACTGCCCCTCCAAAGCAATGTGCCTGTCTGCTACACAGACCAGGTTATGTCCTGTGCCTTAGCTGTGAAAAGGCTACCTGTCAGGCTGACTGCATTTTTGTCTGTCATTGTTAACAGCTACTTAGGAAAGGTTTTGCATATAGCATACTTTTATAATGAGTTCTCTTATTATATCTACAAAAGAATGATTTTTATATCTAGTTTTCCTGCTGGTTTCTAAACCCGAAATAGCACACAACTGCATGAATCATAAAAACATATGCTCAGCTGGGAGAGACTATATTTTTCACTTTTTCTTTCAGCTGAAACAAACAGAAAATGGTGTACACTGCTAAACCCTAGGATGTTAAAAAATTCTACAAAAACGTATGCTGCTGCTGTATGTTACTATTCATGTATGACTTATTCATCTGAGTTAACTGTTGTGCTGTAAAGAAACTGCTCCAAAGGAACTGCTTATTCACACAATGCAAAACCTATCTAGGAAATGGTCTTCAAAATTAGACTGCACTTTTGGGTTCAATTTTCTCAGTGTTATGCTCCTACCACACAATAGCCATTTAAAAAAAAAATGAAGTGGTCAATTTATCTTCAAACAAATCAACTTCTAAATTGTACTTTAGGAGCAGGTATGAGATGTTCATCAACAAACAGAAAGGTTGGTCAGAAGGGACTGGAGGTTTTGGAGTATTTGATTCCTCTGATTTTCTAAACATCTATGAGGTAGCTGAAGGCTAGAATTAGATCTTCCTTACCCCTCCTCCTCATCTCTACCACAATGGACAAGGCCAGCTCTTTTATCCCCACCCTTGCAGTTTGTACGCGCTAGATCTTCAATCATTCTGGATATCAGATGCTGTCCCCAGAAGTCACCCTGTACTGACACAGGGCATTAGGCCACCAAAGGCACAGAACTCTGCAATTTTTCTTGTTGAATGACTAAAGTTCCTGTTAGCCAAATCTGCAAGTCCTTTGGAACTGAGGCTCCAATGCTAAGTGTTCCAATACCACCTTTCACTTAGTATTATCTGCATGTTTGGTTAGGGTGCTCTCTCCTCATCATGCACCTTGACTTAGAGAAGGTGAAAAGTATCAGTCCCAGTACATCAAAAATATGAACTTGAGAGAAATATGGTGAAAAAGATGTACAGACTTGACATTCCAGTACCATTGGAAGAGTTAAAAAATATGGAAAATAGAGTAAAAACAAATGTACTTTACTCAAACTACACTGACACTGCTTTTAGAGGCTTACTGAAAAACTACCAACTATTAAAAAGCAGTGTCTAAATGAAATCTTTTCAGATGGAGATTTTTAAAAAGAAATAAAATGTTTAGTGCCTTTTATCTCTATCTGTTCTAATGCACTTATTCAAGACAGTTTGGTTATGTTCAACTGTAAAATCCTCTAGGTCTTTTCTTCAGTCCCAGTTAAGCAGCGAAAAGCTAACATCAAAGCATGAGCTTAAAATCTGCAGAATAGAAATCAACCAGTGCTTCATCTACTTCAAAGTGGAGCCAACGTTTCTCATCTGTTTATTAAAAATACCTAAATGCAAGGAAACAACAGGCTTGAGTGAATTCAATATACAATATGTATGGTGGTAAACATGATACAATATTTCAGTTCATTCAAACCACATAATTCTATTATCATTACCCTCAGGTTTCTGTATTGATGCATATTTAAGTATTAGATTGAAGAATAAAACAAAAAAACCCCCTAATTCCTTTGTTACTCTGGACGTATGTAGAGACCTTGTGGGGTAGACTTTTTGGCAGTTTCAGGTACCTGGTGCAGGTTTCTTTGATGCTAAATATTATGCTCTTCAAACCCATAAATGAATACTAGTTCATCATTAGAGACAACCAACAAATCACAGGTACTGCAACTAAATCAAAAGAAGCTTTCTAAGCTAATTAGTTGAAAATCTACTCATGGTGAGGGAACATTACTTCAGCGTGCCATTAGGAATATCTAGTCTTCCAAAGAGGCCCTTTCCTTGGCATTTTGCATCTCAAATGAGTCCTGATACATACAATTACAACATTTCTGGCCTTTAACGAAGTCTGAATGAAACTGCTGAATTGACACAAAATGCATGGTACATTTCACCATTGACTGACCCTGCCCGTTCTCACATTCAAATAAGTAACCTTATCTGTTATTTGTATGTTTTCCATATATTGCAAGCTGTTTGGGGGAGCTACAAGGTCTACAAGCTACAAAGCATCAAGCAAATGCGTGGCATTATTCTAACAAGCAGTAATACAACACACTGATTGGAACTCTCCATGTAAAGACAGACTCCACGTAAAAAGGGAAATTGCCTTGAGAAGAACAGTAGTTTGTTAGAGCTGTCTCTCCTCAGACCAGGCACACCCTGGCCCAACAGATAACAGTATTCTCTACCAGAGACTTCTGAGTAATGTTGCATGCAGCCTCTGGTACAGACAGAAAATGATTGTGGGGAACATAAGATGGGAAAGCAGCACAAATGTGTTTCTCAATTGATTGCTGGGAGGGAGGCTTCGATTTCTCCTAGGTAGGGAACATCACTTTTTCTAACTCAGGCAGGGGCCAACAGTGATGAAAAGCACAGAGAAGTGGCTGCATTTAAAGAAAAACACAGATTACCATAAGAGGGCGGTAGTCGTTTACCCAAAAATACCTACAAATCCAGGATGTCAGTCAGAAGATTTAACTTTCCCTTGCTGAATCTGTATGGAAGTGGCAGACACCATTGTATTTAAGAAAACTGAATTTGGAAACTTACCTTTTCTACAGCAAATGTTCGAATCACATATTCAGCCAGGAGCTCTGTTTCTATTAGGGTAACTTTAATGTCTTTATATATCTCGGTGTCATCTGGCCAGTATTTGCAGCATTTGACCTTTAAAAAATACAAAAGAAATTAAGGTTCATTTATTTAAGAAGGTTCATACAGAATCCATTTGCATTCTGTGCAATGATTTCTGATTTAAAATGCAATCATGCACAAAATGGTCACACTTTCTGCATGTGGAAATGTTTAGTGTTTGAGGGACATTACCTCTTCTCTTTTTAAGACAGCTTTCAGAGTTGCAGGTGAGCTTTCTGTTGTGGTTAGTGAAGTAAGGCCAATTTGTTTGGAGCACGAAGGATATTTTTACCCTGCACAGTTCAGTTATGCTAACTGTTCATTTCCTGTGCTTTCCAAAGCAGAGTGTGCCCAGAGGGACAAATACCACCAGAATGTTTTTCCCCCAACCTCTACCTGTTGATTTGTCTCAAAAATATCTTTCTACCTTCTAAAATAAAAGTGTTTTGCAGACAGGAAGGAGACCTCATTACAGTAAACAGCTTTCTCATGAGGAGAAGAGGAGGGGAAGGCACTGATCTCTGCTCTGTGGTGACCAGTGACAGGACCTGAGGGAATGGCCTGAAGTTGTGTCAGGGGAGGTTTAGGTTGGATACCAGGAAAAAGTTTTTCACCCAGAAGCAGAGGCTCCCCAGGGAAGTGGTCACAGCACCAAGCCTGAGAGTTCAAGCAGTGTTTGGACAATACTTTCAGGCACATGTTGTGACTCTTTGGGATGGTGCTGTGCAGGCAAGGAGCTGGACTTTGATGATCCTTGTGGACTCCTTCTAACTCAAGATATTTATTGTATTAATCTCTATTTTAGAAAAGCACCTGTTTTCTCAGATTAACTTTCCAAAGGAACTGATGAGAGGACAAACAGCGAAACACAGTGCTTGAAGTCAAGAGCTGAGTTTAATGCCCAGGCTTTAACTACTCTAACTTTATATAGTTTAACTACTAATTCACTAGATAACCCCAAACATTACGAGTAGGATTCATCTCACTTAGCTCAACCTAAACTGCTATTTTTTAAAAGTGGATGATTTGAGGACTGTATATGATGATGTAGATAGCTGACAGATTTAAGAATTTTCTCCTCCTTCCCATTTGTGTGGACAAAGTGGTGGGCTGGGAAGCTAACATATAACTTACATCTCTCCTACTCTGCTTTATCATGGTAATAGCTATGCTATCACCACTGCATCTGGCCACCATCCAGTAGTGCAGTACGTGCTAGGAGTGGCATCTGTTATACATCTGCTGCATGGAACAGTTTCTCTCTTTCTCTCACCAAAGGGAAAATTTAAAATGGATTTTTTAATACACTTAAATCTAGCTTACCTAAATATGCACATAAATGAGTCGGGTAAAAAACTCAAGCACTTTAAATATTCAATGGAAAACTGACAGAAAAAAATTCCACTTCACAACTGATAAGAGTATTTCTCAAACCCATTTTCATGCAAAAATGTTTGGATTACTACCATGTTTAATCTTCAGCAAAAGGTAAAACAGATGAATGTGTGTATAAGCATACAGTGAAAACTGTAGTGCATGATTCAAATGACTTATTTATATAAACTCCAGGTTCAGTATATAAAGGATTATGCAGAGAGTCAAATCCTGTCCTGTCAAGAAGAAAATACTTTCCTAAGCATTTGTTTCCAGAATGGAGCTGATAATCCTGTACTACCCTTCTTTACTGTCTGCATAGATGGGAGGTCTTGCCCCATCACAGTAGTGACACTGGCTGATAAAATAAAAAGTTTGTCCACGCAGGGTCAGTAGTTCTGGCCCTTTTTCTGACTTGTTAGAAAGATAAAATTTAAACCTGAATAGAACTGAATTGAAGGGCTGGAAAAACACAGCCCCGCATCAGGATCCTCTTCAGAGAAAACGAGTAGCCTGGTCAGAAGCCCTGGCTCCCAGCCACAAAATTATACAAGCATCCTAACAGCTTATTCCTGCTTACACAGCTGATGGAAGGCTCCTAGAGCCGAGCTGAAATTCAGGTAGCTTTATAAGCAGGTTTTTATTTATTTTTCTATGCTTGTCTTCAGACCTAGTAACCGCATTAGTATTGGCTAAAAAAAATTCTTTTTCGTCTTCACATTTCATCTAGTATTAAGGGTGGTTTCAGGACGACTGGCTACACCAGAGTTCCCTTCCATGGTGAGAGGCTTGGAGCTGGGACCCTGGACAGTGCTCGGCACTCCTGGAACAGGGCAAGGGTAGCAAGACTGTTCCCTACTCGATGCCCAAGAGCCAGCAAGCTGACAGGGTGCCAGATGGGAGGAGAAGGTTTCCACCTGCCAGGACCAAGCTGAGGGCCATTCCAAGGATGCTTAAACAACAGGATCTCTGACAAACGCATATTCATCTCTAAAGCAAATCTATCCACTGTAAGCAATGAACAAACATTTCAAAAGCATTAAACGTTGCTGCAAGCAGTTTAGTAGCTACTGCTGCTATCTATTGTTGCATCTACTTGATATTTATTCAGATCTTATCTTGTTCAGATGCATTTCCAAAAATCCTCTCATAAAAGCTAAGTGAAAAACATTGAATGCTCATCGTTTTGTCTGTGTCGTTAAAATAATCCAGAAAATTCACATTGTTCAAATCCCCCGGGCTAGCAAACTGACCCTTTTATAGTCATCCCAGACCTCTTTGAAACAGGGTTTTCCTACCTATGGCTAAGAGGATTTTTTGACTCTTCATGAAGAGTAAGACAATTCACACTGCCTCTGGGCTGGAGCAACACACTGACAACCCCTTCTCTGGAGCTGATTCCCTTTTCCTGTCTGTTCACATATCTGTTCCATAGGTGGAACCGGAACCACACGGAGAGGGCCAATGCAGGTAGGAAGGGAGCAGCTGCAGCAGTGATCCCAGGCACAGCACTGCTCATCAGCACGTCTCTTTGTTGCTAACTTTAGCCTTGTTTCTTTCTGATGGGCGCCTGCCATCCTTGAAACAGCTCTAGTTTAGCAAAATAAACAATCAGAGGAGAAAAGAAGCAACCCTGGCTGAATTAAACTGCTCTTTCCTTGAAGAAAACATGCCCCTTCCTAACTTGGTGAGTCCACACAGTCTGGATTATGGCTAAGAACTAGGGACAATTCAGAAAGACCAATTTGGAAGACCACAGTCCCCGTGTTCTTATGCTGCTGGATTTGATTCCATTCTTTTTTAAACCTTATTTAAGATTATACAGTGGAATAATTAGGGAAGCACTGGGAGATGTTGCACAGAAGTTATAGCCTTTTGTGCCTCATGCAGCTTGGGCCCGCCAGGGATTTCTTACTCTGCTGCACGGGGGATTTTGGGGACGGAGCAGACTGGAGCTGAGCAGAAGGATCCATGACAACACAATTTCCTGAAAACTCTCCCAAGTGGAATAGGGGCTGTAAAAGCCATGGGAACCATGCCAGAATTGCAGTCAGAGCCACAGACCAACTGATGATTCACTCACTAGCAGGGGAAAAAGCCCCAAACCAAACTTTATTTTAATTCAGGCTTTTTCCCTACTTTTGGCTCTTGTTTTGCAATGCTCTGCACATGCTGAGCTCTGGACCTGAGAACTCCATGGACTCCTGGTGAACCAAAAGTCAAGTAAATGCCTAAAGATCCATCTCCCATCTCCTCTAGGACCACCCAAATAAATGCAGAGGTGTCTTAAAGACAGAAGTAGATTAACTAGTGGAAATCAAAATCACATTTATTAATGCTTATTGGATCGAGGCCTTTATTTGTACAAGACAAGACAATTGCAACAAAACAGAATATGGTTTTACTCATTAAATATGAGAAACACTGCTGGTAACATATGCTCATTTTTTCTTTTTAGCACAGCTTTAGCTACCATAACTTGACGAATCTCTTTTCCATTTTATAAACATTTGGTACGTGTTTTACAAAAAAAGCCTTACTAACAGAAGGTTTAACTAAATAATTGATACATGATTCCAGAACTGAATATTAAATGCACTAGACTTTTTTTTCCCACATGGTTGCTACCATAACAGTAAATATCATCCTCAAAGCAGAAAACATAATTTTGAAATCTTGTCTGAGCAGAATTATAATTGAGAGTTTGTTCACATACACCCCACATTTATATCCTACCACATGCCAAAAAATACAGATGTTCATCAGAAGATGAGATAAAAGGATGGTTGCCAGACACATAATGACAATGCTCTGGTTTAATCTATTCATCCCAAGGTACACTGTCCAATTGTTTCAAACATTTATTTTACAAATAATTTTAGCAATCTGGAGAAGAGAATTATCGACTTCCACTCTCTAGTTCCATCCTCCAGTAAAATAGTCCGATGTGTGAAACTTAGAATTGAAAACGAAGGTGGAAAGTTGTTGTTGCTAGTTCTAAATATAACAAATAAAGCAGGCTGTGAATGGCTAATGAACACAAATTGTGACTTCCAAAGCTGTATATTTAACCATTTGGCAGTGTGACACATGTAGCTAAAGGCAGTAGGAAAGTCAGGACAGTAATTCATTTACCTGGAATTTTGGAATAGGAGTATTACAGACCTAATATGAGAGCTGGCTGTGAAATACACTTTGTAGTCCGCACAGAACCATTTAAATAACACTGATTATTCAAAGTTTCCAATTTCCTTTGATTCTGAAATATCCTTAGCAAGAGGGTGATATAACTGACTATGCCCTGCATGGATTGTCATTAGTGAAGTGTAGTATTATACATTCTAATTTAAAATTAATCCTGAACTAAGTAACGACGATAAGTCAGACATAAATTTTGAAGTGAAACCTCTTGGCTATAAAATGAAACAGCCAACCAAGCTCACTGGTGAAATTTTTAACAGCTTTTACAGATGTAGCTCGGATAACATCATATACTTTTATTTGGCTGACTTGAAGTAAAAGGACATTGAATAATTGAAAGTATTTTTATTTAAATACTTTTCAAACAAAGAATGTATTATGATGTAAGAACATTTTATATGTTATAAAACAACCTTTGACAGAAGATAAAACCCAGTCTTCCTTTTTTTCGTTTTCTTTTGTTTGCTTTTGAACAAGCCTGTTATTAGTTTTATACCTCCTTTTACAGTTTTCTAAAAGAGGTGTGGAAGAATATTGAGAAATACAATATTTGAGATACTGTGTGGCATCACCAGATGAAAGGGTCTCTGAAAAGTCAGCCAGAAGTCTTTATGTTGTTCACAGCTGCCAGGGTGGGGAGAGGTGTCTCCATGAATTTTACTAGCTCAGTCTAACTTCTTCCAGGCATGATTCAGATCTGACATAGTTCTCCACCTTCTGCTGCCCTAAGCTGCCCCAGCAGTGCAGCCCTAAGCTGCCTGGTAGGTGCACTCTCATTCAGCTTCTGCCCAGAACAGCTGGCTTTCTGGACATGTCCAGCAGCAGCCAGAAACTAATGCTTTCCACCTGACAAAATGAGTGTGATCCCTTTGTTCTCAAGACCCAGGTATTCTGTTAACATGCCATCAACCTGGCAGACTGGTTAGATGAAATTAAGATGGCAGGCCAAACCCATGGTGTGGCCTTCCTTTGACCATAAAGAAGATTTGGTCTAAAAGAGTTGCTTTGGGGTTGCTTTGCAACCCAAGCTAAAGCTGTTCCAGCGCTCCTGCCTCCAGTGTTGATACCAACAGAGGAATGTGGATTGTCTCTGTTTCACTGCTTATGTTTAGGCAATTTAGTGCACCTCAGTACAGGCCTGGAGGATGAAAGGCTGAGCACAGAACGCATGAGGAGGGTGGTCCCAGGCCAAGATGAAGGATGTCTACAGAATTAGCTGGAGCTCCCCGAAGTCTCTCAATTCCTGACACAAATGTGAAATCATGGGTCTATTCTCAGACCCTGTGCTCCAAGGACCTGATGTGCCCGCATCCAGCAGCACAGCCTGTGCTCTGAACCATGGTTCCATTCCAAGAGCAAAATCATGCCATTAGCTGGGTACAGAGCACCACCTAGTTAGTGGATTGCCTTTTGGCTCTAAAACCTGATCATCTGATGTTAGGTGAGACAGATCTATGTGTTACCCTACTGGGTAAAGTAAAACTGTGCTTCCAGTATACTTCTCCCTTCACAGAGAGACTGAGAGATAATTTCAAGACTGCTGAGGTGAGGAGACTTGCAGTTATGAAGCCATTTTGCTAGCCCTGACATTTCAAGTAAGAAGCTGAAGCCCTCCCTCTTTGCAAACTGCACCTGAAGTTGCATCCTACACCTTGGTGGCACTTCAGTTAGTCAAACAAACGGGTCACTGCATTTGTGTATCCTTAAACCTCTTTTGTTCATTTCTCAAAGTGAATTATCTCAATTGGATTAGTAAGCATTAAGATATCAATCTGTGTTGATTAACATTCTTTGAAACATAGCTTTTACTGCAGATGAGAATACAACAGAACACTGAGAGCTGAACCCATGTCTGCTCTGAGTGACATGGGACAGTGCTGAATGCCGGTAGCTTGATGTTCTGTTTCATGACGCTAACATTGCTAATCTGGGCACATCTTCTTCAAATAATTGCAAAGAGTCTTTCCTTCTCCTTCCTGAGGAACAATAGACAAATTTTTCCCTAAGGGCTCCTCCCCTACTATGTATAATGCAGTAATGTAAACTTGTTACTTCTGGTTAAAAATCCAGAAATATGAAATCTGTTGTGATGACTAGAAGGGTTGACTGAGTTGAAAGATTAAGAATAGTTTTAAATTTTGATTGGTTTTCTGTTTTTCTCATTGATATTCTGTAGAAGTATAAACTGTACTCTATCCAATAAGAGATACTGGAATTACAGTGAAACCAAAAGTGTAACAACAGAATATAATACCTTGTGCTTATGTATCATAAGCACAACTTCCATTTTTTGATGTAAACATGATTAGGAAAAAAATTTTTTGTGGATGGGGAAGGACACTGTTTATATATTTAAAAGGTTGGGACTAGAATTACCTTTTCCCTCTTATTTATAAAAAGTCGTTTCTTTCTTTCAGTAGAAAAGTTAAAATGAAACCTTAGTCACCAGCATGCATACAAACTCTTTGGCACACCTCCTAAGGAGCATTAACACCAGTACTCTGAATTAATTCCAGTTTAGGTAATTTGGCTTATTACATTTAGAGGCAGTTTCAATTAGACAGAGTGTTCTTCCATTTATACTAAATACAAATGTGCTGTTTGTGAGACGTGCTGAAAAGTCACTGTGTTTCATCTCTGCAAGATCACAGTATTGGGTGATCTGAATCAAATACAATTTGAGTTTACCTTTGTTTATTAGAATGATCTTCTGCATGGAAGATTCTCAAAACTTGTAAAATGTGTAAGTATAAACTTTGTAATAGCTTTGTGATAAAAAATTCCATTTTCATTCTAAGTGTAGGTGGTAAGTCCATTGGAAGTTTCACATAGTTTTTATGTTGGTGAAATTTCCTATGAAGTTTTTGGTTTTTTCTTTCAATCTGTTTCTTCAGTAAGATGTCTTTGGACAGGGTTTTATTTAGCAGTGTCTTGGGGTGATTTTATGGTAATACTGTATTCCCCTATTGCCCGCTTTATGCCCAGAAATGGGTTCCATAGCTTTAAGCTGGGTCCAGGAGAGGAGGGACAGAAGCCAGGGGGGGAAATTCCTCGGTGCAGTGTGAGGTCATCTCCTCCGTGTTGCTCGGCTCTGTTTGCAGAGCGGAGAAAGTACATTCTTTGCTTTGAGCTGCCTCCTTTTTTTGTTAGCTGAGGCAAGAAGTTTCTCTGGGACTACAATAGCATTTCTCCAGTGACTTCTGCTGGGAATGTTCGGCTTAGCTGTGATCCGAGAATCAGATCATCGGACACTGCGGACCGACAGGGACCCCACATCCCGGCCTTGAACCTCGGGGTCAGCTACAGACAGAACTCTAAATCCACCAGCTTTCTCTGCATCAAGGAGGTTTAATATCGTAACAGTTATTCATTTTTTTTCCCGTGCTCTGCGGGCACTTTTTTTGTTAAATAAAGTTTTTTTCACTTCCATCCAAGAAATTCCTTTCTTATCAGCGGGGGAGGGAGTGCTGAAACCTGTCTTCTTTAGAGGAGACGTTCATTCCAGAGCATTTTCCTCCTGAACTTGTCTCAAACCGAGACAAGCAGTTTTTCTTGGATGTCTAATCTCTGTCAATCACCCAAATTATCATCAGATAGATCTGAAGAAGATCTGGTTCATCATAAGGACTTCTGGATTTCATTTGTTAAGGAAACATATTTGAATCTTTTTAAGAAAGGTCTCTTGAATGCTGACCAACGCTGCACATCTGGAGAACTCAAAGACATGAACATACGACTGCTTAGGGCTGTGCGCATACAGGCTTTCCTAGGAAGAACAACCCTTTTCTGACACCATTTATCTTACAACAAGTAATGCTTTTTAGCAAGCCAGCATCAAGGAGATATTCCCTTTGTCAGAAGACCATTGTATGGATCTCCTCGCTGTCATGTGGAACCCAATACTCTTTTAAGCATGAAAAATTGGAGTCATCCCCATTTCTGCAGAGAAGTACAACATATATAACATGTCAACCACAGGTCCAGCAAAACAAGCCAAGGCAAAGCTCCACCACCACCGTATTCTTTCTTTTCCCCTATGCAAATACAGCCCTTCCTGGGAAGGAACTGTCACCTAGGAAGAGTGTGAAATGACTATCAGGAAAGCACAGCACTCCTGAGGGATAAGAAGGCAGGGAGAGGTTGTTCGGGTAGCACAGAAGGGTGGGCGCAGACATCGGGGATATTTACCAGTTTGCGGCTGACCTTCACCCCCGTTTGTGTCACATCCATTCTGTTGTAGCCAACCTTGCTTCCTTTCACAAAAAGGGTCTTTTGTGTGCTTATTAACACTATTAGCACTGGCTGTTTTCTAATTCTGGATAATAATTGAGAAACTCTAATTACTGTAATTACTATGCTCCTGGGGTGAGGTTTTATTTTTTATAATTATTTATAGGGATTTTATTTGTGAAAACTTTGTTTTATTAAAAGCACAACAATCATAAGTCCTTGCAGTGCATTTATCAACCACCTCCACTGAATTTCATCAGTGCATTTCACCATTTATTAGTCAGATATTAGTAAATTTCTTCTGCCTCAAGCAAGTGGGATAGAAAGTGACTACTGACAAATGACAAATAATGCGACATGCCAATTTGATTCTGCCAACTAAATATTAGTACCAACCCAAAAAGAGCAAAGATGGAGGTGACAGCTAGATGGCACAATTAAATATATTCTAATTCTCCCACTATGCTTCTTCAAGGGAGACAGAAATCTTGCAATGTGTGCAAACACTGAAACAAATCAAGAACAACCTGAGACTTTGGCCAGTACACCTTGATCCTGTTCCCATTGCTCTTCTGTGTCTTTTGGAGTTTGCCCTCCAGAGTAGTCTCTTGGTTAAGTAAACAAGATGTTCTTCTGTGTCTATTTTATGATCATCCCTGGTGATCATACCATCATCACACTGGTGGATAAAAATTTTTGTTTCTTATAGAATAATCCACCAGATTAAGCTAAGTCTCGCAGGTGAAGATGCTCCTTGACATTACACTATCTTCCGTTGCTCTCCCACTTACAGACATGGGCATGGAGGCCTCCCGCATTAATATAATCCAAAATACATTACTTTGAAATAGCTTGTTGTCACACTGATATAATTATATGATTCTTAATTCTCGGTTATGCTTTTTATCCATTAGTGTGTGGCTTGGAAAATTCTGATTCTTGGACCATTACCATTGATTACTTGTAATTTTCTTTTTGTGAACTTCATTGTGAGTGAAAAGTTGTTGACCCCACCATGAAGAAGACAGAAGCCTTTTTTCAAGGTTGTTTCAAGGGCTGCTTATTTGTTTAGGGTTTTTTTGGTAAAAGTTGTTATATCAACCTAGGCCAACCTTAACTAAGCACCACTTCATCATCCTTTATCAAAGAACTATTCCTGCAACTCAGCAATGCTTTTTCTAAATGACTGTGAGACCTCATTTAGATTTTTAATAAACAGTCACATTCTAATGAGGTCTTCATAAAACTGACTAAATATGTTTAGAAATCATTAGCTTAAATTATCAGTACGAAAGTCTCCTTAGGGAGCCCTGCAGATTTTGTGGTAAGACTTCTGGCAGATGGATTAGTGTAACAGCGCAAGCTAGTTCTGAATTTCCCCACGACCAGTGTAAATGTGAGTGACTGGGTAACAGGCTACTAGATAAAGAGCTAAATGTCCCTCAGGTGGGTTCATTAAAGAGAGAAAACAATCAAAACACATTTCGGTGCCATTTAAATACCAGGTGCACAGCAGTCTGCAGGTGCCAGAAACACTGACAAGGGTCCCTTGCTGGAACACACAAGAGCTCAAAGGGATGCGTGGTTCTGACAAGTGTGCCTCAGATAATGACAGATATTGGCAGATGTACCCGGACCCTGCTGGAGGGTAATGCGAGGACTGAGTCATTTGCAGCAGGTGCCTGCATTAGGGACAGCCTCATGGTGATTCCTCCAGCAGCAATTAAAACAGTCCTGATGCATAATGCTCCAGGGCACGATGCAAGTTCCTAGCACTGACTTAATGACTATCCAGCCAGTCCTGGTAAACAAATACACATACGCCCCCTCAATGATTAATTCATGAAGGCCGTACACTGTGTGGCAAACGTTAAATTTTGAAAATTCTTCTTTCCTGAAAATGCAAAAGAATTTTCCTCCTCGGCTTACAATGGGTCAACATGGTTAAAAAATAAAAATAATAAACCCCTGTAAATCTTATACCAGTAATAGCAATTGAAATAGAAAACCTCAAGTTTGGGAAGATTATAAAGTTTGCCCTACAGGAATGCTACCAAAAGGTCCATTAAAATCAATACTACTCAAGGTGGCACAGAGCTTGTGTTAGGGGTTGCAGGACAGGTGTGTTTGTAATTTGCCTCCCTGTTGCTGACGATTCCAGCCCTGGGAGTGGCACAAAAATACCAATGGAGGAGTGACCGCATTGTTCTGTGGCTCATATGATTTTATTTCCATTAAAAGCTCATTTCAGTTTCTACTCTCTGATCTCACCTATGCCAGCCTCCAGAGAAAGTGAGAACAAAGTCATTTCTACCACTGCCAGAAACAACAAAGCCGCAGATCTGTATCCCACTAGGACTCTTGCACCCTGAAGAAATCTCCACGGTGGCAGAAACCATTACTTGCTGCTGTGGGAATGTGCTGTGCACCCAAATGCTGTGAGCGGAGGCTGCCAACACTGGCACCAAGACTGGTGTCTCCCTTGCTGACATCCGACAGTTCACTCTAATTGGCGCTTCCAAATATTGACTTTGGGAAAACAGTATGTGGTTTCATGCAGAATGCTGTTTTTGCTCTCAGGCTTGTTTATTCATACCCTGAAAACATCCCTTTTTAAGTTGTTCACTTGGGTACTTATGAATGTGTATAAAGCTATAACAAAGAGGTTTGCGGGAAAGCGTCCTACTCTTACAAATCCATCTGTTTTGAATTGATACGTGACCATCCAGCTATTTCTACCTTCTTCCTCACCCAAGGGACTGCATTTTTAAAGCGGCCTCCATGATCCCTCTTTGTCTCTGCAATTAGTCGTACATGTGTTCCTGCAGCAGGTGTTAATTGCAGTCACAATCCCCATCCTTTTTATATCTAAAAATAATACTGGCACCTGATCTGTTAGCAGGCTTGAGCACACAGATACCTACATGTTAGGATTTATATTGTCAGTTCACAAAGGACGTACGGCAGAATAAACTGAGATCGCAAAACCAGACTCGCTAAAAAGGATTTTAACTCACACCACATAAACAGTGCTCTCTCTCTCCTAATGCAAATGCCACAGGGCAGAGGGGATATCAGACACTCCACCAATGTGAAATTAAAAACATCTCCTAAAACCGTGCTGCTCAAACCAAGATGTGTGCACTTGACTTCTTATTTCAACACTTCGATTTACAGTAATTGCACTAGTTCCCATAAAAGCAGTGGGGGTTTTTTCATACCAAATGAAAGCTACATGCCAAATTCCCAAGCAAATTTTCTTGAAAAAACATCCCAGATGAGACCTAAGACAGCAGTGCACAGACAAAGCAGTAAATGAAAAGACTCAGTTATTGACAGTTGTGAGAAACAAAGAAAAAGGTTTCATTCGATGCTTGTTGAAAACAAAATTAGCCATAAAGACTAGAGTAGGAGGCCTACTTCAGAAGTTATCAAGCAAAGAAAGAGAAGTACACAGTATTAATCAGGTAACTCAAGCTTTCCTTTACTATCCAGCTCCCAAACATAACCTCCTGATCAACGAACAGTGCACAAATGTGTAATTTTTTCTGTTTTAGTCCAGAAGGCTTACAGGAAGGAAAAGCCAAACAAACCAGATCAATTTAGACAAACATACCACGAAGCAATTTCATAATTTAACTACTTTTCTCAGGTTTCTGTTTCAGAATGACTCCTCCTTAATCTTCCTTAAAAAAAATAAAGAGATGATTCCATACCTTGTTGTGCAACAAATTCACTGATTTTCTTAAGAGAAATCGTGTATCTGAGATATGTACAAAGATATGATACCTCCCTCTTTGTCAGTCTTTGCAGACTCTGCTGTACAGAATGCAGCTTTATCAGTTACTTTTTCACTGTGCTAATGTTATCAAAGCCAAGCATCGGAGGCATGTTTAAAAATAATTGATAATGAACCTCTCAGCACAGGCAGTCATACATATTTTATGTGCTATATTTAGTATGTAAGCACCTTGTTGGTCTGTTATTTAATTTCAAAAGCAAACACCTTGGATGTCTTTCATCTTTTTAAGTACAAAAATCACTTACCCTTCCCACTTCTACGAGGTTAGTAACCATGATTATGCTGGCTGTGTTTTCATGCCATACCATTCTCCAGAAGTCATATATTGTCTCCTGCATTGGTCCTGAAACAATAAATCAAATGAAAGGTTACCATCTGAAAGTCTCATGATTGGAAGCTTGTCTCTGGGGAACTTTGTGAAACTGTGACTATACACATATATTCATACCCCTATAATCATATTTTTCATTTAGGGTCGGTCAATTTCTTTCCTGTCATCCTACCTATCTGCATTTAAGTATTTTTCTTCTGAAATAGTGTTCTGAAAGAAAGTTAGTTCTCCAGCACTTAGGTATTTATCTCCATAATACTCAGAAGTGGAATTGTAAAAAATGGATAACATCACTCTTTCTCTTAGCAATTGGATGATAACCTAGGGAAGGTGCATTTGGAATGAAATGAGCCTCAATGGACTATGTGGCCTTTCCTAGTTTCTAATATTTTTTCTAGTATACACTATACATCAAATTAGCTCGGCTCCTAAATTGTAGTTCCTGAAGTGAGACAGAAGTTACAGGCTTTTTTTTGCTGCAGTATATCACTCTGCAAAACAGCGGGGAAAGCAGCAAAGAAACCTGACACGTCACAGGAGCATGTCCTCTGCAGCGTTTTCCTCAACAACCTGTGTGCTTCTGTTCATGAACACACAGGGCTGCCTCCAGCATCATGCTGAAGCTGGGTACCAGCTCACAGGAAGTGCTACAGAAATGTAAAATGTTGAGAAAAACCACATCTGTTTGTGTGTACCTGATCCTGTCTGTTTGCAGCCGACAGGTCTTACCCATAACACTCAGTGTGCCACCCCAATTTAAAACCAGTGCTTTAAAATCACTGAGCCGATCAGAGTAAACAATATAAACTATAAGCTTAACATCCATACAGAATCCATTACTGAACTGTCACACTGCAGTAAACAATTAGGGGCTTATTTAGAGGAATGACTTAAATCAGCTAATTGGAGAACAAATGGATAATGTATTGGCCTAAGTGTTCCTCTAGCAAAGGCGCCAACACTCTTCAAGCATTACAAAACCATACATTGACAGATTTGGGCAGTTTGGCACTCGTGTTCTGGTTCTTTGAGCTCCGTTTGAAAATAAAATCTTCACTCTGAAATCAAGTATTTAGTGGAAAATAGTAGTAATATATTATTACTATATTGTCATGGCAGAGGGCTTGGACCAGATGGTATTTAAAAATCCCTTCCATCCCAAACAATTCTGTGACTTTGTGACTCTATGATATTCTAGGCAAGCCAAAACCAACTCACTAGGCAAGTAACATCACAGTTATGATGTAACTTAAATCTGAAATTTAAGAAGGATGGTAATAGACCAGAACTTTTGAATTTTTAAAAATTTATATTTATTTACATTTAAAGAAGCTATGCATTCTCCCCCTTATTTTATCTGTCTTTAAAAATGACGTATATATTATGAGTTTCATAGGTTTCCTTATAGTTTTGGTTTCCTTATAGGTTTCCTTGAATTGCTTTCATTGCTCATGTAACAGGAGAAAAATAATTTAAAATAACAGGAAGCTCTGACTGTTAGAACACAAGAAATGTCAGAAGGTCTTAAGAGTAGAATTAACAGCAGAATCTAAACCCACAGTTTCTGGAATTACTAAATTCAAGCTGATGTTATGGCTGCAAAACTGAACACCTTTCTTTTCTTCTTTTAATTAACAGCACAGAACAGGTGATACTTTTGTGAGATTTCATTCTGAATTACAACAAGAGTTTAATCGCTCTCCATCACATGGAAATTTACACCAAGTATTTTACTTCTACCTAAGTGTCCTGGATATGTAATACAGTCATGGTACAAGTGCAATTTTGAATGTCATAGTAATATGATTAGTATATATTATAGTGAAAGTTTAGCTTGTTTCTGTTTTAATATTCTAGGATTCAGTGTTAATTCTTTGGCAATTGAAGTCACGACAGCACTGGAAAGGTTTTGTGCCAGCCTCTCCTACTGATGTAAGGATGCAGAGTATTCTACTCACTGTAGGAAAATAATTATCTCTGTATAGCTTCTTCCTTCCTCTCAAATCTGAAACAAGTATTTAGCTAAATTACTACTGCTATTATCTTTCAAGGAGCTTAGCTAAAAGTAGGATTAGGGAAACGTGGTTTTCCACAGAGTAGTGTCCTGGAAGAAGTGTGCAAGTTCATGACACATTATTAACATTATGCTTAATCAAGGACAAAAAAGTAACAACACTATTGCTTCAAGAATCCTGGTTTAATGGAGAAAATCTAGATGGCTCCACTGCATTGTCTCCATGGGACTGTGTGATGTTTCAAGAAATTTAACCTGAGTGTATTTTTGGTAATGCTGCAGGAAAGGCAAGAAAAGATCTTCTGTCTATACAGGTTTCATCCCCTTGCAAGAAGCCAGAATCCTTGAGGAACTGACGGGTGATGTAGCAAGTTTCTTTATGTATTAATTCAGTTTTCTTTCCCCCAGATTCACTTGAGATACAAGACAGTTGGGCCCTACACTGAAACAGACATTTCTTTCTGACAGTTCTGGGATAACCTGCAACAATTTAATCCTGAAATTTTTTCCCCTACAGACTGTATAATTTGTGTTGTGATTTAAATACTCCTGAATTTCAAATCCAAAATCACAAATTACAACTGGGAAGAGAGCCTAAACACTAATTTATTCCTGTAGATTTTGAATTTGTCATTCTCTAGAAAGAAAAAAAGATAATAAATTATAAGAAAAATAAATCTTTATGGAAAGTAATGGCTTTCCGCAGGCTAGAGAAAGAGCTGAGCTATGACAAGTCTTTCAAGCTTGATTCCAAGTGTACTTCTAGAAGAAATGTCCTGTTCTGCAGTGCAGAGTATGCTCTTCTCAATCTTACTATCCAAATAAGACAATAATAATTAAAAGTGCTTGACAGGATTTCCTACTCTCCTTTCATATTCGCACATGCTTTTTTGCTTTTCCACTCCAA
The DNA here is from genome assembly GCA_013398055.1 of Ifrita kowaldi. Taxonomy (NCBI): domain Eukaryota; kingdom Metazoa; phylum Chordata; class Aves; order Passeriformes; family Cinclosomatidae; genus Ifrita; species Ifrita kowaldi. The sequence continues at coordinate 638,076 of VZRS01014193.1, forward strand.
TTCTTATATATAGCCTCCAAACTTCTTTCACATTCAGGACACCAAAAGAAAAAAACCCACCCCAAAACCTACCTTGAAGTCACAGAAAGTAATTTTTCTATACCCCATTTTTCTTTCCTTCTTGGCTCTTTAAAAAGTATTTTCTGACATATGAATAAATTATTACTTGTCTCCAGCGAGAATTGAAAAGCATTAGAGGCTAGGTAGGGTTATGGGATTTATTGTCCTGAAGAATGAACAATTTTATTCCAGAGACTCGTGGTAGGGGGAGAAAGAGTCTATAATCGCTCTAAGCATCCACTTAACAGATGTGTGCACAATAGGCAGAAAGGTTATTCTCAGCAGTTGCCCCCTTGCAGGAGGAGAAGGTCTGAAGAGAAGGTACTGTGCTACCCGACAGAAAGCCTGCAGTGTACCCCATTAACTCCACAATACAGTACTTGGTATCAAAGATCTCTGCTGTGAAAAAAAAGAGATCAGCAACATACTGCAGCCAGAAGATGAAAAGCAAAGGAAAATAAGAAAAAGAAATCAACCCTCCAAACCCCTAGCTAATTAAATGCATTATTGAAAAACTCAATAGAAATGATTGGTTGTATATATTACAACCATTGGTTCTATTACCAGCAGTAGTTAGTCGCTGCTCTGGGAACAAAAACATATTAGGAAATGGAAAATCACACAACTTTTAAGAATGGTTTAGACTCTTTCAAGCTGCTTTTGTAACCAGAGTTTTCTAGAGCCTCTATTTCTGCTTGCTATTGTGAGACCCACTTCTAACAACTGGTAGGGCTACTGGGGTATGTGATCAATTTGTATGTGATGAACTAGCCCAGAATATAGGAAAACATATTCAGATGTAAGGAATAAAGCAAGCACACAAAGAAACAAGTAAAGCCTGAATCCTGAAGCATACGTAGCGCTTACTCACACAGGACTTTTAAATCTAGGGGTCATTTTTCAATTTCTAGAAAAGCAAGCAGCTTAGACAAGGAACAAATAGCTTCTAAAGTATTTTTCTAGCATAGAATGTCAAATCCACAAGCTAACACTTGGTCCACCTGAGACCAAGCTCAGTGATAGGTATTAAAGCTAGAAATGTGCAGAAAATGAACAGATACCCTTAGGCTCCAGAGGCTCCCCAGGGACAGCGCATGGGCAATGGGTGCCATAAATATGTGCTGATCGAGGCAGGGGACTGACAAGATGCAAGACTTATACCTGCAGCAGTTAAATTCCATCTTGAAAAGACAGCAAAAATACCCCTTACAGAGAGTAGACACAACCATATCGCGTGAGGAGGACCATAAAATGGTCCCTTCATCTACTGGTTACTGCAGTTTCTGGTAGCAATGATAACTACCTCCACTTCTTACTGAAGCAAAACCTGCTGCTTGCTGCTGTAACTGCCTACAGCTTGACTACTGAAAGACACTTAGCTAATATGCCTGCTTAAAGGGAGCTGCATTTTAGCCCTCATTCTTTTGCTATGTATGTTCCCTTCAAAATGAACTTGAGATACAGTGAGTGTTTTCTTATTCAGAGATATGGCTGCATGGCAACAACAGTAACAGTAAAAGCCCAAAAGCAACGATTCCCTTTGCAACCACATGTCAAAAAACCCCAAACCCACTATGTAGCAGAAATGGTCTAAAATACACTCAAAAGCATAAAACCAGAGGGGAATAAAATATTGGGAGAGGAGACAACAAGCTAGTAGATTAAAAAGTACAAGAACTCTTGTTTTCCTAATAAACCTCTTGGGACAGATGTAGCAGTTAGTAGGATAACTTATTTCACAGGAGGAAGCAAAATTTCAAACTTGCACTGCCAGTCCAGAGATCTGATAATCCATAAGCACATGTTATTTGCTCTTTTAACCAAACTAGAATTTGGAGGTACATATCCCTTCAGAAAAAGGTATGTAATAAACTGCAGCTAATAGTCACTTTACACTATAAATATCTCTGACTGCAGGCAAGGGAACATCTCCCGTAACTGGAACACATTTTTTCCCTACTCAATAAGGCAATATGGCCAAGATTTTACCAACAGGAATTTGCAGGTGCATTGTTATGTGACCAAGTTTTCATGACGGTTCAGTTCTGTTAGTCTCCCAATTACCTCATGGGAAGCTCATCGCTGGTCAGCAGCTTTGCAAACCTGGACACCTCCTTAGGTGACCAGGTGTAGGCTAAGGAGTCTTAAGATTGAATTCTACTTTTTCCTAAAGTAACCTGTCTTCATCTTTCCACCTAAAATAGTCAGCTTACTATAAAGAAAAGGTACAGATCCCAGTTGTGCTGACTTAGCCAACTTGCAAGATAAACTGCAGTTTCAGTATTTTTTTTATAATTCCATGGCCACACAGCAGTACAGCTGTTGCTGAATCATCTTAACCTTCCCAAATGAGCTGGTTTCTGAGTGGAAGGTACTTTGAAAATCTGCTCAATTGCTGATAATCTGATTTGTCAGGAGCAGTCTTCACCATATGGTTGTTGAATAGTCATGGTAGCATGCGTTGAACTTTCACTCATGCCTCCAGAAGTTCTTAAGGGTTTAATGCCTCCAAGAAGTCCAGAACAAAACTCTGCTATAAAAACTTCAAAAACTCAGGCAAAGATAATGCAGTTTTTTCTCTCTCAAAATAGGTTTAGACATTTGTTTTCTACTGTAACATGTACACTTAAATTAACTTTAAAGGTTTACACAAGAGCATTTTCATAGGCACAGTATGTGTGCTCCTATTATATGACCAATTTAGGTATCTGAGATAGAGCTGTAGTCAAGATATCACTACACCATATGGGCCCACAGCTCACCACTAGCTATCAAAATGCATACAGATCAGTCTTTTGAGTTTTTAGATATCAAGAAAATAATGAGGTCACATAACCTGGAAGTCTTCTAAATGCTTTAATAAAGTCCTCCCAAGTCTGTTCCAGAAACTACAACAGCACTGAGGGTAAAAGGTGCCCCAGTGCCACTCACCTGTCCACTTCTACCGAAGTCTGCTCCAGGCCTATCACCGTAACAATTAGCACACTAAAAAGCAACAGACATTTGTACTGGCAAAACTTGGCCACTAATGCTTCAGTGTTATTTATTAATTGCTAGTTTCTAGCTGTCATACACATTTTATGCACTAAAGAATCTCAATGAAATAAATAAAACCCCTGAAATGAGCTGAAAAAATGTTTTTGCTTTTATCCCTTTATTTCATTTGAATTCATATTTAATTCCAATGTTGAGTGTGATGACATTTGAAAAGCACTTTCTAACTTTAGCCTTACAAGTATTAATTATTACATAATCTTCAGCAGGGATATATTGTAATTATACAGCTATGCTGGATTTCCTGATAAAATCTTCCTACAAATGTCTCTTGCCTTGGAAAAAAATATAAATAAATTTGTGGATGGCTTACCAACAAGGCTGGTCCCTATAGGTATGTTAGACCAGCAAGGAAGCCTGAGGCTATGGCTAATTTCATGTGAGGTATGGAAAAATCCTCTGCCCCAGTCTTAGACTTTATTTTAACAATTCTTCCATTGTAGTAGATTCAGAGATGGCACAGAAGGAAGCCACTTGCTTGCAGAGGCAGTAATGAACTCACAGTCAGGTAAGAAAAGATATCATTTTGTAAGCAAAAATTCTACTAGAACTTGATTCACAAGCAAATAAAATTGTTTGTTTTCTCCTAACACTAGTTTTAACCCAGGCTTCAGAACATACCATGCATATCAAATATATCTGAGTTGCAGCCAGTCCACCATTTCTTTTTTTGGCCTTTTGCAATGATACCACCTTACAATGCCCCAAGAAAACAGTATGCAGCAACTCTGTTCCACAGTAAGTCACCTCAGCTATACTCTAGTGGGTTAATCAGGACTGAGATACGAATTTAAAACGTGCTTTTCATTATTTCCTTACTTAGATGGATTGTCAATAAGAAACAGATCTGACTGAATCCTGTTAGCTTGACATTTCCGGAAAGTGCTGCTTATAAAGCAAGCTGAAATGCTTTATTGGGACAAATCCTGCCCAGTGCAGCTACTGGCAACATAGAGGCTTTCTACTGTATCCTTTGCTCTGGACAAACACAGCTTTCTCTCATTACCAGCCAAGGGATAGTACAGTGAATAGTAATTGGCTGATTTTCAAGCACAAACTACCTGCATCAAGCTAGCCAGTCAGCCAGCCCTGCTGCCTGCACACTGCTGTATGTGAAAATTGGCTTTCACAAAACGAAATGTTCTAAGTGCTTTCAAGTCCCATTAGCTTTCAACAAGGCTTAGATTACTAAGTGACTGAGGAGCATGTGGAAATTTTATGTATAGCTCCCACGAGACTGACCAGTGCTCTTTGGCTGGCTGGCTTTCTACACTACCTACTCCTATATTTAAGGAGTCAGCACTAGACCTCTGACAGGAAGAAGAAGAGGATAACATTGACCTGTAAATTCTCCATCTATTTCCAAAAATAAAAAGAAAATAAAAACATTGCTATTTACAATGTACAGTAACGGGGAGCCAGAGTCCACTGTTTTATGAAAAAATGCAAGTGTTCCACAGATAGCTAAAATAAAAAAACCCTCCATTCTGAATTCCCAGTTTAATATAGTGATACTTAAAAATACATATCCTCTGAGCAATGACAAAACTGATTACTCCAGAGATTTTCTTCTTTAAGACTGCTCATTTCATAAAACTAGATAATCAGTTTGAAAATGTGTGTTTTCTAAGTGTATGTATATTCACATACACATCAACTGTAGGCTAGCACTGGATCATTTATCTTGCTGCCATTTCCTCTGATCCTATTCTGCAGCGATTCTGTGGCTAGTCAGATGGGGGAATGTGGTATTTATTCTCCAGAATATCACATGGCATTTTCTTTTCTTTATTGATACAGATCTAACTGGGCTGGAGCAGTGTCCATCTCAATGCATTGTCTTGTCTGCATTATGGTACCATGTAGAAATCCCAGTCCGGGACTGGAGCTCCACTGCAGCAGAAGTGCATCACTTATTAAATGCCCATGAATACACAAAAGGTGTTCATGCCCCTCACAGTTTTAAGAAGCCAAGCACACCTTGAAAGACAACAGAAGCAAGGTAGGGTTTGAATGAACTGAACAGTCTTGGTACAATATACAGCAACCACAACATGACAGCTTCTACCATTCCTGAATAATCTTACCTGTTCCTGTTCCATGTTAGTATTTCCACCATGTTCAGAAACAAGTCATTGCACCACTTATTTTAAAGTCTGAGACCACACTTTATTTGTGCACTCTTGACAGGTGCTATTTAAGACATTTTTATAACACTACAGCTAATGCTGCCAGCTAAGTTTCCATCTAATAAAGTGTTACACACTTATTGATTGACATTTCTCCACGGCTAGATTTCCAATACAAGCTCAGTTTGTTCTGTTAGAACGAAATAGAATGAAAATGTCATATCGTTTCCCAAAGAATAAATAGCACATTTCCACAACACCTTTTGACTACTCAGAGAAGTACTGCTGACTGGTAACAGAGGAACTGGCAGCATCAGAAATTGTCCAGATTTAAACAGTTAGCCTGAGATGAGACAAAGCTGAATGCAATAAAAGCTGTGTACGTCGTACTACTGTCCATGTATGTACCCTTATGCCACTCAAGAAAGCTGCTTTTTCTGATCTTAACTGCAGGAAACAAACAAAAAAAAACCCCACCCCATCAAAAGTGTAGTTGTAGTTTAATGTCTTCCATCCAGTGTAACAGAAAAACTCTTTCTTTCATATAATTTGCTTGTCCCACAGCAGAGATGTTAAATGGTCTGTTCCTCTCGTTAACATTTTCTCAGACTGGGTAAATCCAGTATCTTCCAAATTCTGAATTACATGCAGCAGTCCTGGGGCTTAAAAGTTCCCTAGTGAGAGTTATGTGGGATACCTGAATAATGCCAGAGCCTTGAATCTTTACCTTGCAGCTTTTAAGACAGCACTGCTGGACAGTGGCTTGCAGGGAGTGTGCTTCAGTTTTTTCTTCTATGAAACAGGAAAGCTTTGAATAATGTAATTGTAACTAGAGGCCTTGACGTATTTTCTGGTGGAGTGTACTGGCTACAGAGAAGTAGGTTTCACTCACACATGGACCTTCTTTCTCTCTATGTACTACAGACATTTTAATTGTTTAATTACAGTCAAGCATGTTGGAAGAATGATAGGTGAGTCATCTGGGAACCTGAGATACAGGTATGAACACATTCAGATGGAACAGCAACAAGAGGTATTGGCTCTCTGCCTGAGGTCACAGCTCTGACTGAAGGCTTATTCCAGGAGGCTTGAGACCATGGTTCAAACCTGAACTGTCTTTGTGAAAGCAGTCCAACAGAAAGTTTCAGTTGCTGAATCAGTGTTTTCCACTAAGAAAGCTGGTTTTGTTTCTAATTTGTGCATTCTTCTCAATAAGCGTGATTTGCATCATGGAAATATGAATACCTATTAATCACTCATTCTAAATAGCTCATCTGAGCTTGGAAAGACTAACATATACAGAATTTTTTCTTGTAAAAAACATGCTGCATCTAACATTTCCGAAACAAAAAATCTTAAGTAATTGACTTGTTGGACTGGGTTCTTCAAATCAACTTGTAATGCAGAATCAATTTTGATGATGGATGAGAAGTTTAAGATCATTTTATCCCCTTCAGTAGAAGGTTCCTTAGGGAATGGACAAAAGAACCTAATTAGTCTTTTGCATTTCTACTTTCTATTTCCATGTTGAGTCAATCATAAGCATCAGGATGTAATAAAATCATCACTATTCTCTAGCTCAAAAATATGAGTTCATTTTGGCTACTTGTTTCTTTTATTTTTCCCCAAGGACCTTATTGTGAAGCAATGTTGCTCATGCATGTGAGTAAGATATTCAGATGCTGTATTTTTTAAACTTGTACTGGGAGTTTAAGTGCATTAACATGAACACTTTACCTAGATGAACAAACAAGGTAATTTAGTCTACATTAAAGCATAAGTAAAATGCTAGAAAAAACCTCTGTCATAATTTATTGTCCTGATAAGTATCTCATGAGTGAGATGTACCACTCACAATGTATTTTTATATTTACGGATAGAGAACATTGGTACATTTATTCCTTCCTCACAGAAATAGTCAGTATCAAACAACTATCAGCCAGCTCAAGATATGTACAAAAGTCATTAAAAATAGATGTGTATTGGATATTTTTCCTTTTAATGTCAACATAATTATGGTTAAAAATCAAATCTGCATCACAAAAAATTCAGCACTATTATTTGTTGTTATTTTTGGGGACCACCTGGTTATTTTCACCGCTTCAAGTAGGAAAGGGCAATGTTAATGTTTTAATTCTGTTTTTTCATTATACTTTGTGGGAGACTGCAGTATTTGATATACACTGTAAAACAGGAATACCATTCTAACATGCCAAGTGTATTTGTGCTTAGTACAGACACAATACATGAGCATGCTCGCAGCAGAATGAGATTTAGCAGCAGCAGAGGGAATCTCCACAGTCTACATCTGAATATGCAACTGCATGGAAGGATACAGAAGGACAGGGAAGGAAATTAATCCCATAAGCCTGTAACTTTTCTTGTCTTCAAAATCACCCGGACTGTCATGTGCATTGGTGGCCATATCCATATAGAGATTTCAGTTGCTACCAAAGGATATGTAAAAGACGACAGATTTCAAAGACTTGGATATGACCACAAGACAAAAAACAAACCCCCAAACTCAACAACAACAGCAAAACCAAAAAACGAACAAACAAAAGCCCCCAACTACCCCCAAAACCCCACCAACCCCCCGCCCCACAAACCCCAAAAAACCTAAAAAGACCTGCCTTATTTGTTTCTTGATACCCTTGTTTCTGAAATACATTCTGTTTTGTAAATTTGCTACACTCCTTTTTTTTCCTAGCAGATGAGAAGACCAAAAGCCTTCTTCCTCCAGACGGCTGAAGACCATCTGGTAAATACACTTCACAGAAAAAAAGATGCTTTGACTATGTGATTTTTCTGACAAACTGCATTTCTCTGCCTCTTTTCTGCTTTAGCATTAGGCTTCACTGATTAACAGGTGTGTTAGCAGTACTCTGTCAAGAGTGCCAGGTACCTTCCCCATCAAGCCCAATTTGTGGCTGATTCTTTGTCGAACATGGAAAACTTCTCATCACACATCAGCTTTTCATAATTTGCCTTCCCCTAAAATACAGACACGCAGGTGAATTTGTAAGGCTGATGCTGTATACATCTTCCTTGGACAAAAAATGGATTCTAGTGCATAATATAGGCAATTAGGAGTCTGAGCAACACTACTAGATGGTCACCTTTATAATGTTCTGTACTGAAACTGTTTGGTTCACAAGGACAGTATGTTCAGCTTTTGAATTTCAGAAAAAGGATAACTTCCTTGTTTGCAGAATACATTTTATAGCCACATTTTTTAAAGAGGACCAATATATTACTTATCACACAATCTTCTATTTTCTACATTACGACTTTGAAACATTTCTATTTGCCTGATTTGCCTCTAATTATTTACCGCAGACTCTAATTTCTCTTACTTCTTTATTCTGATATGCAAAGATCTGTTGTAACTTTTCTAGTCTGATTTTCACAACAGAGAAATCAAACCAGTATCTTGCGTTTGAGACAAAGATCTGTATATGCTCTGAAGTCCTTTATGTCTGATTTACTGCAGCTCAGTCTCTGTGGGGGAGAGAATAGGAAGAACTGCTGTTTCTTCCTCTGTGGCTTTGACAATGGACTGCAGAAAGATCATCATTTTCTCAAACTTGTTTCACAAGCCACACTGACAAGCAAGTGAGAGAACAGCCTGCATGGGATTTAGGAATTTATATTGGCAAATAAATATTAAATAATTATTTATATAATATCTAGAGCTTGTTTGTACTTTCAGAGAATTTCCAAAGGTATATGAAAGGCAGGCATGTATTCCATGCAAAATGTAGTCACACATGCGAAGAATGCAAGTGCCTTCACCTAGCAATGAACCTATCAGCGGCTTTTTAACCCTGCTCCTGTTTCACTCGGTCTCTACACAAAGATTCAGGAAAATGACACACTGCCACAAAGCCTAAGTCAGCTTTGTATCTATTACAAAACTATGCTAGCTCTGCACTTGCAACTTTCCACCCGAATGGGGTGTCTCATTCCCTGCACAAACAAAACTACCACACAGCCGAGTGCAACAAGGACAGGAAAATACAGAAATCATGAAAATGGTGAAAGATAGCTGTTCCACCAGTTATCACTAAAACCTCCTATCACAAATGAAGAGGCAAATAGAAACTCTGGTATTCTCATGTACCATAAAGTGGCAACTTTTTAAAAGTGTTGACTTTGATGTTGACTTGATGACTAGTTTTTAGTACACACAGATTCTTTTGGTCCTCAACACTAGTAAAAGTACCGATTTTTAACAGATACTCAAATGTAATTGTTATCACGAGTCTTTGGTGGGTAATGATAGCAAGAGAGCTAAGGTGAATTTACCATATGGCTTCACAAGATAACCTGGAGATGTCACTTTCATATGTAAAGGGTCTAACTTCTGTACATGTTTGGGTAGGGGCAAAAAGTAACTTCTTTGGCGTTTGTCACCACTATTGCAGAACAGGTGAATGGGGCTCTAGAAAGCCTTGCCTTTTCAAAGGGGGGCTTAGAATGGGCTAATCTCTCTGACTGAAGACATGGCTTCAACCACCTTTTTAACATTTTGAAAATTAAGAAGTAAAGAACAGCATCAAACACAGCTGAATCTTCAAGATTAATACAGGTACATAGAATTCAATCACTTTGTATATATATCAGGAAAACAGCCTGGCTGTTTTCAGTCCCACATCCTGCAAAAAATGACAGCATCTATAAAACTGAAAAATTGTGGACAACTATTTTGCCTTGCTGTTATTCAATTTTCCCTGAAGTAATTTCAGACGTTAATATTCATCTGGAGGCTAAAACCATAGAAGGAAAAGTTTCTTTGTAAAGAGAAGTGTGGAGTTGTGACAACTTTTTGCGACATAAAAACAAAAAAACATGCCAAGGAAGTTAAGGGTATTGTTATTCAATGCACTATTTCTGCTTCAGATGTCTGAAAGCGAAGTTTCAATTTGAAAGAAAATGTGTTTTTGTTTCTGAAAACCCTTATTAAAATGTTCACACAGCCCATAGAGTTGTGTGTGGAAGAAAGACAAGTATTTTGCAGAAAAGAGAAGGAATATGAAAGGGGCTATTAGAGTAGCAAGTTTATGCTGTTGTTACTGAAGACTGTAAACATTTTCCTGGTAAATATTTATTTTCAAAAGTTTCTAACTTATTCCTAAAAACTCCTCCTGAATGAAACTTGACTTGATGTCTGTCTCCATAATAAGCAATATAGAAAGCAATTTAGCATCTGCTTTACAACTGGATGCAGAGGAAAAAGAAGAGGTTGAAAGGCCACACTGCTCCATTGTATCTAAAATTGTTTTATTTTCAAGAGTAACTTTTTACAGTCATTAAGACATGCTCTGAAGTACTTCCACAAAACATCTTAGATCCAGCTCCTCTGCATGCTGCAGCAAGCAGAGACAATCTGAACTGTGGGGAGTATTCAAAAGTCTGAGATGCACAAAAGAATGTACTTTATATATGAAGACATGCAGCTTGCATGTGAGTATCTGCTGTTTCACACATGACTGACCTCCTTGAAGACCTGCCCTGGTGGAAATGGCCATGAGTGATGCTGCAGAACTGTGTTAACATCTGTTTGTCACTCATCATTGACAGTTGCTGGTGCTCTGGAGGAGGAAGCATCCAAAGCCTTTGATAGAGACTTGCTAAAAGAAGCTACAACATAGCTCAGTAAACTAGCTGAGCTTCAGGAGACACAGAACAAATACATACAAACCCAATTATTTTTTCCTGCTCAGTAATCAAAGTGAGACTTGCTAGATCAGAAGTCATACAATAATCAGAACATCCAGCAATGTGTGTGAGAATCAGCACTGTACAGATATTCAACCTAATGCTCTCATGGAAGTGCCTGGTTAAAATTCATCGATTACCTAACTCCTGCAAAAAAAATAACCCTTAGCTGCCAGTAAATTGAACAGATCATACAAGAGCTTGATATTCTCCTATGAAAAGGAGAATTATATCCATGGGAACAAGGGATATATAAAGCAAAATAACGAGTTTTAAATTGCACCAGCCTGCTGGTTCTGCATGACCCAATATGCTGACTTTTGACAAGGGATTCTTTTTAATCATGGTGACTCAGGTGCGGATGCCATCTGTTGATGCCAATTACAGCAGATCACCAAAAGTCTTTATTAGCTGTAAATGCAGTCTACCACTCACATTATACTTATCACATAAAGGAAAATTGATATTAATTCTGTAATTGAAATTGCACACTCTGAATGTATTACTCTTAAAAGCTGAAGTAAAATAATTTTTGAGTTTTAGTTGAGAAAGCCTCCATTAAGAAATTATTTTTAAAAATGTTTCCTCCCCTAATTCAATGTAGCAGCAGGATGCTATGAATGCCAAGGTGGAAAGCTACCAGTCTGCATGTCAGACTCTGGTTAGTATGGAAGACAGTAACACTTCAATAAACAGGTGATTAGGCAACTCCCAGCTCTGTTAAAAGCAGATTGGTAGTCTATTACGAACTGATTAAATTTGCCACTTCTTCACTTCAAACAATTATATTTGCTCATTAACACTTGATATGTTGAATGCAGCTTAAGAACATAGGAAAATTAAATATCAATCATTCTAACTCCTCAGAGATTTAAAACTGACTCACATAATGATACTTTCCTTCAAAGAACAATAGGCATGTGCACCTGTGAAAGCTGCTGTGAAGGAGAAAAGGGAGAATGGGTAAAGTTATTTAAAGACTGATGAAAAGTAGATATCAAGGGAATTAAACATTCAGCTTAACTGTTGTGCTGCATGATGTATTCATACATATCTGATGAAAGTGTGTTTTAAAACAGATCATGAACATTGCTGGCTGCACTGCAAGCTGTGGCACACGACAGGCTTACTAATAAAGGCAGACATAGAGTAGAATCATAGAATATCCTGGGACCCACAAGGATCATTGAGTCCAACTCCTGGCCCTGCACACACCAGCCCGAGAATCACACCACATGCCTGAGCGTGTTGCTCAAATGCTCCTTGAACGTGACGGGTGGGCAGCAGAAGTGGAAGACGAAGCATGTTTAAATGGCTCATATTCTAAAATCACAAATTCTGAAAGTGTAGAACTCTGGTCTAAAGGTGTAATATTGACACCTGTGAAGTGGTTCTAGAAATAACATCTGTGTCCTGTCCCGCTGTCATCTGACACAAAGCAGCACCACATTTGAGACTGTAGAAAGCTGAGGTACAGCAAGGCAGAGATACGAAACCTCCCACCGGTGGAAGTGAGGACTGGAGGCAGCAGACTCTGGGCTATTTAAGAAACAACTTAAATCACAGCAAGAGCCCTTATTTGACATGGCCAACATTTTATCTGCTTTGTTAAAAAAATCATTAAAAAGTATGTGACCTCTAAGTCCAACACATGTTAAGATTATTCTGAGCATATTATACTCAGTACTCCAGCTGGGTCTCCTAAAAAATTGAAATAATATCTGTGGGTGGAGCTCAGCTTTTTCAGATCCATGGGCAAATGCAGGAAGCTCTGTCACAGACTACCTATTACAAAAAAGATTCCCTCCAAGCAGTGGAGGAGCAATCAAATTTTCACACACATGCTATCCAAGCATAGGCAGGAGATTGGCATATTGTTCAATATTGTGACTAAGTAGTCACAGAAGACTCATTCTTCCCATTTGTTCCAGCTCTGAACTTGACCAAAAAAATAAATAAGGACTGCATCAGGATGCGCGAATTATGTCTTTAAAGACAAGTAGGAATTGAAAATTAATTTGCGTGTTGATAAAAGAATACGCTCTTTTTGTCAAGCAAGCTTTTAAATGACGGCCTGTAAAACTGTCTCTGTAGAACCCTGTGATGAATCCTCCTGCCAGTGTTTAAACGTCTTTTGATCCTCTACCAAAGCTGGCAAGCTGAAGAATTTTGTATTTTAAGGACCTGGAGCCTAGTTATCACTGAACAGTTACGAGAACACACATTTGCATGACACTGTTGTCTCTCTGAACAGTTACCAAATATTTCTACCATGACTCATTTCTTTTTTCATGAGTAACATAATTCTGAGTGACTTCGTTGAAAAAGGATGCATTTTGCTTTTTTACTCAAAACCTATTTTAACAAAAAAGGTAAAGGACTGCTTACTTGAAATACCTGAAAATTCGATAATAATTCAGTTTCCTCCTTTCTACCTAAGTGATTGAGTGGACTCTACCTTGGATATCGACTGTGGCAAAAAGCATGTTAGAGAGAATAAGCTGCAATTCAAGTACCAAAACCTCTTAGCCTCACATAACCAGAAGGAAAAGGTGATAAACTTACCTTGTGTAGCAATGTAATGATTTGGTCTATGATAACCCTAGAATAAATTGAAAGGAAAAAAAATCAGCAGTATGCACCTTAGCTATGTTCCTGTGAGTGAAACTTCATCTAGGATAGTATTCAGTAAATGTCACAACAGTGCAAATAATGCATTTAGATGCAAAAGTTATTTCCATTTGGGGAAGGGCAAGTGAGAAGGGAAACAAAAGCAAATGTGTTTTCTGCAAAATACTTAAGTTGCAGCCTTGTACATTAGGGGCCAGAAGTAATATGTTCTTTCAGTCCCTTGTTGGCTCTGCTGAAAACAAACAGCATGAAACCCTCTCTAGCCCTTGCAGTTAATGGCATGAGGTGCTCATGGAGTCTGAGATACACTTTCACCTACTGCTATTGACTGCAAAGCCTATCCCTTTCTTAACAGTTAAACAACGCCAGATTTGCATTCAGCCTGGGGAAGGCAGGAGGGTATGGTGTTCACTCTGCCCATGGTGATTTATTTATGTTTTATTTCTCAACAGTAAAAAGGAGGATAAGCTCTTTGATTAAATCATTTGGTATGAACATACCTTTTCAGGATGAACATAATACAACTCTGATGACAAGAGCAACTTAATGACAAGTTGGCAGAGCAATAAAGACCAACACTCTATGCATTCTTTGCAACATGGAACAGGTTGCCAAAATGTAATGATAACATTTTTATAGTATTTGAATTTCTGATGTGATGGGAGTGTTACCAAATGTTTAGATCATGTACAAGTATGCTGAACAGTTCAGTTGTAGGAGTGTTAATATTTGAATAATGGTTATCATGCATTGCCAGTCATCAGCGGGAAGAACTTAAGGCTGTAGCATGCATGCCATTGCAATTTCTTTGTGAAAGAGCAAGGGGAAATGTAGTGATACAAGGTGGGAAAGAATCAAAACAATTGAAGATACTTTGAATATTACAGGAAGAATAACATGAAATAAAGAATTTATTTTTTTACATGACATTGAAGCAAAATTTGGAAGTCTATGAACTGAGAAGTTCAGAGAGATACAGAGTGGGTTTTTTTCCTGCTATGTGTTACCTAATTCTTAGAGCCTTGGATCAAACATTTCCATTTCCCAGTGAAAAAAAAAAGCATGGGAAAAAATACATCATAACCATTGTGTCTATGATGGTGCCATTCCCTTATTAACATGTTATACTGACAGCGCAACAACTCTAGTAATAACTGCATGCAAGAGCAAAATTAAAGCTGCTTCTGTAGTAGAAAAAGCAGCGCTTCCAATGGAAACCTGACTATCAAGATTATAAACAATCATGCTGTGTTTTGTGGCAGAGCTGTCTTTGGAGGATGCCTGCAGTCCTCCAAGCTCTGCAATGAAGCCATCTGCTGAGGATGAGGGAAAGACTTTTTTGGTTCTCAGGCATTGTTTCTTCTAGGGCCACATTCTCTCCATTCATTTGTACCCCATAAGCAAAAAAAATTAGTTTCTACACAGCTATCGATCAGCATTTTATATGAGACTGTACTATCCAAATCTTTACTTCTCACATATTTTAATATTTTAGCGTAAGATCCAATCTGACACAAGACCATATCACTAGCCTAAAATGAGAACAATCCTGAATGTTGGAGGAAATGTCAAAGTGAATTCAAATCTAAGTCCCCAGTGTGAACTCTCTTTCCTTTCATGACAGATTACTCCCTTCAGAGATTAGTGTGGCGTCTAACTAAATACATTTCTGTATGTGCCTTCACTGCTTGGCGACTGTGCTATACTTTCAAACAGCAAGGGACTGAGCAGAAATCTGAGCTTAGTTTAATTATTCTTGAACATGCTTATAAACATCAGTAACGGGAGGTATCTTCAGAAAGTTCCCTCAGACTTTGGATTGTTACAACTGAAGTACCTACTTTTGTTATACAGCTCTAGTTCTTCTACATTCTGAGAAAAAACATCTGTTACACTCCTGTTTCATACTAGTAATGAAATTTGAACTGCAAACTGTGACACCATTTTTCAAAGATGTAACTGCTGAACAAGAAGTCTTTAGCAGGCACAGTTTCCTATGAAGCAACACTTGTTTTACTTAGCCTAACATCTAGCACTCCATGTAAACAGTAAAATTACTAACTTTGCTATCCAAAGACTTCTGGCTTTAGATAAATAATATTGGCTTTTTAAAGATTTTCAATTCTACTTTTGAGCTCATTCTTTCAACCAAAAACACCTTGTCTCTTAAAGAATTTATTCTAATGTAAAACATTAAGTTAACATGATGCAGAATGAACAAAGAAGCCACTTTCAATAATTAAACAGACTACATTTTTAATGAAATGTCTTGCTTGCATTAGAATTACTGGTTAACAGCTGCAGAATATACTTTGAAGGCGACTTAAAAGTGCAGAGATGACAAGAGACTGCAAATCTCTGCATTAGGCATTACAGAGTTTTGTCACATTAATATGCAAACAGCTTTCTTTTAAATGTGGAATGATGCCAAGCTGTTGACAGAAAGTGAAAATAACATTTTGCTAGCCCATATAAGCACCAGCAGGCAAAGTAGCCATACAGTGTTCCTGGCAAGGTTTCAGTCTAGTGGCAGTGGGAGGAAACGACTCATTTAATTCACTGATTGACAAAACCTTTGAGGCTTTTTTCTTCCTTTAGTGCACACCTAGCTTCCAAAGATAGCACTCTCCAGTGTTAAACAATGTTAGCAGCTGATATTAGCTGTGGTATCTACTACAAATTATGAATAAGGTGAGAATAGTAGGAGTTCCTGCTTTGACTGAACACAACATCAAGCTTGTTGACTACATCAGGATACGCACATCGATATAATTCCCATTGATGTAATCGGAACTTGTTTCTCCTTCAATAGGCTGCAATCTCACTCGAGAATGATCATCTGCAGTGGGAACAATGGAGAGGAAAAAAAAGTAATTAAAGACATACTCAGGAACAAAGGCTTAATCACAATATTCCTTTAAAGTCAAAAACCTTAGCAGTTGCAAGTTCATGCTCATTTTGTTGGTCATACAAACTGTATCTACATTTAATTCTCATTTCAGTCATTCATAGGCTTTCCAAATCCCATCTGATTTTCAGTATGAATTTCTTAAATCTTCTAATGTGAAACCCATTACAATTATGATTTTTGCCTTGACACCCCCGGCTTTCGTCAATAAAATAACATTAAGTTGTCACAGGTTTAATAACTTTGAAATGCTTCTGCCAGTACCCAAAAGAAGCTGAAGTCATTCAATACACACTGTCACTTCAGAGTTTTTGAAGGAAACTCATTATGTTTTCAGTAAAAGAGAAACCAAAACAAAGTAATGGCAAAACCCAAGCAGTCAGACAGCGGCTTTGTCACTGAATTTTGCTCCACTGTGGTCATCTGTATCTGTCCAGGACTGTGAAAACATTTCCAACTTTATTTTCTAAATTCCAATCCGAAACAACATGAATTCATCTCAAGTCAGCTGCCTCATAGTCTCTATGATACAGCAGCACTGCTAGAGGCTAGTTCCCACCCTGCAGAAGAATATCTGTAGGCTGGCAGGGCTCCTTCTTCTCAGAGACTTCATAGGCTCCCCTTGACTTTCTTGGTTTAAAAGCAACCAAACACAAAGGCTTTTTCAGAATGCTGCACAAGATGTTGATACAACAATTTGAGGGTAGGATCTCAAGAGTAGAGAGATGGTAAGCAGCCACTTTGCTGCTGCTTTGTTTATTAGGTACTCTTGCTAATTAGATACCCGTGTATTATTGTTCTGCTCCCTGCCTGCTGAGCTAATATCACTTGCAGCTGATGACAGACCCTCATGGTGGTCATTATTTTGCTGTTAATGTAAATAATCATTAAAACACCTGAAACTTGCCATGTGTGTTCTTAACAGCTATTTCTGAAGCTTTAAAATTCCTAAAAGATAATGAATAAATGAAAGAACATGAAGTGGCTTAAAAACACAACTTCATTATAAGTAGCACAATATCGTCCCACATTACAGTAGAGGAAGAAGAGGGCAAGTGCTTCTTAAAATAACATTGTTTTAGAATTGCAAGTAAAGAGAGAAACTAGTCAAGGTAAATTCTTTACTTCGTCCTCTTTTATGCTCCAAGCCTTGGGAACTAGAGATCTCAGAGCCTCATTTATTTCCCTGGGATTCTCTTGGGAGAGAGGAAGGGCATGCTACAACCCCAAATACGGTAAATCAGAACGAATAAAAAAATTCCTTTTCCAGCTTCCACACAGGTCGGACATTGCTATTTTCCTGGGATTCTTTCACTCAACAGTCTTCAAGAATGAGCTTTTCAAACATGCTGGAATATTTGAATCAGTTATGTTAATCAGGTTAGCCTTTTCAGGCTCTTTATTCTTTTCCAAGAATAAAAATTTATAGAGCTGTGACTTTCCATTACATAACCCCTGCTTGTCTGACTCTACCAAGCTACGCTTATCCAAGTGCTTTGCTATTCTGTACTTAACTAAGCTATTTATCAGTTTCTTCAGAACACAGGTTCAGCTCACAGGACCTTAATCCTAAAAATCCATCTTACTTAAGAAAGATACTATGGAACTTTCTAAGCTCCAGCCATGGCTGCTGCTTTTACAGTTCTGGGACCTGATCCAACTTCTTCTAAAGTCAGCAGACTCAGAAGTCAAGCTTGCTTGGACTCATGGTATATCTTCATCCATATTTTCATGATTTCCCACATTGTTGCCTTGCAGGCATTCTTACCAGGACAACTCAGGCTAGTAAAGATCTACATTTTTATACTCCTTGAATTACACAGGGCAGGGTTCAGTTGTCTAAGCACAAAACATCTCATGGCACTTTATGTAGCCACCAGGACATACTGCCCAGCTTTCAGCTGCCACTATGGAATAACAGGTCTCTCATGTGCACTGCGCCGCATTCGTTGGTCTTGCACAGATGTCCCGGCCCACCTGAAATGGCACCACATGTCTATATTTAGGTAACTGAAACCCCTATTTGATCACTTGCATAGAAATGAGTTCCATATTGGGCAAAACAAGCTTAGATTTCCCTCTAAGATACATCTTAAAAACGTAACTTCCTCTTATTTGTTTTTGACTGATGTATACAATTGAATAATATGCAGTGGTATCTTTTCTTTGTTACTTTCCTTGCAATAACTCTTGCTTTAGATTAAGCAAAATAAAGAAATTACTTCATACCTGTATCTTCACATCATCTCTTTCCCTTTTTTCTTCTCATGTGAATCTTTTTTAGTACTGCATTCTCAGCTAAGTTTTTGGGAATTCTGGAGGTAATGGACTGTCCAATACCCATTCATTTGCAGTGGAACTGGAGTGACCCCCTATTTTTATTGCTTTGAGAATTCAAGTTAACTCCTTACTGCATGGCAACACTTGTTAAATTGAAAAAAAATCCTTAGGTCAACACAAAGAAATGTTACTGTGTCTAGGCTATGCTTACGTCAAGCAGATTTAAAACTAAGAGGCACACAAGCCATATTCTTCAACACGTGTGCTGATTCTTAAATAGCCTCTAGGTTAACTGTCTAGATTTTTAAGGTATTTTTTTCTTTTATACTTCAGCTGCTCTTGACAATTTGTGTAGCTTTTAAATACTCTCTTTTTCCATCTCATTGTTATTTTGATAACCTTACATTAGGAGATTTAATTTAACTTTCCACTGATCACTTAAGCTTTCAAAATTATTTACCTTAGAATAAATTTGTCTTTGTAGGATACAGTAACAGATAATGAATATAAGCATTTTATTCTCTCTCGCCTCATGTTACGTACAACATGTATATGCCAGCCTGCAGACTGATCTCTAACAAGCCCCTTGAGCACCTGGTTGATTAGCATGCCGAGGCAGTGACCCTTTCTTGGGACGTGCCTTCCCCATTCTCTGCAAATCAAACCTTTTGTAAATGTCTCACCTAAAATCTTTAGCTGCGTTTAAAAGCTGTGATCAATACTCTCTTCTCATTTAGTCAATATTGAGTTAGGTAAAAATAAAGACAGAACCCCTTCCATTTCCAAATCACCTCAAGATCTCTCCCGAGGAAAAAACCGAATAAATTTCACCAAAATCCATGCATAACCCCACATGATTATGGCGGAAACATAATTTTTCTTAGGTGAAGAAAGATTAATTGAGCAGATTCATGCTGGGTTTAGTTCCTAATGAGAAGACACACTGGTTTTTTTGTTCAGTAAAGTAGGAGCATGTTTTTTGTGGTGACTGGACTGTGATCATGATTCAACTTTTTGTAGCCACTGTCATACAGTGGGTAGGGCACGCTTGTAGCCAATTAAATGCACATCACTAGGGTAACATAAAACATATTACAATTTTGACAAGCTCCTGCAATGCTGGCCGCTTAGTGCTATTGTTTTCGTTCCCTCTGAGAACAATAATGACTACAAGCAATAATCTAACAGTAGTATCTCGGGAAAAATTTACACAAAGAGGGTAAATGGATAGAAAAAAATATGCTTTGCAGAAAAAATGTACATTTCATTATAATCATGTACCCATAGTCAGTGGCATCTGAACCACTGGATTTTTAAGTATTTGAACATAGCATAAAAGGGGAATTCATTAAAATGCTTTTAAGCTAAAGCATATACTTTACACAATTATCCAGGACAAATTTTAGAAAGTAGAGCATTCAAATTTTATTCTCAGAATCTGAGAAATGCAATCATTTATCCAGAAGAAAAACACATAAAATAATGAAAAAGGTAACTACCCATTTGCATACACGTATTTAACAACAACAAATGACAAATTGAACAACAAACTGCAGGCAGTTTCCGCTTTTCTTTTAAGAGACTGCCTTTAATTCTAGTAGATCTTAATTTTAACTCGTGTTATCTTTGCTTTCACAGCCACATAAACAGGAAGTGTTATTGATAAAAACTCCATCCAACTCCCTCCCTCTGCTAAATACTGAGGACATTTCAAGTAAATTGAGATCTAAATGTCCTGAGTTATACTTGGCCTCTTAGAAAGCCTTTAGTATCACTTGTAATTGTCATTGATTTGTGTATCTAATATCTTTTATGTGTTCTCCCTTGGCTATTCATCACTTGATTACCTCAGACATAAAGCACTTGCAGTTTTCTAGTCTTCTTCAACTAAAGGATATCAAAGTGTAAGACAATGTCTAGCATGACATTAAAGAGTGGAGTGACACACTAAACCTGACTACAAGAAAAGATCTACTGTAATAGGCTTGGACTGGAAACAAAATTTCACAAAGCAAGGATAAGCATAAAACTGCTTTGTATTTCTTATTTTTGCCTTCAATATTTTTACTTAAATGATTAGCTGTTACTCATGTAATGTACTGCTATATCCTCACAAAATAACAAGTCTGTTACACATTAAATATTGCTTGGAGGGAAACAAGCAAAAACACGTCTAGCTAACTTATCTGCTTTTGCATATGCACCAGCCCATCATGATAATCACGTTTCTCTAGAAGATTTAATTTCCTTTTCCAGTATATAGCACAGTGTACATCCAAAACACACAGCAATACTATCATGGCCACTCAAAACCATGTTGCAGATCATCTCTTGCTTAATTTGCCTCTGCCTCCACGTGTATTTCCTGTGGGTTCTCATTTTGCAGCAAGCTACAGAGCTGTTTTCTCTTTGCAGACAGTCTCAGCCTATCTGGGCCTATTCACATCACCTCCTGTAGGTCACTAAGTCGGGAGCTGTTCTCTCTACACTCTTTACACATGCACTGCAGAGAGGACTTCCTGAGCTGGTGACTCAGAAGCATTCAAATGGGCTCTACTTTGAACCATTTCTCTACAAGACTTGTCCTTCTCTCTGTCAGGTCCATGTGGTTCACTGATGAGGAAACCCAGCCAGATATATGCCTGGACAAGCACTTGGAATAGGTGCTGAAGTTAGTGGAAATAGGCACTACATACTCCTTCCACAGGTCCTCTGAATGTTCAGACAACCAGCACGACTTACTCTTCTCCGCTGTCCTGTGTACCTGGGATTCTGTATGATTTCTGAACTCCAGCAGTACCATAATATGATCCCTCCTTAAAGACCACCCTTCCCTTTGTCTTGGGGTGACTTCATCATGTATATCCCCTATCACGGCTTTATGCCAACAATTAATTTTGTGCCTTTTCTGTGCCTTTAAACTGAGCTTGAGAGGGAAAAAAAAAAGGGACCAAGCAAACTTTTCAAAGCAGTGTCTCAAGGACACGGAGATACACTCCTCTGCGTGCTCTGGCTGCGGTAGCATGGGCCGGGGAGCATCCTGCTTGCTCCTTCAGACGGTTGGTTTTTTTTGGGTTTTTTTTCCTCTCTCCGGCGTGAGACGGAAAGCTGAACTTTGTTTCCTGGGACTTTGGTTTTTTCCCTTCTTCTCTTCTGGACTGTTTCAACAGCATCAGAACACATCGGGAGAATTTTCCCTGAGGCCTGAGGGGTTGGGCCCTCACCCAGCTCCGAGGAGGAGAGACACCACACCTACAGAAGAACTCTGAAATCTTCCCAGGTTTCTCTCCACAGTGAGAGGTTTCATTATTTAGCATTATTATCCTTTTCCTGTGTGTTTGTTAAATAAATAGTTTTCAGCTCTTTCACTTTCCTTCGAGGAAAATTTCCTTTTTTCCCGAACCTGGTGCAGGGAAGGGTGGTTGTAACTTGGTTTTCTCTCAGAGGATACATTGCTAGATTTTGGCCAAACCGGCACACCTTTCATGCTTACAAAACAAGGTGACGGCTGCTTATTTCTCTGCTTATACCTGCTCATGGTTACCTGGCTGGCTATTAGAAACACATACACTCCACATCTTAAATTTAGATTTTAAAGAGAAAAAACAGGGAAAGGATCATCTCCTACATCCACACTGAGAACTTACCTTTAAGTGCAACAACATCAGTGTGTAAAAAATATAATTTTACTGAACTTGATATATTTCCTGCCTCCATGTTCATGTGCAGCATCTCTTGTCACAATGCTTTAGAATTCTCATAATGAGAGATTTAGGGGCTACTAACCAAACCAAAGAGTCTGTGTAGCATAAGCCAGGGTAGTTGTCTCTGTTATTGTGGAACGCTTAAGCAGCAGTATTGTCTGCTCCTACAATATCCAGAACATAATACCAAGGTATTGATGTGATCATGGGTACTCTCGTGCTAAGATGACAAGAGCAGTTTGGGACCTGTTAGAGCTGAGCACTGGTTAAAGGTGTCATTCTCCATTAGCTGAATGCTGATCACAGGATGGAAAGTATACAGAAGGGCAGTTGAGAAAATGCATTACATCTGACAGATTTCTCAAAAAAAACGCCCAAAAACCCATCTTCCCTCATTTTTATCTTCTTAATTAGGGAAAAGGAATATAAGCCTGATGTGAGCACAATGCTGGTGGTCATTCTTATCCAGTTCTGAAGGGAAGTTAACAAAGTGCACAATTATGTTGTCAACACTCACATGCAATGATATTCCCATATCTATTTTTCATTCTGTTCTCATCTTTCTTAGCTGAATCCCACGGTGCAGACTGTCCTTCAAAGAAACTCTAAAAAAAGGAAAGAAAGTGACATTAAGAAAAGCAGGCAGCAACAGTTACCTTATGGATAAACAAAAGAGAAAGGCAAACAGTACTTGTGGGTATTGTTGGTAAAGTGTCATTTAACTGATTCTTTTATTGAGCAAAAATACGAGTCTCCTGTTTAAATGGTATTTATGCATAGCTCCAGATGTTACTTAAAATTTGACATGAGATTATCTGTGTAATAGCAAGAAGAATTATTTGCAAGTGAAGTGCTATTAAACCTTTCCAAATCTGCGTTCCTGCAACAGTGAGAGTCCTTCATTTGTGCTACCCAGGCTCCCCATACAGTTCTCATACACACACGTGAGGCTGAAGGAGCTTCATCATCAGTGTTGGAGTTGCTCCAGTATTTGAGTGTAGAAATTACAGACTGTACTGATATGTTTTATTTTTGACATACCCCAAGTTTCACTTACTTGTTGGCAGATGACCTCATGCATCAAAACATACACAGGCATTTAAAAAACCATGGATTCAACTAGCACATGTGTCTTTTTTCCCTTAAGCACGATTTACGACACCACCATGATGATTATTTTCTCAGAGAATAAAACCAATGTGATTTTGTGAAAGATATAATCTCATATTCACCCAATCTCTGTGCTCCAGCTAATAAATCTCATGTAAATAAGAAAGTTGAAGGTGCTAAAAATTTATTTTTACATGAATAAAACACAGAAGCTGCCAAAAGGGCACCAAGCAAGTTGTTACACCCTATCTGTCCTGTGCTTTCTGTGGTGTAAAAGAGCATTTGCACAATCTCTTAATTTATACATTGTATCCATAAATCATATGACAAAGATGCATTTAAAAATTTTGTACAGAAATATTTATCTTGTGTTAAAAACCACTTAGTTGCCAAGCAAACTACTGTAATTCTATCATGATTATGGCCAGCCTTAACTGATGTATTCATCTTTTTACTAGAATGATCAGTAGATTAAATCTTTTGTACCACACTAAATAGGGAAAACATTGGGAAGTTTGTATCTCTTGCAAGATCTCAACACATTCTGAGGGTTTAAAATAGATAATGCCCATTAAATTGTCTACCCTTAGTGTTGTTTGCTCTCAAATTCATAGAAAATTGTTTTTCAAATCCCAGTGATTTCCAATAACAAAGAGCATAGAAGTCAAAACAAACCCTTGAACTCTTGCTGAAGTCAATGGAATACAAGGGCATTCAGCGTCTAAAATGGGTATTCTTTTAGTAAGTTCACTGGAGTACTGGTTTCCAACTTATGATCTAGAAATTCCTGGGAATACATGGACTACTTCTAAAATGTTTATAAATAGTAACTCAAGAAAACCAGAAGCCTTGTCTGTGGCTTCAATTTGTTTTTCCTTCATTTCTCCACATTTCCTAAGAAAACTTTTAATGGTTTGGAAATTGAAATGATTAAAACCCACTAATACAAATAAATTTCTCCTTAATCATAGCATACCATCATTGGGTGCAGCTCTGAGAAACACAGATTGCTACCAGGACAGAGGAGTGGAACCCTGTGAATCCTAAGATGATTTACAGCTTTGGGGCTCTTTGCCAAGAAGGCGTCAATCGTTACCTGACTATAGATTTGCCAATGGCATCTAAAGCAAGCAGGCCCTCCCACTCTGGAGCACTCTCAACTCAGGCTGGATGGAAATCACTTTTCTTATAAGTCTGACCAAACTGCATAAGGAATGGGCAAAAATCTATGTCTCAATTCCTTGCAAAGTTCACACTCTCAGACAACACTGGGTGATGAACAACTAAACACAGTTAAAGGCGAAGTAGAGATGGAAATGTTCAGCAGCAAAGCTCCAAAGACAACAAACTAACAATTCATCTCATCTAAAATTTGATGTGGATTTTGCATTTCAGACAGCCAGGCAGACTACTGAAAATTCTAGTGTTCTTACAGTCCTTCTCCTAGAGACTAGTGCACAGAATTGATCTGTAAGGCACTACCCAGCAAGTGGTTTTGAGTTTAATTCACTGAGCATTACATGTGCTGTTACAGAGGAAAGTGTCCTGCTGACAAAACTTCTGAGCCTACACCTTGCAATATGGAAGACCCAAATATATTCCAAGGGACATCTTTCTTCTCCCTGTCCCACTAATAAACTTGTACAAAATTGCTTTAACCCAATCGAATAAAATCAGTCTCTGGAGGCAACTGGGAAAGACTGAGATGGTGCTGAATTCAGGGAAGACATACAATGGGCAATGGACTGCTTTCAGAAACTCGTCTGGGTCTCATCTGCAATGTATGAGTTCAATTTCTTCCACCCGTTTGGCACTTCTGAAAACAATGATAAGTTTAATGAGCCTTACAGATAAACCATCTCCTAACAATATATCTGCAACATAGATAATTTTGTTCTTTAGAATAAATATATATCAAAGCTCACACAGCAGCAAAGACCAGGAAACAGATTTGCATTTCCAGCTACTGCTTACTGACTTAATTTTCTTTACTAAAAATGTATTATAGAAAAAGAACTTCAGATATATATTTTTCTTTGAGTTTTTATCAATAAATTAGTGAATGAAATAAAACATACCACATAGGGAAAGTAAGACATAATTTATGTAGATCCATTTTTCTTTTTAATTCATTTTGGGATACGCACTGGTATTACAGTGAGAAGAGTACAGCAAAGATAATTTGAAGGAAGAGGTATTACAGTACAAAAGCATAAAAAGAAACAGTTATTGTAAAAGACAGCTGGAGTGTCATTTCCTAAATTCCCCATGTGCTGCCATTACACAAACTGCAACAGAATGATAATCCACAATGTATTGTAAGGAGAAATCTCATTTGTCCCACAAGGAAAGAACAGAGCAGATATGTCATAACAGATGATCTGTCAAGATCTTTCCTTACTTGTGAGAAATACACGTTTCATTACAGAAATTTTTTAAATCTCTTTCCTGACATATCACTCTCCGGGGATGCTGCTGCACAGCAGCCCACACATTATCTTTGTGGCTATTCATTCTAATTCATCCATAGAAGTTTCTTAAAATTGTGGACTGTTAGGAAGAAATATGGCCCCCAAACAGCTTCACTCCACCAAACGCTTGGCAAGGGCAATGGAGAACCGAAAAAGAGTGTAGGACATTTCTGAAATAATTTAAAATAAGTATTTCTTCAACTCAAAATCACACAGAACCTTGACTACCCATCCTCCATGATCTTCTTGAAAAATGAAAAGCTCTTCAAGCCAGCTGTTGTTACAGCAGACATTTCAGTATGCATGTCAACTGTCATTCTGTCAGTAGAAAATATTCCAATAATCAGGATAAAACACTTCCTGAAGAAAAATTAGTTACAGAGAACTGCTTCATATGCAACGTGAAAACTGGTCAGTGATGCAGCAGCAGGATCTTCTTCGGATGAATGTGATACTTTTGCGTGCTTTAACTCAATACTGCAGTGGTTTCCGTTAAAAATTAAATATTTGCCAAGGGCTAATTCACTGTGACCCTCAGACTAGAAAATAACTGCAATATCTCAGATGAGAGGGGGAGATAATCATAGCAAATACAGACTTCTTTAAAAATTATTCCCTTTCTTTATTCAAAATTCATAAGGCCAAAAAATATTGGACATGACCTGTATAAAAGTACAGTTTGAAGAGGCTGGAATGAGGGTAACAGGGTGAGATCTTCAGAATAAAATTTGTATCTCTGTTGATTGTCATCTTTGCCAACATACTTTCTATCCTAGATTTCATGGTTCCAGATAAGGATACAAAAAACCACATCTTTGTAAGTGCTTTAAGATCTACAAATGTAAAGTGTGGAATTACTGTTTTTATTATTAATCAAAAAACCAAGCAGCAACTTTTTCAAAAAATTGTAGTTGCTAGGTGACAACAGTGTAGTCTCCTACAATGTCATTTACAAAAAGTAAGCTCTTACAAGCAAAGAAATGAAAAGTTAAGGACATAATAAATCTTGTTGTGCCTACTTAATAAGCAAGAATATTATTTGTAGGTACAAAGAAATGCATATTGCACTGTGTAACAGTCTTCGGTTTGACCTGTAGATTTGTTTTCAAATGCATGGGTCTTTATGATATCTGATTTTCTCTACTGACTCTTTCTTCACTGATAACATTAATTTTCCATTGTTATTTCTAAATAACCACATTAAGATGTATTTTAACAACACTGGTAATTTGACCTGTTCAGTTATAAATACCTCTGGATTTGTTTTTAAGTTACATGCAGAGAGTTATGCACCCTGTCTACTTTAGGCCGGACCACACAACTAACATTGATCCTAAGGGAGGTCCTTGTCTAAACTCAATTAGCTAGAGAAGAAACTTACATTTCTATTATAGTCCTTTGAGTTGAAGCTAAATTAGATGCCTACAATGCCCTGAACTTGATAGTGAAGATTCATTACTAGTTTAACACTAATGCTGTGTCCATTTTACATGTGGAGATTACAGATGGGAAAAAATGCATCCATTACAGTCTGAGTTTAGATCCTAAGGTCACATTAGACTCTTTTTATTTACAAACCCTAGTAAATACACATTTATTTTTAAGCAAGTCCATAAATGTTTGGAGGACAAGGATCTTCAGGCTCATTTAATGAACACCTCAAGATGTGTGAGCGCAGTAAATCTGTCAGTTCATTGGATTTTCAGTATTAAGAATCTGCTAAATATCTGGCATGTGAGGATGTTCTTGTGACTTAACAACATTAACCATTTTTTTTTAAACAGAAAATTGAAATAATCACATTCAGTTTGTTGATAACTGAGTATTTAGACTATTAAGGAATTAAAAAGGGTCACTGATAGTTACATTAAAAGAAATCTGCAGGGAGGTCCAAGCTATTAAACAACATTTTTAATCTTCTGGATACTTTAAGTGAAGCTTTCATCATTGAAAATGCATCACCTGTAGGTAATAGATCTTCCCAAGTGTTTGCAAGCAGTGGTAAATGATTTCACTGATGGCAACCCACTGCATGCAAGCAGCTCTTCGTACTTCAGTCATTGCTTTGGTCACTGAGAGCATCTGTGGATGACAGCCTGCCACTAGAGAATATATTCACCATCAGCTTTTCCTTCTCTGTCAGCTTCAATCACTGAGAATTACGTCCAGTTTTCAAATAACGGAATTAAAAAAAACCATTTTACTGTGCCTGCCCTTGAAAAGTGTCTGTTGCAAGAGCCAATGTGAAAATCTATCTAATCAATGTAAACTGCCTTCAGCAGCTATAAAGCACTTACTGGTGCATTACTGCAGCCTAGGTCTGAACACAGAAGAAAAAAACCCAAAACCCAACAGACAGTTGCAAATAGAATATATTGATGTTAATGCTAAAACTTGTTGTGTTTAGATTTTTCTGGTAAAATTAGGCTGGTAGTTTATATAAGGTTTCCTCCACGTGAGATAAAAGATGCAGATCATTTTTAAAGCAGATACAGAGTTGTAGTCTGACATACAGCACCTCTCTGAAATTGTTCCCGATGCTCCTTTATGTGGTTGTTCCTCCTTGAACTGATGTAAAAAACCCCAGAAACATCCAATCAAATGTTTGCATAGCCAGAGGTAGGAAAGAGTATTTTCTTTCTCAGGTGCATTTAGGTTAGTCTGCATTACACAGGAGAAGAAGAGCAGGAAAGCAAAAGTGCTTCTGGTCCTTTGAGACACTAAACATCATACTCCCTGCCTGCATTAAATGGTGAAATGGAAGAGGAACCATTACCTCCTCCACTGACTAACTGCAGCATGCCTTAACACTTGGATTTCAAAACCAGAACTAAAACGACACAATAAGAAAAAATCTGGTACTAATTCTGTGATTGCATTGGTGTGCTCATTTTTCAGAGGCAGTGCTTTCAATTAGTGCATTTCCTAATATGTTTGCATTTTAAAGTCACAGGCTTCGCTACTTCCTGGACAACTGGCCAGTCTAGCCAAGCTATAGCAGCACAAGGAAAACGTATTACTATGATCAAACTGCTCAGTATATTTATAGTCACTGCTTCAGTGACTACAAATGTCACAAATACTTGTAGCACTCAGCATGTGTAGCTCTAGTTGACAATAGCATTGGGAAATATGCACGAAATTTAGTTAACACTACAGGACAAGAGAGTAGCTCACTAGCTCACTAGAACAGAGAAGTAACTTAAGTGAAAGTGACTTGTCAGTCACTGTGAAAATTGTGAAGGTGTTGCAGGAATTTTCACGAATAGCACGTCGTGAGTGCCAGCCATGCTGAAAGCTGGTTTTTAGGTGCTAAGTGCATTTGAACAAGATAATCAAGAATAAGGGGGTTTTTTTGTACCCATTGCTGTATCAGACAGTGTCTAGAATTCCTTGGGGAAAGGACCCAGAGGAAGAGGCGACCTGAGAGACACTGTAGGAGAAAACACAGCATGGCTGGAACCACCACACAGACCAAACCAACTTCTTTCCTGGAATGTGTCCTCTCCTGTGGAATGGAAGTTGTGTGATTCGTAAAACTGTATACATAGGTGATTGAAATATTTTGGTAGCTTAGTATATTTAGTCTCCAATAACCAATTGTCATTTGGTCTTAAATCATGACAAGGCTGCAAAAAAGAGTGTCATAGAGTACTTCTGTAATAACTAACAAAGAATTACTTTCCATATATTTTTAACCTAACCTATTCATGAGATCTGTTGGTGTAACTTCTTATCTTGGTAACTAATACTGAAGGTAACACCTGAAACTAACTTGTAATATCCAACAGCAGGAATAAAAATCTTTATAGATTCTGCAGAGTGGTCTAAAGATTTGACAGATAACCAACCTAGTTTTGATAGGCTTTCAGAGCCATTTCCATTTTACCTACTTAAGTTTTAAAAACTCCATTACTTTAATTCCTTTAAAATTCTTTAAGACTTCCATATAAGGAAAGATTTTAGAAATATGGTGGAATGTGAATTAGTAAGAGGACTGCAATAAAACATACAATTAAAATTCTAATTTAGAAACTCATTCCCTGGCATACTAGACAGCAATAACTTAACCTCATTAATCTTCCTGATTTATCTCCAGCAGAAAAATATAGTATGTTGATAGGATTTCATGATCCTTTTTTACAGAGAGGACCCTCTGGGTACAATATGCACACTTGTACTGTAACTAATGGCAGGATATATTATTTTTAACTTGTGTGTAAAAGAAAATCAAGTTGGTCTCAAGCAGTGCTTATTTCCTCTTATGAAAATGAATTTCCCGCTTTTGGAGGATTTAATGAGTACTTTTATGTACAGCATGTGGGATTTTCTTATCTCCCCATTCCTCCCCACTTTTTTTTTTCTTCACACAGTATGCAATTAGAAGTTCTGTTCGTAACCATGCTATCTGTGTATTTTCAAGAAGAGTGTGAACTTGAGCAGTACTCATGACAGTAACGTCTGTAAACATAGAGTGAATGAACACAGGCTACTCTGAATACCAACAAGTCCTGTGCTTTGATAGGAAACCAGAGAAAGAAATTGATGACCACACAAGCACTATCCATCCTTTTGTGAACAAAACTATCTGCTTCATTATTCACTAACTGTGCCATCTCCTTGCTACCTCCCTACGTTGCTACAAAGGATGTAATTACACGTTAATAGTACACACCTGAGTAAAAAATGGTGCAGGGTTGGTTATTTCTTACGGAGAAATCCTACCTACCAAGACTCAGGTATTTCTTCACTACAAGGATGGTGAGGCATTGGACCAGAGAAGTTGTGGATGCCCCATCCCTTGAAGAGTTCAAGGCCAGGTTGGATGGGGCTCCGAGCAGCTCGGGAGAGGTGTCCCTGTCCATGGCAGGAAAGGAGGAACGAGAGGATATTTGAAGTTCCTTTCAACCCAAATCATTCTGGGGTTCTATGATCTACACAAAAGGGGCAGGACTCCATGTCACATACAGTCCACTGGATGTGTAAGTAAGGTAAATTCTAAATTGACTTCTCTATACTATCTTTAGAAGGATAACATGTAAATACCTCAAAGGACTTGGACAGAAAGAAAATACTTAATCTGGTCACTATGACATGGTTTGAATGAGGCCAAACCGGAGTGGTATCTTAAAATGTTGTATGAAGGCAGACATGTTGAATTTCAGCTAATGCAGGTCTCAAAGGTACCATTAGAACCAGATTTTTCACTTCTTGTTTTTCATTTCAAATTTTTATTTAGGAAACTCTTTTTAAAGTCCCTTTCTGCCAAGCAAACCATTCCTTCCACAATGCTACTTAGAACTCAGAGGTACATCACTCCTAGATTTTCTCTATCGTACTCAGAATTTTAGCAGGCAAAAAAACTTAAAACTGGCTTTAGGTACCTTAGAGCTTTGAGAATATTAGCTGGAATCTTTCTGTGCACTTTAAATTTTAATTCAAAAAACTAATAAAAGATTTAAATATTTTTTCTGAGTCTAGCCCATTTTTCCTCCTAAAGATTAGCACTTTGATATTTGATTTACTTTACAAATAATAAAAGCTTGCCCCAGGGAATGGTTTCAAAGAGCTAATGAAATATTATTAAAGTAGAGCATAAAGATACAATGTGCTGTGAAAAAAGAAGGCAAGGACTACAGATTTGTTCTTCCTACAGTAAAGAGAAGAGTTTGCAATTGGTTTAAAATATAACAAAAAAAAACAAACAAAGGAAGAAAAGAAAAAAATTAAAATGAGAAATTCAGAGTGAGAAAGAGGGAGAGGGAGGAGAAGAAGAAAATATAAAAAAAATTTAGTCACCAGAAGAAAAAGTCTGCATTTGACTGAAGTGGTAAGCCTTGTGTTGCAGTCATTAAAATTTTCTGTTCACTTGTTGAAGTGATTGATGAGAGCTACTTCACTCACTGCCTAGATATGCTATGTAATGAACAGAAAAGGCTGAATGATTCAAGAAACTCCTTCTGACATGGGAAATACTTTCCATGGCAAAATACTTCTTTTCCATGACTTGACTGACACTGTAAGCCTGGGACATTATTCTCTGAGCAACTGTAGTATTTGAAAAGAGACTATTTATTTAATACCTGTGTACTTCTGCTTACTGAAGATCATTTCTAATGAAAGGTGATCTACATTCAACTGGTGGACACATACACTGATAAGAAAGGTGACTTCTGACATATTTCTAGCTAATCCAGTAATATTTTTGTCTGATTTTATCTGAATTGATCATTGTAATTGAGACAGCGCTCTGAGCTCAGAATTCACGAGAACTGCCTGACTTTAAACTATCAGCTAACCCAAGCACAGAAAACCTGATAAGATCTTCAAATCCCCTGTAAAGACAAGCTGTTTGTGGTTTAGAACCATGCAATTTAGAAAAACCTTCAATGTAATAGAATTCCCTGAAGCAACAGAAAACGGCATGTGGAGAAACAAAACAAAAGCAAACAAATGTTGAATTTGAAAAGTGAACGAACCCCTCCCCTATCTTCATCCAAGCTGTAATGTACACACAGCTGATCTAACCTTTCAGAAGTGATAAAGCACCCCTCAGATTTGGCTCACTAAGTGGGCCTCAAGGGTTTCCACAAGTATATCTCGGCTGCTCTAGTTAATATAGTTTGAATAGAAGATAAGAGAGAAACAAAGCTCACATAATAAGATTTTAATTCTGCTACAGGGCGACACCGACATCACATTTAACTACAAGATAAAAGCCAGAGTACACTGGGGTGCACAGATGGAACACGAATATTTTGCACACTGTTGTTTTTCCCTGTGGATAAGATAGAACTTTTCAAGGGAAGTAAGAGCAGTAGGGTATGCTAGAACAGATAAAGGTCTACTTGCAGTGCCCTTTCAAAAAAAGGATAGCACTTCATTGTGCTGGCTCATTACATTTTTTCATCTTCACAGGAAGCTTTGGTGCCTCGATGTCTGCTTTGCTTGTTTGCAAATACACTGTTTGCTAGCATATATAATGTTAAGCAGTCATTCCTCTGGGCTTGACTTTTAGCCCAGCATTTTCCTTGCTCTAAAGAAAAAGATCTCCTATCTAAAAGCTACATGTCTATTTACCACTTTTCCTGGCTGGCACCCAGTCCCTGAGCTTATAATTTGCTACACTCTTTTGCTTCGGGGAGAGCACTAATGGGTCACAGCAGAGCCACTGAGAACTTCCACAGCAACGGGAGCTCCCACTACTTCACTATTCAAAATTCCTGGCTCTGGGTTTTAAACTTATGTTTCCTTTTCCCAGACATCCCACTGCAGGCTCTCACTCTGTAATCGCTTCCTGTCAATCATCTGCCCTTTGGACAACTGCACACTTACTGGAAAGGTGGGTAAATACTTTGAAAAAGATGGTGTTGGTCCTAGACGATTTCCCATCTCTCTGAGAAACTACTCAAAGAATAATACAGAGTACTTAAGTGCATACAAAGATAATAAGCATAAAAATAGTAGAGGTAGTAATGGGATTGACAATGATGACAAGTGTTGCTGTCAATTGTTAACCTAATTATTTTTAGTCCGCTCACTGTACACTGACAGACAGCAGCACTTCAATACAGCCCCAAGACTACTCGTTAGAACAAACAGTGTCTGCTTAGGCACACTAATGAAGAGAAGCAGCTCACCAACCCCAATTGCCTTATTTTGATGTTTGAAACGTATATAAAGCACTTTCTCCTTCCAAGAGAGGTAACCCTGCAGTAATTCATCAACCAGGCTTAAAACCAGATAGTTCCCTCTAATATATAATACACGGAATCAAGGCTACTCAAATGACCCAGGCTCAGCTAATGGGTAATGTGTAGTGGAACTACTCTGTGGAAGTTAACAATGAGGGAGGGGCAAAAGGGAATTGCTGCCCCTAAATGCTCTTATTTGAAGAGCAGTTCTGCATCATTCATCTAACATCAGGTATGTGGTACTAATATTTCCTCAGTAGAAAAATACAATACATATGTGATAGTTCCACTACAGCATGTATCCCCAGGAGCTTACTGATGGACATATGGATTGTCCAGCTCTCTTTCCATGTCATCAGCTATTATATTCCTGATGCCTGAGAGAGAAACGTTCAAAGAGATTTGAAAAGTCTTCTGAACTTGTACTGACCTTGTGCAAGTATCTCTTCTTCCTTCTTATTTATCAATCATACAGCTACATTCAGAGAATATACTCTGCAAGTGAAATAAGTACTGAACTAACAGAAAAAAATCCATCTCTAGCAATAATGATGGAGATGGGAATTTGAGTGTCATGAGTTACTTACTGGACAGATGTGCAACAAGGATGCCTCTCCTCCTCTAGTTTGGTGGTGTTTTACAATTGCTATGTACAAGCAACAGCACAGTTCAGTAAATTAACAACCCAAATGTAATACTCACAGCAAACAGACTCCAGAAAAAAAAAAAAAAAAAAAAAGGGAAGAAAAGTGCCATTGTTTGACAGAACAGTTTTTTTTTTCTAAAGGGCAATATGGTGAGGACATGAAGGTGAGTTGTTTATGAAGTAAAGAGAGCTAACTGAAAAGTTACCAAGTCTGTGTTAACACAAATGGATTACAAAATATGAAACTTAGCACAGAAATAAAGGGTTAGTCACAAAGAAAAAACCCAGTGCAAAATATTGTTTATATTCAGAGCCTTAAGAACAGAAAAGGACCAATCATAGTTCTGCACTTAGATCACATCCATGATACTATTCTGTGGATTTTTTCCTAGTGTGCAGCACCCTTCTGAACATGTCACCTAGCTACTCTTTTGTTCAGATTCTGACCTTGCTAAGTATCAAAACAATTCTTCAGTAATGAAGATTGAGGTTTAACGACTTGATGTATAATTTTGGCTTTTGCAATCTGCATCTTGATTTTCTCTTTTGCATAAACTGAAAAAAACACAGCAATTTATCAGCTATCCATGGACATTTCAGGATTTATATACATTGCAGCTCTAAATTTTTATTCTACATTTCCTTTCATTAGAACACTGCACTCACTAGATTAATTGAGGGAAGCCAACATTATAACAGCTCTGCTGAATAGCAGCAGATGCCTTTATTCACTGCATCCCTCTATAAAACAAAACTTTAAAAAATTTGAGTCTCTATATAAATATTTCCCTTAGAAAACAATACAAAGATTCCAGGCATCTGTTTCTCATTAAGCCAATTACTAGTTGTTTAAAATAATCCAATAAAGTCCATATTTATTAGATTTATTATTAAACTCTATGAGCCAAATTCTGCAAATGGAACAAGAAAAAATGATGAAGAGTGAGCTAGATGGACAAGAGTGACCTGACACACAAATGTTCCAATCCTGACGTTAGGTGGAATAACAAATATCCAATCTAAACCGCCCCTGGCACCAACTTGACCCTGTTTACTTTTGTACTGTTGCTTGCCACCTGGGAGAAGAGACTGACTCCCACCTGGCTACAACCTCATTTCAGGTAGCTGAAGAGAGACATAAGGTCCCACTCTGGCTCCCTACCTTGCCCTAAGTCAACCTGAATCTTAGCTCCATAAGAATGTATTTAAAAGTATATCTGAGACAATACCCCAAAAAAGTATGGTTTGGTTTTTTTTGTATTAGGTACCTGAATTTGGAAGCTATCGTTCTCTGTAACTTCACTGTAGTCATAATAGCTGGCAACTAAACTTGTCATATCACTTAAAACACAAACACTTGATATGATACCAGATCAAACTTGAATTCTGGCATAAATCAAGGTAATTTTTCTGTTTTTCATTAGAAGATGCCGAAACTTTTCCACGCGTGGGCTGAAACTGTATGGTGAATGGAGTACTTCACTGCTTTATGCACATGAATTTCAGCTTTTAAATATGTGGTGTGTATTAATGACAATCAAAATAGTACTTTCTATAGAGTATTTTTTTCCTTTATCTCCATAGAGAGGAAAGCAATCTTTTTAGTTTGTTTTTTTTTTCCAATATTATTACACTACTAAGCTTGAGCACTCTGGAACAGTGCTGCTCTACACTAGAACAGTCATATGAGTAGCACTATCCAAATATTTCATTACACCAAAAAAATCATGTTACTCCTACACTTCCAGATTGGTCAGTCAGGTTTCCAGGGACTCTGGCAGGGAGTGAGTGTAAATACTGACGAAGCATAAGCAGACCTCTGTGTCAGTGTGCAGTAAGACAAAAACTTGGTACCTTCATTAGTTTCTTGGCCCTTGGAAAAGCACTACTTAAAAAAGATTCAACCTGATCCCCTTTTAAGATATTTAAAGCAATTCCACTGCTGCGTACTTCAACTAAAAGAAAGCATACTCCTAGTTATGCCAAAATGAAAGACACTTGCTTACCGACTAGACTGTTCTACCTCAGCAATGTTCAAATATCAATTAATGGCAGGATTAAAGTGTTCTTAAAAAAGTCACCAAAAAATAAGAAACACACAGTCTCAATAACAAGAAATAAAAAGCAATCCACAAAACAGTTAAACTTGAAAGAAGCCCTAAATCCTGCACAAAGCATGGCTTTTCTAGCTTTCTTTGTGTGCCAGAGATACATGCGCTTAGTAAATACCAGTAAAATAAACACAAATGCTGTGCAAAAAAACTGACAAATGGAGGGAAAATATGTCAATCTCAAACCAGATCTACAATTAAACATATAAAAAGCATGAGCAATTTATGTGATTTTCCTTGTATTCAAACACTTCTGTATGTTCTAGCTACTGTCGTTTCTATAGACTTGATTCACAATGTAACCATCAAAACTTAAAATTCAAGCTGCTGATGTTGTAAAAGAAGACACAATTAAAAAGTCAGTGGCAAAACTGAAATGCGTCTAAAACTCCTAAGAAAGCAGCAAGACACCAAATTCACTTAGATTTCATATGTTTTTCCCAGTGCAAAACCAAAGCAAACGCTTTGGTGTGGTTTGGAAGCTCAACCTGTTTAACTTCAAAAATTCAGGTAATGGCGCCCCTTTTGCTCTCCAAAACATGAGAAGAAGTGATTTACTGCCCACACCAGGAATTTAATTCCACTACCTCAATGTACTGTAAATAATACAACTCTCTCTCAAGGGTCTAATTAATGGAAACAAGATTCTTTACAGAATAAAGCACTGCTCAGAATAAAGGCTCAAGGATTAGGCTTCAGCATAGCAACTACGTGCATTTTATATAAAAGTATTTTACAACTGAATTTCTTTTTTTCTCTTCCCCTTTACAGCATCATCAAGCTGCAGCCCCAGTCCACAGCAGTCCTGCAGTCCACCAGTAAGACAGTGAACAGGAGAACAGCTAGTAGAATAAAAGAACTAGAAAACACTGAGGATGCTATTTGATTTCAAGAGCAGTTTGTGTTCTTTGTAAGCTGAAGTGATGTTAGTTCTATAAAATTGACTACCAGTATGGGAAGAAAAGAGAAAGAATTACCATTTTGCATCACATTGTTTGCTGTGTATATACAGGAGCATTGATTTATTTTTTCCCTCTTTATGTGTGTTAACAGCCATACTGGGTCAAACCAGAGGTCCATACAACCGATTAGTTTTTCTGCAACAGAACTAGTAGCAGATGTTTACAAAAAAGTATGAAGAATAGAGCAAATAGAGAGTGAATCTTTCCCCAGCATACCCTTGTAGCTTCTAGCAATCAATGGCTTTCCTGAGCAATCTCTTCCTCAGCCAGAGACTGCACGCAGCCATTGTGTTTAATAATGAATTTGTCTAGACCATTTTTTAACCCATTTATAATTTTGGCTTCACAGCATCTTGAGGCAATGAGCTCCACGATGTAATTACGTGCTGTGTGAAAAATATTTCCTTTTGTTCATTTTAAACCTGCTGCTTAATAGCTTTGTTGGGTGCTCCCGATTCCCTGCATTATAAGGAATAATGAGTAATTGCTGTTAGCATTGCAGAAGTAACACTGATCTCTGGCACAGCTCAGAATATCCTAAGGGGGTATTACAGCAGCATGGAATGAGTGATATTTCACTGTCCTGGAAAGAAAGTAGAGACTTGGTACTGGAGCTGATAAAGTGGCCCTGTGTCACTTTTAAGGATTTCCTTACTTACATAATCTTTAGAAAGTTTATTATGCTCACCTTAGGGAAGCTGTGTACAACAGTACTACACAGAGCATAAAAGGTGCAGTTGAAGTATGAGTGGGTGAATGAGCAAAACCACAAACTGGAAAGACAGAGTTTTACTTCAGTTTTCTTTGTCCAGCTTGACCAGAGACACCAATGACAAACAGAAACAGCTGAAGATAAAAATCAAGGCGAAGTGAACAAAAGCTCAGCAGGCATCACAGCCTAATGCAGTGGACAATGTTCTGAAATACTTCTCAAGCAAACAATACACTAAAGTGTTCTGGCAATGACTAATGGTTGACAGCACATAGAAGAGCAATACTGGGATCACAAAAGACTGAAGAACTGCTGCATGCAGACTTTCTCAAGATTAAAACGCATGTGTCTCAACTTGACAGTCATACTTAGATTCATAGGACTTTGGAAGGACATGAAAAAATCTAAAAAGAGCTTTGCGCTACAAGCTTTTTCTCATCTATTTAAGTCTCCTCTGTTCTTTCCTAACTATTCATGTGGGGTTGGAAGTGGCTGCTTTTACTGTTATTTCCTGAGCAGAGGATACAGGATCTGACCTACCTTTCTAACATTTGTTATGTCATACTGGAAGTTTGTTGCTTGGCCATCGTTCTTGGCAAGGAAAAGCACAGGGATTGCTCATGTAAAGATACTTACTGTAGACAATCTGAATGGTAACATTATCTCACATTAAAACTCTAAGCTCTGTG
Source organism: Ifrita kowaldi (assembly GCA_013398055.1). Classification (NCBI taxonomy): domain Eukaryota; kingdom Metazoa; phylum Chordata; class Aves; order Passeriformes; family Cinclosomatidae; genus Ifrita; species Ifrita kowaldi. The sequence goes on from VZRS01014193.1 coordinate 676,958, forward strand.
ATACAGCCAAGTATTTAAGCATCAAAGGTAAAGTATTTCTGTTGTCTTCTCCCAGACTAATCAGAAACTAAAACTTTATGCTTATTTCAGGAACCAATACTGAACTGTGTGGAAGCTTCCACCATCCCAGAGCAAGCAGTAGCAGGCACTCTATTCAGAAAGGAGCCCTTTATGCACAGGACAGAGACAAAAATCTACGATTTCACAAAAAGAGCTTATGCCCCCTTTACTGCAGGCTCCCTTTGTTAGCCCAAGGCAGCCATAGCTATGTCTGCCTCTGAACAGCCCCAGCCTGTGCATCAAAGCAAGTCCTCATTTCTTTCTATTCCCTTTGGTGTGTGGGGTAAGAGCAGAGATAGCCTGTCTGTTGGAGACCCAGACATCTGTCTTGTAGATACAAGAACTTCTTTTCTGTAATATATTAAGAACAGTTATTATAGCATAGGCAAGCACCTTAGAGCTAGATGAGTAATAACTGAGCTCAGCTGATTTTAACAGAAACATATGCCATTTATTTTTAACACAGACCAAAGCAGGGCACTGTCAGTCACGAATCTTTTTAAGATCTTAAGGGGAAGAAACTGCACCATTCTTGCGGACAGATATTCAAGCTTCTTCACCATTATATGAGCATGTCTAAACTATTATGTCTCTGATGTCCCTTGTGTGGCTTCCATTTATGTAAACGGTAAAATGTAAAACAGGAAAGAAGGTATATTAAAAGCAACTTCAAAACAGTCCCTTAAATCCCTTTAAAACCAACTGAACTTAAACATGTGCTTAAGGTCTTCCCTGTCTTGGCTTCCAAATCACGCTCTAGACCTAAACCTTTCAGCTTTTGTGTGTGGATTTACGTTGAGTGACTCCGACCTGCTGTTTCTGTCTTGTGAAGAAGTGTCAATATTATGAATTTTCATCAGTCTTGAACTGAGCTGCAAACCCAGTAACTCCAATAATTTTACATGGTTGATGCTGCCATCATGTCATTTCTAAAATACCGACTCTCAGTGACAGTATTTCACAAGTCCCCAAAGCCAGCCTGCTTTTCCTTCTGCTCACTCCTGGGCTGCTTTGTTTCCATGGGTACTCCAGGCTTCCCATCAGCTTTGCCCTGGAGGCTGATTTTCTGCCCATCGGTACCCTGCTACTCTTTGCCTGACCAAGGTGCCTGCATCTTCCCACAGCTGTTTAGCAGGCTGTGTCCCCTACACCTCTGAAATGACTTGCTGTGGACCCAGGGTGACCTCACTGTTAATTAATAAGACAGATGCAGAGCCAAGCAGCCCAGCAAACAGCATAGCCCCGCAACAGTGAAGGCAGGGGCACCATGGAGATCCAGAGCGATGGGTAACCGGGGGAGCAGCTATCACACAGAGGCAATGGCAGGAAACCAGCAAGAGAGAATAGAAGCTTGCCACTCCCCTTGTCTGCCCAATTATGACCTGGCAGATTTTCAGTGGACTTAACACTTCCCGCAGACTCTTTTGGGCCCATCAAATCAGTATGTTGTTACAAAAAGAAATCATTCCTGCTAGAAAATTATGAGCATCTGTTCCATTGACAGGACAACCACTAAAGCACTACAGGAAACATGTAAGAAGTAGTCTTGTATTCCAGATAGAAAACTTCTTAAAAGATACACTGAGCCACAGGCTACATAAAAATACATATTTAAATTTCCTGAAAAATTCGTAATGGCTACTTTAACTTATTTAAAACTAATGCATTATAGAAAATACTGCGTATTTTACTTATGCTGTAGATAAACTGATGCTAAATGAAAACCCTAATAGATAAATTATGCTAATTTGATTTGAAAAGTGTTCCTCTCACTTTACAAACAGCCAGTAATAATGCTCTGGTCATGAGACCAGCAATGGACTAAAATGCCTAATTATTTGTAGTGAATAAATGCAATCTATAGAAAACACAGACTGTATATATAGTTAATAAAGAATAGATTATAATTGCATTTAACATCATCTGCATAATTTAAAATGGAATAACTACATGACTGATTTTTTATGTCTTTTTAAAGGGCACTAATAAAATATGAAGAAGGTAAGAAGGCTTATATGAGTAGGAAGTAATGAATAATATCTTGAACATTAAAGCACAATATATTATTCTGTGCACATAAATTGGACCAATTCATTTTTGCAGGTGCAATGGGAAAAGTATGGTACATCAGCACTTTTCAAAAGTAAATAATATGTTAACTGAAGAAGGGATTACAGATTCTGATCAAATATTCAATGTCTTATTTGAATAATTAATAAGTCGGGCTTGTGCAAATATGCAGCAAATAGCCTGCAATGTTTCAAAAACTTTTCTTTCTTTCAAATCATACTTGTCACTAGCACTTAGAATGTTTAACCTATCACCTTACTGCTGTGAGCATTAAAGCCATTCTTGAGGATTTCCCTCTGGAAACTCACATTATGACTGAAATGACATTCAGTGGCCTCATTTAGTTTCCTACTGCCATGTTCAATCGCCCATAACAACACATAGATTGGTTAAATCTGAAACTAAACCCTGATTTCAATAGGTACAGAGAGAGCAAGAATTTGATACTTGCAAAAGCATAGTAGCAAGATCAGTCAGCAAAAATGACTTGACTAATGGACAACCAGAGTACAACATACTGAGAAGTCTGCTTAGTACAGTTTGACTGCTGCTCAGCCTGTGGCTGCCAAAGGGGATGAAGACAAGACAGGCAGGAGAATAATGTTCAACAGATTTCACATGCTAAAATACTGGAATGATGTGAGAGTGTTTGTTATTAATAAGAATATATCTCTGTGCACATCCAAACACGTACAAAGGAAGCAGTAGAATGGAAAAGGTTAATTCTTTCCATTAGTATTACATAACCCCGGTGTTAATTACTTGGACTTATCACATGTGGATACAGGATTTTCAAAGATCTGCTTGGTACTAAGTTGACAACAATCACTGAAACTTGGAAACTATTTCTTTTATTGCCCCAATTTCACATTGGACATGCCCACAAATCTTTCCAGAATAAATTGAGAAAGATTTTGCAATGTCTTCAGAGAACAAAAGATCCTAATGATGGGAGTCACAGGTCAGGAAAAAGGGAAGGAAGATTAAAACCAGTTTTGAAAGACTGCTGTGACGGCTGGACTCAAGATGGGAAAATCCCCACAACCTCCTAAAGCAAATTGAAACTTTATTACCATGGCATAATGAAGTGCCCGAGGCACATCCACAAAACTACATGCAACAGTTAACATTACGCATTTTAAAGGATTATGTAGACTCACTCATTAAGGATCAGGAATAACATCAGAGGTGCTTACCGTGCTTTAAACTAGCTTTAGATTTTCAGTCCAGCTATGCTGAGATATGAAAGAAATGTCTGCTAAATATCTGAACATGGAAAAGACTCCCAGAGCATCTTCAGGACCATGAGAAATGACATGTTACAGCACATTTTTTCTTGCTGACATATTTTGTACTCATTCATATGTTTGCCTCAGCATGAACCAGGACTACCAGAGCCAGTAGAAGCAGCGAATGACTGAAATAGCTGCCAGAGTTCCTACATAAGAACAACCTGCACTCATTTATCCATCCAATTGATCAGCTTAAGAATCTATATATCATGACTTTTGAGTGGACCAACATTTTTCTGAGTGGATCAATACCACCAGTCTCTGTTCTAACTGCTTAGAGGGATACAATGGATACAGTGATCACGAAAGATGCATTTTAAAGCTACCAGGCTTTCCTAAAAACACGGTCTAAACTTTACATACAAGACTGAGTCTGGCAGACTTCCAGGAAGAAGAATATTTGGCTGAATTAGGTATCCTTGTCCTTGTTAGGTGTCCTTGCTGCCTGAGATCACACACGTTTCAGACTGTTTGGGCTACCGAGAAGAAGAAAACAAGAGGTCCATATCCGAGTAAATCACAGACTGATCAGTACCAAAAATAGCTGAATCACAGCATGAGCAAACAGCTGCCTACATCCCACTGAAAGTAATCCTAAGGATACTGGAAGTGTTCTAGTCTATACACCTCTGCAATTTTACTATTCAAACAGATAAAAGCACAAAGCCTTTCTAATGAAGCCATGACCTGCCTAAATCTATTTTCTGTGGTAAGAATAAATTCTAATTAAACCTATTTAAACAAAACAAATTAGAGAGCTGTTTCTGCATATACATGCACTTTTATTTAAATCAGAGGAGAATGCATTTAGGAAGAGTGGGAGAGGGAAACTGATTTAGGAAGTCGTGGGACATCTTGATCACTGGGCAGTTAACCACACTGTGACATAAGGCAGTGTCATGTGAATGCTATTAAGCACTGTGACAACACTTCTCATCCGTGTGAAATCTGTTGAGAAGAGAAATTCAGGATGATAAAGGATAGTTTTAGAATTGCATAAAACTTGCTGACAACAACACACAATCAGCAAACTAAGTGTCCTTCCTCTGACCTGAAAAAAAATCCCAAACTGCCATACAGTTAAAATTGTTGACAACTGATTCTTGGTGATCAACAACTGGAAATCACCCATTCTTCTACGAGACTTAAACAGATATTGCATGCACTGGGAAGCTGTCACTACTAACATAGGCTATTCACCAGTGAATGTAGTTTCAGGTTTGGGATTACTTTATTTCAACAATTTGGTATTAATCTGGAGTACTTTAGGATTTACAAACCCAAACATGCTTTGTGGATAAGGCAGTCACTCATTTTTACTACTTCTTTAGACCTCCCTACGTATGACCTCCACAGTGCCAAGTCTTCCAGTGCCCAAGAGTCTGGGATAATCCCAGCCAGGAACAAGTTACCTGGTATTGCTGGAAGGCTTTTGCAGATCCCACAGCAATGTGAAGAAGCCAGTTATGTCTGAATGATGTTCTTTGATAAAGGAAGAGTACCTGCCTCACATAAAGGACCTCTGTGTCCCCATTTGCTGGGGTTATCCCTTGCTGTATATGAGACAACGCTTACACAGTAAGTAATACTGTAAAACTTTCCAGTATTAAAGACTGAATTGGGCATTCACTGATTATTCTGAGCTCCATCTAAACAGATGAAACTTAAAAAAAAAAAAAATAGCAGCGATAGCTATGGATGAATGTTTCTAACAATTTTCCATGCCATTTTCACTGGACAAGTTTCCACTATTTTACTTCTATCTCTATCTCTGCTACATTTATAATCCTTAATGAGTTTCCTCTTTATTACAAAAACAGAAACAGAGAAACAGTTACCTGCTGCCGGCTCTTGAAGACACTGATGCTGTCCTTCATTTACACTGTGGACTAAAACCCCCATCCTCACCCATTGTTCCAGTCTTTCTGTTTTCTGTGTAACTTGTGCCTTGTGGGATAGAAAATAACCTGCACTGATTGTGGTACTGTGTCAACTGGTGTTGCAGAATGTAAAATAATATCAGAGAAAAAGGTGTGATAAAAATGTACAGGTTGAAGGTGAAAAAGGTTAGTTGCAGTCACAAGGAACATGCAGGAAAAAATATGGCCAGCTGGGTCCTACCAGTAGCTGTCTTAACTTAACATCAAAAAAATACTTAATTGTCCTACTATTTTCAAGATTTCAGAACAGGGCCCCAGAAGTACAAGGCTTAAAAGTGTCATGTGGCAGCAAATTTGTCTTCCAGCTGGAACCAAAGGGAAAAAGATGTGACTGGAGACTGGGTTTGAGTGACAGTATTCTATTCTGTTACGGCTTTGCACGACGGCAGAAAATGGAAATTATACCAGACTTCTTTCAAAGTCAGACATCAATCTAACAGGGATTTGGAGAAAACAAAACCCAAATTAGGCACCTATGGTGCAAACATCCTCCATTAAAAATTTCCTGCTTGTCTGCAATACTTTCTGCCTCCCCAAACAAGGATCTGTATTTCTACTGGTTTTAGAGAGTTTTCCCCCCTATTTTGTTTCTTAAAACCATTTTGTATTTACCCCAGATATTTGACTGGCCAATGAAATCTTTTCAGTGAGTTGGGTTTTACTGATGATTACCACATCTACCTAAGCATATCTATATTAGCGTATCTCCTGAAGTTCCATTTAAATGAATATAGCGCTATTAAGACAGAATTTCTTTCATACCCTCAATTATTTTCAACACTCATCTCCAAATCCTCTTCAAATTATCAATTTTTTTATGATCACCTTTGACCACAATCCCCCGAGGTATAGCTGAACAATGACCATGATAACCTATTTTTAAATCCTTTGACCAATCTATAACAGGTGTTTAGAAGTGTTAAACTGAAATGAATTGTTTAACACACACTGGGTAATATATTTCATGTTCCTGACCTTGACAGGCACTCTGAGCCTGTATTCATCTATTTAACTATGATGATTTAGACATCAGTACAGTTACATTGGTGTAACACATCAGAATGAAGACTATGCAGCACAGATGGAACATATTCAGTGTGGTTTATCCTGACAGTATATAACATTACTGTATTTGAAATAGTATTGCTTTAATGATATAAAATAATTTCTGGATGTAAACAGTTAACTGCCAGAAAACCTTGAGAAAGGATGTGCTCGACAGAAGGGGAGGAGAGGGGAGATGAGACAGACAATGGGGAGGAAAGCCTTAAAGATAAAGCTACCTACATGGAGGAACCTTTTTTTAAAGTCTGTTATTGACACGCTCCTGTTAGCGACAGTAAGTGAGGCTGATCTGAGCAGGATACCCTTTGCAAATCTTGGCTTTTCAAAGGAACCGCTGGTTTTGAGATAATGGAAGCTCAGAACTCCCTGTCATGGAACATAATGTGAAATTGATTTTTCAATGCTTTATCTACACAAAGTTGCACTGGTTTAATTAAGGGTGTATTTTTAAATCAATTGTGTTAAACCAGTCCAAGCTCCTGTGTGGACACTCTGAAATCGATTTGAAACTGTCTTATGTCAACTAACCTCAATTTGGCAAAGAAGCACTTTACACTGAGTAGGCACCAATTTAAGTTGATCTAAAAACAGGGTTAAAAACAAAACTTATCTGAAATTGTAAGACTTTAATGAATTTATCTGTTTCTGCCAAGCCATGCTGGCCTCCAGTAGCCTAATTGATCTGTTTCATAAGCAGACAAACTCGTTACTTGGATTTAAGGCCCTTTGACTGAAGTTTTTGAGAAGGGATATAATGAATTCCCTGTGAAAGTACTGAGTCTAAAACCAAAAGGTGACAGGTGTAAGGAGGAAGAAGTGACGAATTGCAGAAACCACTTCTCCCTCTTCTATTTACTTTGTTTCTTTAATGCAGAAAGAAGATGAACAACGAGGCTGCTCCATGACCAGTAAAAGCTCTCCTATGCTGTAATACTGGGGAACAGATTAAATAACCCACAATTATTGTATGGGTGCTTGAGAAATCAGGCCAATATTATCCTGTCAGTCTAACATCTAACACCACTGGAACCAAGCTAAAATCTCTGCTTTCTTAAGGGTCTGGCAGGGGATAGAAAGGATTTTAAAGATCCACTGCAGACTAGCTACGTGGAAATTTCCCCGACTTTAAGGATTTCTGCGCAATCCCGATCACTCGCATGCCACTAGGCCGCAAACGAAGGTCTGCATTTAAGTCCACAGCTTACAGAAATGCATTCATGTTCTTTCCACACCCAAGAAACAGATGGGAAAGCAGGCAGTGAAGTTGCTACCGGTGTGGCCCTAAGGAAATGTCTACATGTGCTCTGGTTCTACAGGCACAGACAGGCACAATATCGGTCGCTCCAGCCATGAGCCAGGCCTGATCCTGCTTGCAGGAACAGGGGCCTTCTCCCAGGAGAATAAAAGGGCAAAATCCTGCAAAGCAGGGTGTTCCTCCAAGCCCCTGTATATTGGGACCTACAGATACTCAGTATCCCAAGTGGGTAAATCCTAATGCAGAGCTGAGCAGTGAGCAAGTAAGTACCATCCTGCCATTGCTTAAAGATGATTTTTCAGCCTTTATCCTTTGTGTCAGTTATGCTACTCCAAAAACTTGTGCATGACACCAGTAGGACTTAAAACTGCATATATGTGCTTAGACGGTGAACTATAGCCCTAATCACTGAGAATAGTGGCCCTAATTATTATCTTAAAGCACTTAAAACTATGCATGACAGCAAGTGCTCTGTATCCTTCCACTCCTCTGAGGTGCTCCTAACGGGCAAGGTGCTACGTTCTGTTCTGCTCCACAGATTCATTTTCAGAGTGAATCTTGTGTGAATTTCTCCTGAATCAAACTCTTTCCCTGGTGAGACTATATAATCCTGCTGTCTTGTTAGAGCAAAAACCATCTTTGAGACTTCATTCAAAACAAATCCCCTGTCAAACTATTTCTTCCTTTTCATTTGGACATTTATCCTTCTGATAATATATAAAGAAAAAATTCTTTTGTTGTCTAGTTCAAATTTGTAAAGAGGACAGTATCAGTCTGACAGAAAAGTAAACAAAGAGATTTGCAACCTGTGCAGTGCTAGAATATATTGGGCAGTCATTCACTGCATATGGAGGAGAAACAGCATTACGGCAGTAGTTCAATGGAAAAATCACTCAAATATATGGCTAGTTATAGTTCACTCTGATTATAACAATTTCCATATATAAAGAGGAGTTTTTCAGTTCCAGCTGCACTATTTTAAGTCCTCCTTCCCTGCCACTATTAACAAACTGCACCCTGATGTTTTGCATTTACTGGCATTAGTCATGGCTACACCTACCGTCTGTAATGGGATGCCATTCATCAGCTTGGTAGGCTAAAAATTAAGTGATTTTCCTGGAAACTGTTTCTCAGTAGAATTATTTGATCCACTGTAGTTAAAAAGCCATGTCATTGGTTGCACTATAAATTCTATTTTACGGTCTTGATTTTATTTTTTTTTAAATAAATTAATTGTAGTTTTCCTCTAGGCTTAATGCTGGTATAAGAGGTTTTGGCTGATGAGCAAATCTTTTCCAGACACAAGAATTTTCAATTCTATCACTTTTAAATAAAAGTGGCATAAAAAACCTCACAGGAACAAACTTGTTTAAGTCAGCTACACAAATGAAAGTTGACAAGTGATTAGGTCCTTCTGGGAATGAATTGTTTTCTACGTTTCAGGGGAAAAAATGTCATCAGTGACTTTGGAAGTGGCCTGAAGCATGGGTTTTGGAAATCTAATACTACAAATACCAGTTTAAACAATTATATATTTAAGCAATTTTTCTAACATGGAGTTGGCATGACAAAGCGTGAAGTTCAAAAAAGCACCATCTCTTGTAAAATGCAAGCAGTATGCACAGTTGTAAAAACTCAGCATCAGACACATCCAACTAACAGTTCAGAATACATAATAATCAGATTCTTAGACCTGACACTTACTTCATACTCCTCTTTAAATCCGTAGCCTTCTGCACACTTCATCTGGGTGATGTGCTGTAGCAGGTCAGCTACACGGATGGCTGGATGGAGCTGGCCGGTCTGGTAGGGCACATCCACTGGATCTCTCTTCTTATAGGTATGGGATTGGACCAGGCTGCTTGTGTCACTGACCATCGTATGGGTTTCATCTAGAAAAAGAGTATCTCATCATGTACTGGCTCATTTTCACTTATTAAAAGAATAAGTACAGAGATTTCTAGAGGAATGGCAGAAATCTGATACCATCAGCATTGGTTCTGTCTGTGAAGGCTACACCAGAAGAACAGTAAATCCATGGAGTAATTTACACACGGAAATTGCAAGACTGATTGGAATGAGGCAAAGTCCATAGTTCTACAATGGAAGCATTGCAGAGCAGTCCAAACTCTAATATTGTTTAAAATATTGCTAGCTGATTGCAAACAAATTTTAAAACCGGCATTTGGTTTCGAACTGCATAGAAGTTTCATTCTGAAACTTCAACAAGTCCCATGGAATGAAACTGGACTTGTATTTTTCACAGATTACTAAAGTGCTGTATTTCACACTGCAAATTTAGAGCAAATGTTTGGAGTGAGCAAAATAAAAAGATGCACAAAATGGCTTATGGTTTCATCAAGCTAGGACTGCAATGGAAATGTAGATCTGAAAATGACACTTGGAGACAAACTACAAGAGGACAAATGCAAAGGATCATCTGGCAAGGAAAAATGTCTTGACTGACTGCTGAACATGCTTTAGGACCACGGTGTATCATGAGCCACCACATCAGGCATGGAATGTTGTATGTCAACTGACATGCAAGCCAACGAACAGGAGACCCCCGTGGGCTGGTTAAAATTTTTATGAGACACATACTTCTCCCAACCCTCCACATCTCTTCCATGGGGCAAATGGGCAACTTACCATTGATTGGCACTTTTAAGAAGATACATATCAGGAGAAAAAAAGAGGAGGAGAAAAAGGAAACAGGGCATAAGCAACAGTACTACATTAGTAATTACAGGTAATTTTATGTTTTTAATTTAGTCTTTACAGAATGATTTCCTAAATGAGTCAGATTCTGATCTCAGTTTCACAGTATGAATTAGTTTTACTAAAACCAAGGTATCATACTATAAGTCAATTCACATAGATGGAACTGAGAACAAAACCTGTACTTAGAAGTAAATAGATGTGAAAGTGCACTCTACCTAAGGAAGCAAAATAACTTTCTTCCTCTTTAGATGGAATTCTAAAAATTTGTTCAGACTTGATAAGAAAAAAAACCCCACCCCCAATTCTAAGGTCCAAGAATCATCATAAATATTTTATCTGTTTACTCAAATAATAATTTTACATATCTTAGAGTTTTTAAATTTTAATCAAAATTGTTAATATGGTGCTTTGACTTATTCAAGCTATTCCTCACTGACTGCACACAAAAAAATTACTAAATCTGTATAATGTTATAAAATAAGGTATTTATCAAAAAAACGTTGCTTTGTAAAATAAGCTGTATGAAAGGGAAGCATTAAAGTAGTATTTCCACATTCGTAAGTTAGATATATTATAGCAGAAAGTTCCACAAATATCCTGTATGAAAAGATCCCAGATTCTCATGTAGACACCAAAAATACTAACACACCTTGTTGAAGGTGAGATTCTGGTCTTAGTTGTACTACTGAAAATTCATGTTAAAGCCAGAAAGCTCAATGAATAATTTTTCAAGGATGGTTTGAGGTCCTCTCAATTCTCACTAAGACACATGAAATCTGGTCCTCACTAAGCATACAGTCAATATGAATGGTGCATTGACACCTAAACCAAAAAACAGCAGAGAAAAATGTATGGGTATGAGTATGGCCATTTCACTCCTTTTCCTGTCAGTCTGCTAATTTGGTCTAATGCAGAGGAAAGGGATTCATCTTTTAGTCATTTTACAACTTTTGTCTGATGTGATATAAAATCATACTGCAAAGCACCTTGGGATGCATGGCATGAAGCGTGGTATACAAGTGTAGGTACAGTATGTTGCTGCTGAAATGGCACCTGAAAACTACAAGGCGGCTAAGACACAAAAGACAAAAAAAAGTAGAAAGTTGATAATGATTTTTTTGGGTTGCTTATTTCAATTTTAGAAACAGCTTACAAAACTTTGGGATTTTTTTTTTCTTTTTTGCAAACTGCAAAATTCTTTGCAACGCAGACTGTTAGTAACTAAGATGAAGGCAAAGTTATCAAACTCTTGTACTACGAAAGCATCAGTTTAATACTTATGAATCTCTTTCCTGCAAGCTCTCTAGTTTTAGACTAATTTTCCTCTCTCCATTTCTTTATCTCTTACAGCTGCAGCAATACAGCAGGAGTTATCTTTTAAGTTGTTTTAAATAAAGTGTTTTAAATCCTTGGTTTATATGGTACACTAGGAGCCACGTATATTACAGTTTTTCACTTTGTCTCTGAGCACTGTAGCATGAGCTTTTCAGGCTGTGAGTTTTTTAAAGGGTGAGCTCCTCCAGATGCAGCATCCATATGCAATGGGAAGTTTGTCTGGCTTAAATACTCCTACAGCTGCAGTTGTCCTACTCTACACTTACCCATTCCTGTAGAGCTATACAACATTTATTAAATAATATACATTGGAAACAGTAAGCATGCCGTGGCTTTTCTAGCAGATTTTGAAAACTGAACTCAGCCATTCACCAGACTTGTACCTTTCCCAGGAGGTCACACTCTGAAGGTCATTTAGTTCTAACTACAGGCTTAACACAACTTCTTTGGACAGTGGAAGACAGCAAGAGCATGTATTACTTGTAATTAAAGCCCTGCATACTTTGTTAATAGCTGTATTCCTCTACCAACTCAGGCATAGTTAATTTGATTTACCTCAGATACAACACTATTCCTGTACAGACAGTCATAAACACACATTGGGAGAGATCTAATCTGAATGGAGAACTGCTCATAAAATGGCACTAAATTTTTATCATGTAAAGTTACAAAAATATTTATTTTATGCAGTGAAATAACTGAAATATTTTCCGAGATAAGTAAGCACAGGTTTGCTGCAGTAGACCATAAAATACACAACTAATTAAAAGATTTTACAGACTTAGTAAAATCAGAGAATTTATTTTTCACAGTGTGTGTTTGCCTGATAGCTGAATTACTTGCTTAGAGATTATTTCTTGGGGGGAAAAAGCTAACAATTAATTTTGCCATTGTTATTACATAGAAAAAGATCACAAAAATAAGCAAAGAAACCAGTAACTAGAACTTAATAACACAGACAGGAAATCTCAAAGTTTTTCTCCTGATAATAGTACTTTTCTCCTTGCCCACCCACAAGGTCAGAAAGAACATCTACTGGATGAAGCGTTGAATGAATGCTAAAGCACACAAAAAAAATCTCAGGCAGTTAAAAGGCACTGCAAATTTCATTTGCATGCAGATTATTACATTGTTACAGTCACTACCATTACCTTCTTCCAGATTTACATAATGTATAAAACCAGCAAAGTTCCTTCTCAAAGTTAGCACACTGAAGTGCACTGCACTAAATATTCTTTCACAATAACAAATTTTTAAGATTGCCTTCCTAAACTTTTACTTCTTATATGCTTCCCTCTACTTCTATGTAAGCTTGTTTAACTTACAGCTTAAGGGCAGGAATCAGTTAAGAAGTCTTAATTTTTTTACAGTGATTCGAAGAAAAAAGAGGAGAAAGGAAAATATTTGTTGTGAAAATATAAATTGAAAAATGAGTAAATAAATAGGCTTAACACAGGAGTTTGAATTCTTGCTACAGTGCACTGTTATGTTTTGAATTACTATTAACAAACTGCCCCTGTTTAGTTTAAAGTTAGCATGAGAAGGAGGTGTAAATGAATACAAGCCACAAAGGGGTTAGAGTAAAGCACTGAAAATGCAATTGCGCCTCATGCTTACTGTTTATCCCTGTGCAGAAACCTCTCTCTTTCTGACATTGGACAATAGCAGATTTTCCTGAATTCCAAGTGAAAATGCTTTACATTTTAACTGTATGTTTTTAACCTACAGTTCTACTGTTTTATTTCATTCCTGTGATGCTTGATGCATAATAAACTATATACTATACGTCGTGTTATCATTTTGCTGTTCAAAATACCATCTCCTCTCTGAAACTTCACTTTAACAAGCACGTCAGAAACTCTGCAGAACTGTCAGAAGACATGATAGCTGGTAGATGGCCAAAACTGTATTTTATTGGATTTTCTGTATCCTGAATAGTTTAACTAGGAAAAAAAGTTATTTTTAAGAAGTGACATCTTCAGTTCTGATATAAAACAGAAAAAAAAAAGAGAGAAACTATTTCAATTGCTACGATAATCAAATTCTTTTGTGTCACTCCAAATACATGCATAAACATTTCCTTGCAAATCCACTTGTCAAAATTATTTCTGTCTTTTCTCCCCTGACTTGCACTATGACAGTAGTAATCAAGCCTGATACCTGTCCTTAGCACCTCAGTGTAGCCAAGTCTACCACCCCTCCCTCTAGCATAAAGCTCCAGCATTTTGCATACTATTGTCTGCTCCCCAAGAACTGCAACTTCGGAAATTACTTCAGCAATAAACTTTGATAAAGGGAAATGTTCTCACCTAAAATTGCAGTTGGCACAAATGGATCTGTCATACATCATAAGCAGGTCAATGCAGGAAAGGTAAAAAGAGAGAGAACAGTAAATGATTGATACATGTTCCCGAGTCTTCTTTCAGAAAGCTACTGTTAGCAGCCGGTATGTTTCTTATATATGCATTAAATGTTGATGGCAGGAAGTATAATAACATAAATATGTATACTTTTATTATGGAAAGGTCTACAGAGGGTGGAAGCCAAGAAAAAAACTGGTTACCTGGGTAATAAGAATTAGGCACTGTTGTGCTCAGTGTGTTAGTTTTCATTGTAAATGAAGATGGTGAAGATACAGCTGCAAAGAGAAACAAAGCTGGTTAGAGACAGAGAAATGATACACAGCTACTTAAGCTGAGTGAAACACCTTATGGGATTGATTTGGCTTAGAGTACATCCTGTTGTGTTTCTTGCACTGGAATCAGGACCTATGGAAAACCAGGCAAGTCTAGTGAATGAAATAGCTCATTGAATTTGATAAATTCTCCAAAAAGAAGTGTCATTGGAGAAAGCATTTTGATCACTGACGGGAAATGTACTTCTTAATTCACAAGATTAAACTGAATACTGATGCTTGTAACAAGACATCACAACGACAAGAGGTGTTTTTGACAGAAGCTTTGATCATTAGTAAGTTTTCCTTATAATACTGAAAATACCGTATGCAAATATTCTACTGTAGTTTATTTTTTCGTCTCCTTTTTGTATTTGATTTGTTTAGACAGGTGGATAATGTGCATGGAGATACCAACAGACCCTGAATATTACTCTTTGTTTAGCAGTGGTTTTCAGGGAGTGATACACAGACCAATACTCACATCGGTGTTTAATCATTGAACCATTTGTAAAACCAATGGGAAAGCCCAACGGAACAAATTAAGTTCAGTTTGTCCCCACTATACAAATATCATGCAAATTACCATTGTAAACACAGATACATCTAACAGGTGAGAGTTAATCACAACATTTTACAGGATGTTCAGCCAAAGAGTCATTAGAGGCTTTTAAGCAAAGCTCCTTGCAAATTCAGCCTTAGTTGCTTGTCTGCACAGCTCAAACTCAGTCTGATCAGTGAATGCAAGCACACTCTGGACACCTGTAAACAGACTAAGAGGAATGTCTGAAGCAAAAGAGTATAGGGAGACAGGATCTGCTGGATGAGGAGTGAGATTACTCCTGCTAGCTTTCAGCCATCTTTTTTTCGAGCACAAACAGTTGCTAGCCCTTGCTAAGATGCGGGTATCTCAAAACTGGCTTAAATAATGTTGACAGTTACCATTTATCATATAAATTAATATATCTGAGACCATGTTCCCTTGATTATGTCTCCGGAATGAGGGGATTACATTTCCTTGATGGCCAGAACAGAGTGATACTTCTTTTGGCTATGGATGCAGAGATTAGTTGAGGTCAGGGCTGCTGCAGGTAATAAAACTTGCTAGGTAGAGAATGCAGACAGGATAATGAACTTTCACAGGAAGTAGGAGTGTTATAAATCTCTTGACTACTAGGCCTTACACAACGATTATTCCTGAAGACTTCAGTGTGCACCTTCTGGTGACCACAGTTCTTATGGAAAGTCTAATTAGAGGTTCTAGCCCTGGAGTGGTATAAAAAACTTGTTACAGCAATAATTTTAAGTAGGTTCGAGGTGGTTTATGTAATGAGGATTTAGTCCCAGGAACTCATTACAGCTTCATTTGTAGTTATGACCATTCAGTAGCACCACTGGAAAACTGTATCATGATGATGGCAAGATGAAGCAAAACTCTTGATCTCTTCACAGAAATAAGCAATCTCATTAACTGCAAGGGTATGTTCTCACCAGAAAGGCAAGTCTGATTTGAAAGATCTATTTCAAATCAATTTCAAAAGTAACTCAAATGCAAATTAACATTGCAAATTCTGAGCCTAATGCTGCTGAGAAAAGTCTCACTGTATAAACCTCACAGAGTGTTTGTACAATTGAGCTCATCAAAGATAAATTCTTAAGCACATTATTAAAGAGTGGGAGTTGGGCCCTGCATACTGTTAGTACTTGAAACAAAATTTAATCTTTGACAAATTCTGAAGATGTTAAAAAAACCACTGGCATACAAAAAACCCTGAGGTTCCCTTAAGAATCACAAAATCAAACAAACTTTTTGAACCTAATCATTCTTTTAAACAATTATAAAAAAATCACTGTTTTTTCATGGTCTTTGCTTAGGGCTAACCCTCTGACAGGAGCGAGACCTTGACTAAAATTCTAATACAGGAAATTTTATATCCCAAATCTTATTTATTTTCAGGGTAGATCTAAGAAGACCCATGGTATCAGAGAATCTCTTATAAAATTACAGAACAGATAAGTCCACTGAGTTCTTCCTTTGCACAAGCAACAGAAAGAGCATCATCTAGAATTGGAAATAATAAGACAATCAGATTATCGTTATTAAGTTATTACATTCAAAAATAAATTTATACTACTGAAAAAGAAGTGAGCAGGGGAAGCATCTGAAGGACTTGGGACAGCATGAAGGATATAAAATTTTCAACATAATGGAGATTGGAGAAAGGTAAAACTACTGTTTCAGTAATGTCACTGCTCTTCTGTAGAAGAAAAGGATGGACAGAAAAAAGCTCAATTATCCTTATTATTTTTAAAGAAGTCTATTCTTGATGTCTGACTGTCTTGCTCATTTGAATAGACACTGTAATGTGCTGCACAGTGGGAAACTCTCGGTCCCATGGATTTTCCATGACTGAGTAATGAGGAATATTTTAAAAACCATTTGCACCTTTCTTTCACCTTCAAAAAAAAAAAAAAAAAAAAAAAAAAGAAAAGAAAAGAAAGAAAAGAAAAAACTTACATCTCCCATTTAGATTGTGCGTGTCCATGAAAGAGAAAGCTTCATCACAGTTGGTGCCTTGCTCAGTGTAGCTTTTATCCATTGAATTCACCATCACTGTCATTTCCTGCCGAGTACTACTCAATGTCTCTTTCCGCTTTTTAGCCAATTTTCTTAAGAAATGAATGATGAGGAAGAAAAAGGAGAAAAACAACTCTCAGTAAGCAGACATAGTCTTCATGTTGTTTACATCAGTATTGTAGCTTGTAACCATATTATTAAGTAACATTTACATTTGTTTCAGCATTTCTGGAACTTTTAAATTTATTTTACTTTCATCTCTTTCAGTCTGATAATCAAAGGATAGTTGCCAATGCACTGACATGTGGTCAACAGCACCTTAATCTTTGGGGATCACCGCTGAATTAAAGGGGACTACTTGGATACGGAAGCGATGTGAGCTACAGTATCAGAGGCTACATCTGATTAAACATATAAATAAAAAGAGAGATTCCACTGGAACTGACAAATCAATACCAATGTTCACTTCACATGCATAGAACAGTCTGGGGAGGTTTCATTGAGACCCTGTGTAACACAGCAACCTGGTTTATATAATACTGTATACTGTATGTTGTAGCTCTGAATACACACTGCACACTCAAGAGACATTTTAAATTAACTTGCATTCCTAAAGACTATTTTCTATCACTCCTGATTTCAGCAGAATTAGTCACATGAGTTAGTTGCTTCTCAGCAGGAGTGGTCTGTCAGAGACAAGATCTTAAATCCGACACTACAATAGTGATTCATTAAACTATTGAATTGCCTTGGGTGCATATACCTCTTTGTTTTTTTTCCAGATCTGTCTGTTTCACTCTAAATTCTCACTGTCTCCTCCTGAGTTATGCTTAGCTACATCACAAAACAACATGTCCAAAACTCTTGATTTTTCCTTCAACCTCTGTGAGGCATCTGTGATCCTGATGATAGTGGATCCCATGACTATTTGGCTTGTTTCCCTGGCCTGTGACTCTGTCTTAGACCAAGCCTTTCTTCAAGTTCTTGCCTACAGCCTTAATTTAAATTTTCCAGACTCCCTCCGTTGAGTATCGTCAAGGTATGAGTTTAAAAAAAATAACTGCTCCACAGACTTTACTTGTCCTGTCTGTTAATTCAATGACTTTTCCTCTGTAGAAAACATAATAAGCCAGCTCATATTCATCTGCCAGAAGCATCTTTTACAGATCTTCAACTAGAAGTTACAGGAGCTTATTATCGCATCTAGGTTCCTTCCACTTCTAGAGGCCAACTGTATCAAGCATAACCAACTTGTGTTAACTTCCAAAGCCTTTCTCTTTATTAACTCTTAGTCAGTATGAAAAGATGGTTCCCACCACAGACAAAAATTTTACACCAGTCTCCCCCTGATATTCAAACATCTGCCTCCTCTCATGCTGCCCAGGAGGGGCTTTCTGTAACCCTCCCGACTGACATCTTGCTCTTCTGCTTCAAATCACTGCTGGCAGACAAACTTTACAAAGTATTAATATTACTGCTCCCTGTGCTGATCAGTACTGCCTCAGTCTCCTCACACTGCCCATCTATCCGCCTGTTACACCTTATCTTTCACCCAGATAAGAAGCCATTCGGGCAGGAGCTGTTGTTATGTTCTGTACCAATGTAATACCCAGATCAGCAGTATCTTAATCCATGACTAAACCTCAAAATGCCTCTGATTTTAAAGTCTTGCTGATAATAGAAGGAGAAATAGTAAGTGCAGGCATGGTATTGTGTTGCTGCACAGAAGAATGGCCCTCAATTAGCTGATAGATTGCCACCCCATTCCCCATGACTGAAAGTCAATGAAGTACACTGCCTTAAACACCTACTGCAGCACCCGCACCATGAGCAGTGTTATGCCTGTGCCCATCCCAGCGCAGGAGTCACCTGTGTTTGCTTGAGCCTTTGCTTACTCTGTAAACTTGATAATAAAACTGGTTCTTTATTAGTCCACAGTGCATAAATGCATAAGTGGCATTAGATAATGGTCTGAACTCTTTCATATCAGAGACAGTTAAATTTCATTCAAGTACCGTAAGTAAAACAAAACTCTTAGATCTTTGCATCCTTCCATCTTCCCCCTCCCTCACATCTAATTGTAATGAAGAAGTAATATATTATTCAAAGTAGAATCTGAGACTTATCACCTAATACATGAATAACTTAATGGAAGTCCTTTGTAAAGACAGGCTTATCAAAGTGGTAACATGAAATGGATTTTTTTTTTCCTCCTTCACCCTTAGATTGCAACACATTTAGATGGCAGCCATGCATGGCTCCCCTTCCAATCTTTTGGTCCCATAATCAAGATACAGTAGATTTATTTTTTAAGACTCTAACAACTGTACAGTATTTCTCAATCTGAATCTAATTCTGGAAATAGGTCTGGTGGGAAAAGTTCAAGTCTGAAACAACTGTTACAGGAAGAGAGTGATACCAGCCAGACTTCTGTACTGTGAACAAAAACACCCACTGGACTCAGTCAAGTAAACTTTAGCTGAATATAACATTTTTAGCATTTGCAGTTTATTCAGATACTGCTGAAGGTGTTGCAGTGCTGCAGTCTCTGCTTCTCATCCATTCCTTGGATCTCTCATTCCCCACGAGGCTCTAGCTATACAAGATTTAAGAAACTCATAAAACCATGGTACCTCACATCACCACCACCACTCATACTCAGATTTGAAGTAAATTTTGGGGGAAAAAAAAGGTTTAAATATTTGATCATCTTCACTTGCGGAAAACACACTTCATAGCTACTATCTGATGTTTCATCCTTCTTAAAGGAAAAGAGATCTACAACCAAAGGAAAAACATAAAACAGATGGAAGCTCCCATGATGATTACCTAGGATGAAATTATTTTTGTAGGGAAAGCAAAAAGATCATCTTATCACAGAAATAGTGTTACCATGACTATATGAGGAAAGAGAATGTACTATATCAGTCTCAGGAAAGAGGAGCCTGATATTCAGAAGAATCTCAAGACTAACTAGGAACTGTTGGAATTTTAAGGCACAAGAAATAGCATGGAGTGAACTGGTGTAATGGTTAAAATACAGTAAAATGCAGAGCAGACAATCATACAGACTTCCCCTGCAAAACAGTGTGGGATTTTGTGTATCATTTACTCTGTTCCATTACAAATATTAATAAAAACAGTCCAGGAAAGTAATAGGCTGAGCATTTTATCACAATCTGTCCTCATTTTATCTACCATGACGAAACTCTCCAATAATGCATCTTCTCCTGTACAGGCCCTTTTTGTTGAAAGGCTCACTCTGTAAAACTTGTGCAAGCCTAACTCAGTACCTTTCTCAAAATCCTCCTTCTCTGTGACTTCTCCCTCAAATCGTCCAAGAAACCAACTGCAATAACTGCTAAGTTGCTACTACATTGTTAGCCACTGTCTGGTTTATTTTCCTTGTATTTTCCTGTATCCATTTTCTCTGTTCTGTCCTGACTAAAATAACAAAACTCTTTTGGACCTAGCTTGCCTTTTTGAGTTTAAAAAGCTCTGGGCACAAAGAATGAGGCACAATGGGACACTAATTAGAGGAACGTAACAACAGTAAAAACAAAATTTTTAAAATAATGGCGACTGGGGTCGGAATGAACTCAGGCCCTGCCAAAAATGTCCTTTTTAATTAAAATTAAAAATTTTAATTTAGGAACAGTGAGAAAAGTATATTAATTTGAATCTAACAAAAACACTCACTTCCTGCTTCCCCATTCCAAGCCGAGTGGTACTCTCCTTTTTGTATCAGTATCCCTCCTTTCTTATCAAGCAAAGGAGAAAGAAGATGCTGCTACTTCCCACAGCTCTAGCAACACACTACCATCACCAAGATATTGATACACAAAGTGAGGTGAAATTTGTAATTGTCCTGCTAAAGGAATTGGGTTGAATTTTTTCTTTCACTTAATGCAGTGATCTATTACACTTACTGAAACTCAAGATAAAATAGCTGCTTCTTACATACTTATTGTTTCAAATTTTACTTCTCTGCTTGTGGACAAATCACAGAAATGGTCCAGATGAAGAAAGGACTGAGGGCTTTCACTCAACCCAGTGGCACAGTGCATTTGTAGTTGCAAAAGCTTTTAACAGTTTGGTCACCAAACCCCTAAAAGAATCTAAACTACAGTAAGAACGATCTGTTAGTAAAATCCTTTAGCAGCTGGTTAGAAAGATGTGATACCAAGGGTAGGGTTAAATGGTCATTTTTTCACAACAGAGATAAATTACTAGTGTCTATCCTACATAAGTGCATGTTGGGATTTGCACTATTTACCATATATGCACTGACCTAGAAAATGTCCAGTATCTTTTTGAACAAAACATGATTTGTAAACTGTAGTAAAAATTAGAAATAGGGTTAAATAGTTATTTCTTTTATCTCATGAGGTAGAGTGACTGGATATCCACTTAAGACAAAATTCAGTGTTGAAAGATACAAAGTCATGCATATGGGAAAAATAATCCTAATTATGCACACACAGTACTGCATCTAAATGACTTCGTAAACTACTGAAGAAAGAAATCTGATAGTCACTGGTTCTCTGAAGACAAAAAGTTCAGCACTATGTATAGTCAAAAAAGAAGTCAGAAGTGACTGTGTAAGGGAGAGAGAACAAAATGGAAAATGTGATTAAGCAATTGTATAGATTTACGGAGCTTCCACATTTTGAACACTGCATGCAGTTATTACACATGCCTATCCAGAATAGATTTTCACAAAGTAGAGAACATATACAGAGGTGATAGGAAGATCAAAGGAGCAGATCCTACCAGAAGAGCAGTAATCCTTACATAGATAAGGAGTCCCTAGTTTAAAAAGCAGGCAGTTGAACTGAGAATGTGATAAAAGTATATAAAAAAACATGGAGAAAACTAAGAAATTAATAAAGAATTATTATTTCTCAACAATGGAAGAACCAGAAGCAGGGAGTATACAGATTTTTTTTAAATATAAAATAAAAATTTTCACAAAACCCAGAAAATGCTCTGCTCTTCCTTGCCTTGAGTCCTCTGTGCATTTTTGGGAACCACCATATAAAAAAGGCATTAAGCAATTACAGAGTGTCCAAAGGAGGACAACA
>VZRS01014197.1:6707-20453 GCA_013398055.1 Ifrita kowaldi
ATATATATATATATATATAAAAGCGCCACTACTTTTTGTGTCATTGCTTTACTGAGAAAGGAACCATTTAAATGTGGAACTAGCTCTCCCATACTATAAAGACAGCATTTAAAACCTATGGGCCAGATTTGTCTATGTATTTATGGCTATGTATTTTCAATGAGATCACAGCACGCTTCACCCTTCCCTTCCATTCCCCTTCCCTTCCCTTCTCTTCCNTTCTTCTATACCTCCATGTCTTGCGGCAGAAGTGATTTAGAGTGATTGGATGAAAAATTCCACAGTTCCTGTCCACGCAGGAGCTGGGTGTGTTGGGCATTGGCAGAAAAGTGAAAATATGTTTCGTTTCAAACTTCTATTGGGTCATTTACCTCTAAAAGGGCCAAGAATTTGTGATAAGCTCTCTTTCTGTGTGCAACTTTTGAACTCTCTGCAGGGTGCTGCGCTCCAGCACTCTATTTCTCTGATAACGCTAATTAAAACAACTATCTGAAGCAAAAAATCAGAGGACTCCTCTCGTCTTTTCAACTTTCTGGCCAGGACTTTTAGGCCTCCCTCCCTGCGGGGGAGTCACACATATCATGATAAAAGTGATAGGATTTCATGTAAAGAGTTAAGACCAATGCAGGATACAATTTTTTTATAATCGCTAGATTTTTAATGGAGTTTTGTTGTTGTTGTTTGTGTTTGTTTGAGGTGTTTACTTCAGGTTGCCTCATATCACTTTACCATGATTCATTGTATCTCCCCTGATGAGATTTATAGAGTCCTGGCCAGAAGGTCGAAAAGATGAGAGGAGTCTTCAATGTTCTTTGCTTCTAGATAGTTGTTTTATTAAGTCTTATCAGAGGAACACAGTGCTAGACACAGCACCCAATAGAGAATGCAGAAAAAAGCCCTGTTATCAAGATTACACAGCCCTTTTAAAGGTAAATCACCTAACGAAAGCTTAAAACGAAAGATATTTTTACTTTTTTACTGATGTTCAATAAATCACTCTCTTGCGTGTAGAGGAACTGCAGTATTTTTTATCCAATCACCCTAAATTACTTTTACCGCAAAATATGGAGTAGTAGTAGAAGAAGAAGAAGGCCTGGAGAACAACAACAATCCTCCATTTTGAAGTTTTTAGCTTTTATCTATTTACTACATAAACAAACGCAAAACCTCTAAATTTTTCACCCTGTGACAATCTTATAAACTATTCTATCATTTAGTTCACACCAGTGTAGATTCTACTTCTTCCCACAGGGTAGGTAATTTTCTCCATGGACAAAGGTCAAAACCAGTGTTTTTCAGGGAGGTAGAACCCTTCAAAACAGGCAGAGAAACATTCTCTGCAATTTGGGTTCCCACAGTCTCATACTCAGCAGAGACCCTTTTGTGATGTTCATTTCATAGCAGAAAACTAATTTTTCACCTTCTAAGACATCAAGAGAGCTTCCAAAGGCTCTCTGGAGGAAGGGGGAAAGGATTTTCCAAATGTCAGAAGCCACAGTGAACATGCAGAAAAAGGAGTTTATCTTTCAAGTTTTCAGGAGTATGAGGATCAGTCTCCAAGGGGAAATCATCTATCAGTGTTTTCTATGGGAAGAAATAGGATTGATTTCTCAAACTTATGAGCATTAGATGTTCAATGTTTAAGCCAGTGAATAAAAATGTTATTGTGGAAGCAAAACTTTGGTGATGGTATTATGCACACATGATAGCAAGTACTGAAAAGTAATGATCTGATGAGATAGGTAAGAGTATATGGTAGGTGGTCTTTTATCCTAGGCAGAGCAGGACATCCTAGAAGACCTTGGTTTAATTCTTGTGTCTATCAGTCTTTATGTGACCATAGGCAGGGTATTTCATCTGATAATGATTCAGGTTTTTAGTTCTATTAATTTACTTTTATTTCTTTTGGATTATGAACGCCTTAAAAAAGCAAATGCCCTACTCTGTGCTCTACAATGAAAAAGAAACTTAGGAACAATAAAGTAATGTAGCTGAATTTTATCATTATGAAAGATTAATTTAGTCCAGTGAGTAGCACGATAAACTGTGAAGGGCATTAATGATGTCGTGTGTGGTCTGAAATCTTATGCAGAGATCAACTGAACTACTGATATTTTAATGAAATTTTAGGTAGGAGGAATAATACATGGTTTTATTAAATGAGGGTAGAGATATTTTGCCAATTTGCAAGTTCCTATGTAACACTGTAAACAAAATTTAAAAGCCCTTTCTTTGGAAGACTTTGAAAAAGAACCAAATGACACAAAAACCCTTGTATGTGAAAATAGCCGAAAAAGAAGAGTTGTAATATTATCAAAATAATTTCAAAGTAAAAGGATAAAGCTAGGAAGCCAAGTATTTCATAATGAATGCAGCATACAGCTTTTAAACAGGGCTAACATATGGACCACTAATGTGAATGTGAATGCAAATTAGATACTTTTGATTGCTTGAAATAAAGTCAGCAAAATCCAAGCTTCAAAAAGCAAATTGTGTGGATTTAACTACCTGAGTGCCACAGAAAGATTACTGTTCACACAATATTTCCATATGAAAGAAGGTAATGAAGCTAATTTAGCTAATTCTAGGGCAAGCTGCCCTAGATAATTTGAAGATAAATGGTACACTTTCTCTGGCTTTTTTTTTTTTCCTGTTTGGTTTCTTGATCCTGGTTTGTTTAACCTTCTACTCTCTGCTGATTTTGTCACTCTCACTTTTAGATGTGATATAGCTTCTGTCAGGAAAATTAATCCACAAACGCCAGAGGTTTATGTCCAAAAAGCAGACAGAGGAGTCCTGTGACTTTATTCATTAATAAAGAGAGAGGTCATGGGCATTTCCCATGGGGTCTCTCAAATGGATAGAGGACGCAGCTTCTTTTATCCTAATTTCCTGGCCACAGGTTCCCTCTCTCTTTCCCCATTGGCTGAGGTACTCAAGAGGTACAGATTTCCCAGAACGCCTAATTAATATACATCCCCCCCTAATACAGATACCCCCAATATACATTCCCCTTTTCTTCTTCTTCTTGTGCCTCTGTTCCTGTAGTTTATTAACACAGTTTTGGGTAAATCTAATTAGGGAAATTCTGATGGAAATCCTACCCATTGTTTCTTCTATCTCTTAGTATCCATGTTATCTTACCAGCAGACTCAGGTCTTATCTTTACCAGCCATTTGTTTGTAAAGACACTCCCTTATTCCTTTCACTTTCTACAAACATGCTGGTTTTGAGATAAAGTGACACAACTGGTGCCGGCTGGAATTAGCAGTCATTGGGAACTTCTTAACTTATAAAGTATGATTTAGCAGATAGTGTTCAAGGGCTTCAAATGTCTTCTGGCTCAGCCAAATAAAGGGAGAAGATCAGAGGTTGCCCTAAACCTGGGAAATGCTGGTGCAACTTAGTTCAGCAGCACACATTTTGCACCCAGCTTTTCTGTGCTGTGACCAGTGGAAAAACTGGAGAGTAGCATTTGCTCTATGAGCCACTACTCTTCATGTAAAAGCAGTAAGTTACTCTTGGTAAGTGGAAAAATTAAGGGAGTTGCCTACCACCGAACATCTGGCATGGCTCACCCCCATGTAGCAGCTATGTTACACCCTCACTCTGACCTGCAATTTGCAGGTTGTAGGAGCTGCAGCCAGGAGCTCTTGAGAGATGGGTGCCAAAGGAGATAGTTCGGAGCAACACCAGCCGAGTGGGAGCCTGGGTGTTAAGACATATCCACTCCTACTCCATTTCCTGCTTGCTCATCTTAGAGCAAGATCTTAGGCTCTACCAGAAGAATCAAGAGGTGACTTTTTCACCATACTTCCTGATCCACACCCTTTCCCTATCAGACCATCTTTCCCTCATCTGAGGTCACCAACTATATTCCAAACTGCTGCCGACTTGCAGTGAAAGCAGCTCTTTAGTTCCCCTCACAGCCAGAATTGCCTCGCACCCTCTGACATCTCAGCTGTTGACCACTCTAAACATGATCACATCCACACCCATTTACTGCTGATACATCCACAGCTGTTCTAAGTATTCCCTGATGCCTTCCTACCACATCTGGAGATCTTCTTAGTGCACTAGCAGCCTATGTTGTTTTTTAGCATTCTTCCCATACTCGGGGCACATGGTTACACTAAGCCAAACCACTACAAGACCCAGCCGGTTACATTACATTCTCCTTACTGCTCTAACTTGGGGAAAAGTGTACTGATCCTAAACTACATTTTAAGGAAAGAGGAAAATGACTAAATGAGCTCATTTACATGTTTGCCAATCACTTGCCAATTTGCAAATATGTGAATTAGCACATTCTGAAATTTGCATAAATTCACACATAGAACTGTGCAAGACTTGGCAGCTATGAAACAAAAAACAAAACAAAAAACCCCCCCAAAAACAAAACAAAACCAATAAAACAGAATAAAAGAAAAAAATGTATTAATGGCTGTGCAAAAACGAAAGAAAAACAGCTCCAGAATATAAATTTCTTTGAGTTTATATGAAGAATAAGGAAATGGCTTTTGATACTAAGACTGCTTGTCAGATTCATAACTGGGAAAACCAGAAACAATTCTGTTAGTATCAGTGGTACCCATTTATGTAAGTCCTGAAACTGGGCTTCATGATTCAAAACATTGACTTGGGCCCTCTTCCTTCTTGGAAAATCATAAAAAACAGTTGCAAAGACTAGGAAGAAAAATTGTTGTAAAAAGAAAATGCAGCACCTAGGCATTGGCTAGTGTCAGCAAACTGTTTTGGGGGATTTTCTATCTTCTACACTGTGTGTTTCACACCAGCATTACTCACCCCTGGCTGTGCACTTGCACTCTGACAATTATACTGATTAAAGCAAATGATGTTTTTAACTCATGGCTGTGATAAAATTTAAATTGAGCCTGAAGGACTTCCTGGACTGCTGATGTTGCACTCATGTTCATAGGTGGGGCTTAGCTAGCAAGGTCACTGAGCTCAGGCCACAGCCTGACTTGTAGTTTTTGTTTAGAGGAATCAAGGCAGCAAAGAGGTGTGTGGTGTTTGCAGCTAGATTACTTCACCTAGCAATTGGTCTTCTCTGGGACCACGTCTTTCTTTATCTTCAAAACTGTGTAGCAGCTTGAATTCGCAGCAGCTCCTTCTTTACATGATGGTAACTCTGAAGTATGTGTTTGCATCCTCACTTACTTGAGGGAAGGGTGCTTCCAGCTGGACAGTTAATGCATAATCCTCATTGTCTGTTCCTTCCCAAGTGCTGCTGTTTCTAACTAGTTATCTCTCAGCAGAGAAAATTAGCTGACAATGTCAGTGAACATTAATTACTTGGTCAGTGCCAGTTATTTTATCAGGAGAGATGTAGTCACCATGGATAGGCATGGCAAGGAGTTATGTATGGCACATAAGGGGTAGATGATGGTATTTTATGCTAACAGAATTGTAATTGTTGACAGTATATTCTGCTTTATCTGCAAAGGTTGGATTAATAGC
This sequence comes from Ifrita kowaldi, assembly GCA_013398055.1. Taxonomy (NCBI): domain Eukaryota; kingdom Metazoa; phylum Chordata; class Aves; order Passeriformes; family Cinclosomatidae; genus Ifrita; species Ifrita kowaldi. The sequence continues at coordinate 12,189 of VZRS01014197.1, forward strand.
TACTAAAAAAGTCACCTTCAAAAAATAATAAGCACTTTGCTAGTCCCACATCCTGTTGTTGTTACACAAGCTGCTCCCTTCGTCAGTGGTTCTGACCTCTGTTTTCAGCAGATTTTTACGACTTGAAAATTTAACGGGCAGAGCTGTGTACAATGCAGTGATCTAATATCTGTGTAAAAGCTGACAGGCCTCTTCTTGAAAATGCCTTTTTATAAGCAGTTTCTTTTTGACTGGAACAAAAATGGTAGGTTTGGCTGGAATTTTTTGAACTCCAAAAGCAAGACAGAAAAATAAAGGAAGTCAAAGTAAAATTGCCTTGATTTTGCCAAACTGCATTATTTTACTAAGAACTTTTTTTTTTTTTGCTTTATAGAAATCAAACAATACTTTGGAATATTTAGGAAAGCAAGAGAGCTATTAAATACTGCAGGTTCAATTTTAAAATTCAACGGAAGCATCTTCATTCTGAAATGCCTTGATACCACACATTCAGGAACTTTGCTGAAGTTTTTTGGACCATTGCTTGCACTAGATAAAAACAGTTGCAATGAGTTAGTCCCTTGTTACTCCTGTTACAGAGGTAACTGGACTGCATCCAGACTTTCTGTTAGGGAGAATTAAGAGAAAAAAAAACCAAAACCAAAACCAAAAGGGGAACTCTTAAAACCCCAACAATCATTTAACCAACAGAAGGAAGAATACTAATTAACAAGGGAATTAGGTAACTTGCAGCTGGTATACCATGATTCCTTTGTTTGCTAAACTGTACACATGAAGTAAAATTTTGAGAATCAATGTGCTATCTTTGTGGATTTACCACCCAGCACCAACCTTGGAGCAAACAAGAAATAAACAAATACCTCAGCTCTGTGTATGAGATTGGCTTACTGCACACTGGGTGATGAATCCTGCTTTTAGGGACAACAGTGCTACTTCTGGAATTGCTATATGACTTACTGAGATACTTGCTGCAACTGTGAACAAGATCAGACCGGGCCAGGCCAGGCTGCTACAGTGCCGGAAGAGATGTGGAGATGTCATGGGCTGTGCTTCGAGGAGCCTTGCAGCAGAATGGGAGATAGCTGTCAAAGTACCTGCATGTAAGTTGCACCTTGCAGTGCAAGAAAAAAAAGAATTTTTTCTGCTCCAATAAGCTTGTGTTTGGAGGCTAGACATTTATCGTGAGGAAGAGGAAGCAGACGGACTGTATTGACTGGTGAGACAACTGACTGTCGTAGACAGAGCTGGAAAGTCATGATGAACACTTCTAGTTTCCTCTCATAGGTTAGAAATGCAGAGGGAAAAAATAACTTTGTTCTTGTGCTAGATTTTTTATCCCAGAAGAAAGCCGGAGAATCATACTCTCATTTCTGTACTCCAGCCCTTCAAAATGGTTTCTGTACCAAATAAGTATTGCAGGGGAAATTACTGTTTCCAGACAGTATTAGTCCCTTATGATTCTGCTGTGCTCTAAGGTAAATTTGTTGTTAGTACTTAATATCCTGTTTTGTTACATTCAGTAAATACTGGGTGTAGAGGGACATAAGATAGAATTGAGCTACAGGCTGTGGGACGCCTGCAGAACGCCATGGCATCACAGAGAAGCTTGTCTCCACCTGACCTTGGGGAGAAGAAGTGCCACATGGCAGACGCCCAACCGAGAGGAGCCTGCCAGAGGACTGAACAGAGAGTGATCACCCCCATACAAGGACATTAAAGTGTGTTGCTGATGTGGCAATGTGTGATAGGTCGCTTAGTGAAAAATACCATATAAGGAAATACTGTGTCTTGAAGAAGTGTGTAAAACCAGCTTGTTTCTTGCAATAAACATTTCAGTATCCCTGCCAATCTGAGTCTGTGCATCAGTCATTACAAATGGCACCCTGAATCAGGGACTTGATAGGCACCTAGCGGTTGTACCAGTAACAATGCTTGGCTGAGCTCTAGGGGGTTTGAAACGAAGTCCGTGGTGCGCCAGTAGACCTTTCTGCAGGACAGAAGGTAAGCAGCCGAGAACTATGGGGAGTGGTGTATCCCAGGAACAAAAGGGCATCCCAGATATGATGAAACTGATTTTGAAAAAACACAGCAGGAAAGTTGAATCTACAGATTTGAACAGACTCCTGTTATGGGCTAAAGACTGTGATCCAACTTTAAATAGCACCAATGTTTTTGACCCTTGGAGATGGGACGCTGTGAGGGACTCTTTGTGGGACCAAGCTACACAGACAGAGCGCTGGAAGAACTTTTGTGTCTGTAGTGGACAGTATGCAAGGCACTCATGGCGCATGTGGCACCCGGAGACCAGAAAAAGAAAGACACTTGTGCTGCCTTGGCAGCTGTGCCGGCCCCTTCTGCGCCGCCATTGAGCAAAACACAAGGCTCTAATCGTAAGCTTGTTGGGGCTGTGGGAGGAGAACTGGTGGATGGCCCCTGGTCCCCTGATCCATTTGATCCTGGGGGGGAACCTGATCTTTTCCCACCTGATCCACATGATCGATGGGCAGCGGTGAGAAAACAAGTGCCACAGAAGGGGATGTGGATTTAAAAGAGCTCACTCCACCCCGCACCATGCGGGATCATCTGGAGTGGTGCCACAGAGAGTGTTGGGAGCTGGGGGAGCCCGTCCCAGCAGCATATTCCCTCTCTGCCTGCCCTCTGCGAGAGTGTAGTGGTGGTGGCAGCAGCGATGGGGGGCATGTGGGGCTGCACGGCGCCATGCTGCAGCAGCAGTAGTGAGCACATGGCATAGCCAGGGGACAGCGGCAAGTGGTGGGCCGGCATCGCAGCGGATCTGGCAGGGCAAGCACGGTTTCTGCATGTGGGAAGTGAGGAGGCAAGCCAGGAAGTCCAGCAGCACTGGTGAGCACCTGGTGGTGCGGTCCTGAGCTGCCTGCCCACCATGGATTGAAGCCTCCTGTGGACCCTCGTGGAGCTGATGCTGTGCTGAAGAAGAGAGCTGGGTGGACCAGTGGCCCCTTCCTCAGGAGGGGCTGCAGCATTTGAGCCAGCTTGTGCAGAAGCAGTTGCAGGCTAGACGCGTCGTTCCTGCGGCTGGTCCGTGGAACTCTCCTGTTTTCATTGTTCGGAAGGCAAGTGGAGGATGGTGATTGCTGCACAATCTTGGGAGGATCAGTGATGTTATTGTGCCTATGGGAGCCCCACAGCCAGGGCTCCCATCTCCTGCAATGTTGCCACAATCTTGGACCCTCATTGTGATTGATCTCAGGGATTATTTTTTTACCATAACACCTTGTGACTCCCTTGTTATTTTAGAATTTATTTTTTTGTTGAATCAATTTGGAAAAACCATTGTTTCCTACATAGAACTGATTTCATTGTCAATACAGAAAGGTCAACAGTGCCTGCTGCAACTTGATGGTGCTGATCCCTCTGTTATCTACTTACCCATAACCCAAGATTATTTAGATTGGCTGCAGCAACACTCACTGGCTTTTCAGGTTGCCCTGCAAGGGTTTTCTGGTCAATTAAATATTCATTTGCCTTCTCATACTTCGTTGAAGAGCCTTCAGTATTGCCTCTGTAATGGCCGTGTTATGGATGCCCCTGTAATAATCCTGATTTGTAAACTGTCCTTTCAAGCTGAAATTATACAAAATCATTAATTCTTTTCTATTCTGCATATTTTCAGTTCCTGTCCATAGGCAGAAACATTCCCTTATAATTGTAAGTTGTTTCCCAAGGTTTGGTCTGTTAAATCACTGTATCCGTTCATGGGAAGGAGATCTGTTTTGTTACCAGTTATTGGGTGTTTTGATCTGTCCCTCTGTTCATGGGGAAGATAAGCTCTTGTGAAGTCATTTTCCTGACTGATATTAATAGAGGTTTGCTTGTAGATATTTCAGGGAAACCCTCCCAGTCAAGGCTTAGGCCTGGCCAAGCCCTGGCCCTTGCTGGTCAGGAAGCATACCATCAAACCCAGGTCTTTCTGTACTAAAAATGTTATCAAGTCACCTTGACTTGCTGATTTCATCTTATAAAAACTGGACCCACCTTTCGAGGTAAACTTGGAAACCTTGCCTGGGAAAGGTTTTCCAGGACCTCACTGTGAAATGGGGCTTCCCAGCAATTGCAGACTCTGGGTGACGGTAGAGTATTTAGGCAGTTGATATTACCTTGCTTATTTTTGCTCAGTGTGCACTTATTGTTTTATTAGAGGTATTGTTTTACTGTTCATAGTAAGAGAAGTTACGTTACACACATTCCTGAATTTAGTTGGTTGAAATATGTTCATGTTATGATTGATACCTTTTCCACACGTATTTTTGCTTCCACCCATAGAGGTGAAAGTGCAAAAGATGTTCAGCATCATTTTTTGTCCACTTTTGCAGCCCTTGGAGTACCTGTCTCCATAAGGACTGATAATGGGCCAGCCTATACATCCAAACGGATGGCCAATTTTTTTCATTTGTGGGAGGTGCACCATTTCATGGGTATTCCACATTCCCCTACAGGTCAAATGATTGTTGAACGGGCCCATATCACCCTCAAGTCCATGTTGTTAAAACAAAAAAGGGGGAGTGTAGGGATGGGATATACCCCCCACCAAAGATTGCAAAAAGCCTTATATATGTTCTTAATTTTTTGAATTGCGTTCAGAATGACCTAATCTCCATCCAATGCCATTTTAGGGGATCACAGTCTCACTTAGAAAAACCTCAAGTACTTATTAAGAATGTTGAAAGTGGAAAATGGGAAGGACCCTTTCCATTGATAACCTGGAGGCAAGGATACACTTGTGTTTCCACAGATCCCAGTCCACGATGGGTACCTGCAAGAGTGGTTTGACCAGCCTTGGTTACTCCGGCTTCATCATCATGGGGAAACTGAGGCAACAAGATGAATGGAGCTTGTTTGGTTCAGGCGGTGGGTCAAATGTTCTAATGTTGGGAGTGTTTTGTTTCATGATTTTTTTTGTATGGTTGATCAAGAATTGAAAAACTTATGGTAGTACAGTTTGAAAACAAAAAAGGGGGAGCTGTAGAGGGAGATAAGACAGAATTGAGCTACAGGCTATGGGACAAGCCTGCAGAATGCCATGGCAGCGCAGAAAAGCTTGTCTCTGCCTGACCTTGGGGAGAAGAAATGCCACGCGGCAGAGCCCTGTGGAGAGGAGCCTGCTGGAACCTGCCAGAGGACTGAACAGAGCGTGATCACCCCCATACAAGGACATTAAAGTGTGTTGCTGAGGTGGCAATGTGTGATAGGCCGCTTAGTGAAAAATACCATATAAGGAAATACTATGTTGTCTCAGTTTGAGACCAGTTATGGGGAAACGCCCTGGAAGGGATGTCTCCTCCACAGAAGACAGGTTTAGCACTCCCTCCCCCCACCAAGGAATTTCTTGGATGAAAGTGAAAAAAACTATTTATTTAACAAGCAGAGTGCCAGCACAGGGCACAGGAAACAAATGAGTAATGTTAGATAATAAACCTCATCTCTGCAGAGAAAGCTGGTGGATTCAGAGTTTCTTTTGTAGCTGGCTCAGCCCTTCCCGAGGTCCAAGGCCAGGATGCGGCATCCCTGCAGCCTCCCTGCCAGTCCATGGGGTCCGATGATCTGGTTCTTGGATCACAGCCAGGCTGAACAGTTCCAGAAGAGGAAGAAGAAGTCACCCGAGGATTTCAGTCTGCCGATATGGGAAAATTTCTTGCCTCAGCTAACAGGCTAAAAGCCAGAGGGTGTTCCCTTGGCTCTGCAGCGGTGAGAACACGGGGCAGTGTGTGTGAGTCCTTGAACAAAAACTGCACTGAAGAATTCGCTTGGCTTCTCTCCCCCCTCTTCTGGACCCAGCTTAAAGCTGCAGGACCCATTTCTGGGCAATAAGGAGACAATAGGAGAAATACAGTATTGTCATAAAATCACCTCAAGACATTCCACCCCTTATTCCATATCGTCAGCTTAATGCCCAAACTAATATAATCCAACTCTAAACACACACATTAATACGTATATACATATATAGAGCTATGTACAAATAGTGGCACTGACATTCAGCAAGCAGTGGTATATAGATGTCCTAACATTACATATGGTTCTCTCCCAACATCAAATCTCCCTGTGGTACGCAACGTGTTTCGCCACCCCCCTGCATTACCCACCACTTGCAACCTGGTCCCTGAGCAAAGACAACCCCACAGGTGGGTTTTTCTTTACTCAAGGCAGAATTAATCCAAACAGTTTTCCCTAACAGACCTCTGACATGTACTACTGGGACCTTGTCTCCATCTACTGTATGCAGGGGTTCAGATTGGGCTGGGCCAGCTCTACTGGGGGAACCTTGGGTGTTAACTAACCAGGTGGCCTTTGCTAAATGCAGCTCCCAATTTTTGGAAGTTCCCCCACCCAGTGCCTTCAATGTGGTTTTTAGCAATCCATCGTTCCACTTTGCCTGCAGCTGGTGCATGGTAAGGGTTATGGTACACCCACTCAATGCCATGTTCTCTAGTCCAGGTGTTGATAAGGCTGTTCTTGAAATGAGTGCTGTTGTCGGACTCAGGTCTCTCAGGGGTACCATGCCTCCAAAGGACTTGCTTTTCAAGACCCAAGATGGTGTTACGGGCCATAGCATGAGGCACAGGATAGGTCCCCAGCCATCCAGTGGTGGCTTCTACCATTGTGAGCACGTAGCACTTACCTTGGAGGGTTCGAGGCAGTGTGATGTAATCAATCTGCCAGGCCTCCCCATACTTGCATTTGGACCACCGCCCACTGTACCACAAGGGTTTCACCCGCTTGGCCTGCTTGATTGCAGTGCACATCTCACAGTCACGGATAACCTGGGAGATACTGTCCATGGTTAGATCCACCCCTTGGTCTCGTGCCCACTTATAGGTGGCATCTCTGCCTTGATGGCCTGAGGCATCATGGGCCCATTGAGCTTGTGTTTCCAATACAAGTCTATCTGGGACACCCCTATCTTTGCAGCCTGATATACCTGTTCGTTGTTTCGGTGTTCCTTGTTAGCCCGACTCTAGGGGACATGGGCATCTACATGGCAGACCTTCACAGGTAGCTTTCCTACCCAGGCAGCGATGTCTTTGCACTCTTCAGCCACCCAGATTGCTTTTCCCTACGCTGCCAATTAGCCTTTTTCCACTTTTCCAGCCAACCCCACAGAGCGTCGGCTACCATCCATGAGTCAGTGTAGAGGTAGAGCTTTGGCCACTTCTCTCTTTCAGCAATGTCTAGGGCCAGTTGAACGGCTTTGAGTTCAGCGAGTTGGCTCTATCCACTTTCACCGTCAGTAGCTTCTGCAACCTGTCATGTGGGGCGCCATACAGCTGCTTTCCATTTTTGTTTCATCCCAGTGATATGACAGGAACTGTCAGTGAAAAGAGCATAGCATATTTCTTCTGCTGGCAGTTGGTTGTACGGTGGAGCTTCCTCACCCTGTGTCACTTTTCTTACTCCTCTTTGTCAGTGAGACAAAAGTTTTCACCTTTGGGCCAATTGGTAATTGTTTTCAAGGTCCCAGGGAAGTTCAGTTTTCCAATATGGGCGTGCTGTGTGATGAAGGCAATCCATTTGCTCCATGTGGCATGGTGTGTAGAGGGAACCTTTGCTTTGAACATCCACCCCAGCACCGGTAGTCAGGGTGTCAGGAGGAGTTTTGCTTCAGTGCCGATTACCTCTGAGGCAGCTTGGACTCCTTCATAGGCTGCCAAGATTTCCTTCTCTGTTGGAGTGTAGTTGGCTTCAGACCCTCTGTAGCTTCTGCTCCAGAATCCCAGTGGTCGACCTCGAGTCTCACCAGGCACCTTCTGCCAAAGGCTCCAGGACAGACCATGACTCCCAGCTTCAGTCTTGTCCTGACTGGGCCAAGGGCTACCGCATGAGTGATTTCCTGCTCGATCTGGGCGAAGGCTTGTTGCTGTTCAGGGCCCCAGTGGAAATTGTTCATTTCTCGGGTAACCAGATAGAGAGAGCTCACGATCTGGCTGTATTTAGGAATATGCATACTCCAAAAGCCTGTGGCACCTAGGAAAGCTTGTGTTTCCTTCTTGTTGGTTGGTTGAGACATTGCTGTGATCTTATTGATGACCTTGGTGGGAACCTGACACCGTCCATCTTGCCACTTCATGCCCAGGAACTGGATCTCTCGAGCAGGTCCCTTGACTTTGCTCTTCTTGATGGCAAAGGAGAATCCAGGAGAATCTGGATGGTTTTCTCTCCTTTCTCAAATACTTCTGCTACCATGTTCCCCCACACGATGATGTTGTCAATGTACTGCAAATGTTCTGG
>VZRS01014200.1:0-65018 GCA_013398055.1 Ifrita kowaldi
CCCCCCTCTCCCCACCACCCCATCCCAGTGCCACCAGGTCCAGGTGGGTTCGGATGCGGTCGGACGATGCTCCTCGGGAAGAAAATGACTCCAAAGTTCAGGACATGGTCATTCACAGCTGGCTGGTGGATGAAACAACCCCCAGAGTCTGACAGCCCTGGCTCACCCACCAGGAGGGACCCGTCCCAGCTCCTCGGCTGCCGCAGAGTTCTGAGGAGAAGCCGCTCGGTGCCCGTGTCACAAACGCCGTGGGGACGGCCCCTGTCACAAGCAGTCCCTGCACAGAGCCACCTGTCCTTGGCGGAAGTCGCGGCAGGGGCAGAGGCGCCGGTACTTGGTGTTGTAGCCGGCGCAGCTGAAGAGCAGCGGCTCCTTCTGGAGGTAGCACTCGTGGACGTTCTCGGCCACCGCGGGGTACAGATGGTTCATCTCGTACTCGGTGCTGTCGCAGGCGATGCTGAGCCTGGGGGCCAAGGCAAAGCTGGGTCAGGGGTCACTGAAGGGGTTTTTGTCTTTTTTGGGGAGGTTCCTTTGCTAAAGGCAGGGACAGATCTTTGCTGATCTAGGTTTGCTATCCCTTGGCTACACGTGGGTGCTCAGCCCAATGCACCATGCAGGAAGGGGCGACCCTGGCAACTCAACCCTGCAGCCCAGAGATCGCCCCAACCCACAGATGGCTCAGGATCACCCACAAAACCCCACCAAAATCTTAGGAGTTGGACTCATTGATCCTTGTGGGTCCCTTCCAACTCAGGATGTTTGATGGCTCTTTTACAACCCCGTGCTGACCAGCAGCTCTGTCCACTCTCCATGGGCACCTCCTGCTGCAGATAACATTCCCTGGAAGGGACAGGGGATCAGTGAATGCCCACATGCTCCCTGTTAGCTGGGATTAGCCAGAAAACTGGGATGGGCATCAGCCAAAAGCCCCGAGGAGCAGCAGAAATGCCCAGTGTATGTTTTAACATCCGTCCCCTCCCAGCCGGAATTGCAGCGCTGGCATCGCCCTCCCCCCAACCCTTCTCAACTGACGAGTCCCTGAGCCAGCTTGTTTTAAGGTCTGGAGGAGGACAGGCAGGGGAAGGAGTGAAATCCAGGCCCCAGCTCTAATTTATCATATAAAAATGTCAGCGGGACACGCGGCGCCTGCCTGACCAGCGCGACAGCACCGGCAACGCTCGCATTTTAATTGTCCACAGAGCAGCACGGAGCCCAGTGGCAGATTTATACTCTATTAAAACTTCACCACTGTGTGTTCAAAACACAGTTTTATACAGAGAGACATTAAAAAGGAGAGAAAGGGAGAGAGCGTGTAGGAGGTGGAGAGGAATGGGGTGGGAGAGAGGCAGAACCGTGCCTGGAAACGCTGTCATTGCCTGCTGAAGAGCGAGGTGCCCACTGCCACGGGCATGAAAGGCCATTAGTGTGATTTTGGCAGGGGGGACAGGAGGAAAATGGGTGCTGGGGATGGGGGGAGCAAAGGGAACATCGTCTGGCTGGTGGCCCCCCATAACCTCACTGAGAAGGCCCCAACTCACTGGAGAAACACCTCCTCCTTGTTGAGGAACCTGAAGAAGGTGGGCTCGCAGACCAGCCCGTGCCGCCGGCACGTCTCCGTGCACGTGTGCTGGGGCTCCGACAGCCACACCTGCAGCGAGGCCACCGGGGGCCACGCCTGGGGCGCCCGCCCGGCGCTGGGGGACCACACCAGGTGGGTGGCGTTGGGGGACAGGGCCAGCGGGCTCGCAGGGCTTTGCATAGCAGGACTCTTGGTCTTGGGAGACGGAGGAAGAGATGATGCGGTGCAGAAATCCTGGTGGGAGAGAAGATAATGGCTCAGTGCCCTGAGATGTTAACAGCGGGGAAGGAGGACACTTGGGATGATGAGTTTGCTTGTCAGGTTGAGGTCACCTGCGTGCATAGATGGCATCTCCTGCTGTGAGGGATGAACCTCTTCTTCCCTCAGCTCTTCTTCTCCCAGTGCTGCCTTATTCTCTACAGCAGAAAGGCCTTGACCCAGCCCCAGCACCCCCAGGTGTCCTCCACCAACCCCCAGCACTTCTGGTCCACGACAAACCTCCCCCAGCCCCATCTCCTGGTGCTCTCTGCAATCAGGGCACTGGCTGCACAATGCCCGTGGGAGAGCAGGGATGTTCCCCAGGGAGAAGAAGGAAAGTTGGCCACGAGGACAGAGATGGTTCCCCAAGGAGGACAGGGATTCTCCCCAACCTGGTGCTGAATGTAGGCGTGGATCCGCTCCAGCATCCCCTCGCAGGTGTACTCGTAAGGCAGGTAAGGGTCCACCTGTGGAGGGCAAGAGCAGGGCACAGGCAGCAGGTGGGAACAGCTTTGCCCTGCCCCTGAGACAGCAGCACCCTGGGCACGGCTCTCCCACCCACCACAGCCCATGGTCCACCAAAGCAAGCAGGGAAGAACCCTAAGGCTGGAAAACCCTCACAAGCCATGAAGTGACACAGAAAGAGAGAGGAGTACTTCGGGTTCGACCTGTTGGTGAAAATGAAGCCACCCCGTTCCACTTGAGTCCCCCTTTCCTGCACTTTCAGTAAGTTATAAAATCAAATCAGTTTTCATCCAATAGGTCAATTCAAACTAAGGCATGAACTGTTCCAGCCCAAGAAACACTCCGCAGCTGTGGGCAAGGGAGGAGCAACCTTAAAATACAGGGGAGGAGGTAGAACTGGAAAAGATGCCAAGCTAATCCAGAGCAAGAGCATCTCAGTGCTACCCCAGGTCTGGTCTGGCATCCTCTGTTGCCCAGACCTCAGCACTCAGACAGGAAGGTCCAGGCTCCGAGCCACAAAACTGGCCAGTGGAAAGGGCAGGGCTGGGACTGGCTGTGCACAATACAGGGAAAAACATCTCCCTTTTCCCACTGCCATGCTGCTGAGGGTTTGCTGCCCAGCGCAGGTGGCTGGGATGGGGTGGAAGCCATGGTCTCTGCCAGCCCCAGGGGCTTGGTGATCCCTGCTGGCACTGGCCGGGATGGGGCAGGGAGGCAGGAGCTGGGTGAGCACTGGGATGGAGCAAACACTGGTGATGGATGTCAGCACTGCACCTCCACATCCAGAACTGCTGTCTACAGAGTCAGCAGTGCTCAAAACAGGGGATATTTTCAGTGTGGGTTACAAAATGCTCCTGGTCTCCAGGAGACTCTGCCTGCCCTCAGTTCCCTGAGTCACCTCAGGTCCTGGCAGGGCAAACCTCCTCCTCTGCACCGCAGCTCAGCAGTGTCCCCACATGAGCTGGCACATGCGGTGGCACAGGTTCCAGCAGGGCAGGCAGGAGCAGACAGGAACAGGCAGCCAGACTCCCTGCCCTCAGCAGGACCAGTGCCTGACCATTGCCCCCAGGTCCATAGTGATTTTCCCCATGGGAAGAGCACTGCCACAAGGGCTGTGCCTGATGCCTCCTTTCCCTCTGGAACAAATTAACTTTTAAGGAACTTTCTGCCCTGGGAAGACATATGTTTCCACACCCCCTTATTTTTCCAGAGAGATGTTCCATGAGGTGCAGGAGGTGGGTGCATGGAAGGGGCCAGGCCTGGGACCCCCTTTTACTCCATGTATCTCTGCAGAGCTTTATTCAGAAGGATTATAAGCAAAACCACCCAAAGATAATTAATCCAGAAAACACTGCTGCTTCTATTTTCTGAGCTCTGCACTTCCAAAATAGCTATTTCCTTTTGAAGTACCTGTCAAAACCAAGCTCAAAGGCTCAGTCTGCTGAGAACCCTCTAAGCATCTCCCTGCCATAAATATCCCACCTGAGATCTCTGCCAGGCTGGAAATCACAGCTGCTCCATCTAATTACAGATGTGCACGCTAATCAGGGCTGACACAGTGACAGGCACCAATCCTGCCTCTGAATTCCTGATGGGCTCTCAGTTAACTGGGGCAGAGTCCTCGCAAAGCAAAATTGCCCAACTTGGTCGTGCAGAGCCAGGTTGGGTGCTGGGGCTGCCTGGCACCAGTTTGGGGGAGACAAACCACCCCCTGCTCAGCATCACCAGTGCTCAGCCTCATCTCACCACTGCTTTCAGGGAGGGCTTTTCCCAGGACCCCCTTTTGCCAGGCATAGTGCAGCCATAATTCCAGAAACAACCTCATTCCTCAAAATGCTGCAGCACATCACACAAAACCTCCTTGTGCCTGCACCTGTATCCAGAGGTGATGCTCCAGGTGCAATCCCACCTCTCCCCAGGCTCCCAGGGGCCCTGTGGGACCCGTGGGCATCAGGAGTGGGCTGGAGCCCACTGCAGCCCCTGCTCCTCCAGTTGCTCCCTCTCAGGGGCTCCCCCAAAGGCTCTCACTTCCCCCTGCTCCCCTCTCCAGGTCTCGTTAGGATTCAGCTCGTGCACTCAGGACTGAGAAAATGCCAATTTCGAGAAGATAATTGTTTAATTAAAATCTGACAGGCTCGGCCTCTTCTCGACAGCCTCGTCGTTAATGGCACTCCTTCACGTCGGGAGCTCAGGATGTCCCCAGAGCCCTGGGAGGGAGGAGGAGAAGGAGGAGGGGGGCTCTGAGGTGGGCACCACTGCATCCCACTGCAGAATGATGCATGGGATGGCATGGGAGGGAATGGAGGGATTGGTAAGATGGACTTTGCCATCCTTTCCCCAGGTGGGGAACACAGAGCCAGAGCCTGCCAGCCCCAGTGCTCTCTCCATCAGCCCAACAGGGAGTTACTGGTGTCCCATGGGGCTGCCACCACGAGAGCCCTGGGTTTCGAGTCTCCAGCTGGAAGGGAGTACTAAGTCTCCTTCATTCAAAAAGAAAAGAAAGTGGGGACAAAAAAACCTGAACGTCATCAGACAAATAAGTAGAAAAATAATGCAATTCTGTGCTGGCACGTAACAGCAGGCTGGAACATTTTAACCAGCTATTTTCACTGTGATGTTTAATGTGCCGCTCTTTCAGGCAGAGTCTGAAATGTATAATTTTCCATTATAGTCCCGTATGTTTGACTTTAATATAATGAAGCCTTCTCCCTTCACTACACCAGAATATTGGGTCTATTAAATTGCTTCTGGGAGGACTGGTTTTGACAATGGGAAAAGCTGAAGGCCCTGAAAATGGTGATGCTTGGAAACCTCTTTCCTTCTCCCATCTCTAACCCCTGGATAACAGGTGGAATCCATCACTGGGACAAGCCTCCAGCATCACCTTTCCCAGGGGGACACCACTTGTCTCTCTGCCCCCTGTCCCCATGCCCAGATTTGATCTCTGGGGTAGAGGGGTTTGGTGCTTCCCTGTTTTTAATTTTCCTTATAAATAGGTCAGGGATGAAAACCATCAGGGAAACCCAGAACTGCTCCGAATGAGATGAATGGCAGAGACACAGCCTGCCAAAAACCTTCCCCAGCAGCTGGAGGGTGACCTGGAATGGGTGCCACCTCCGAAAGGACAAGAGAGGGGAGCACAAGGGCTGCTCTTGGGGGAAAAAACACAGATTGCAAACCCAAGCCACGTCCCAGGCATGATTCAGCTCTGCCTCCAGAAGGAAGAAGTTTCTTTCAGGCAGAACTAGGTTGGGAGGGACGCCGGCTGCATCCCAACTGCTCTCTCTGCACAAAGCCAGCAGCCAGCCCTGAGCTTGGGGAGCTCTGCCAGCCCAGCAGGAGCTGTGGGATGGCACAGCCTGCCCCCAGCTGCAGCCCTGGGTGTCAGCAGGAGAAATTGGGGTGCTGCAGTGACACTGAAATATTGCTGGCAATCAGCAAATCCCACTCAGACCAAAGCAGGGCGAGCTTGTTGTCAGCTCGACCACGCCGGAATCACTGCCGGGTTCATGGACCAGCTCCCAAACGCCCAGACAGGCTCCCAGCATCCCAGTTCCCAGTCTCTGGAAGCCAGCACAGCTTCCACCTGATGGCAGACCCAGTTTTCCCACAGCATCTCATATCCCCCAAAATGTCTCACTGAGTTCTGGCCTAGAAGATGCAAAACATCTGTGGGATACTTGATTTTTCTGTCACACAACAACAAAAAAATCCCTAAATAAAATGAATTTCAGGTCAGTTTTCAATTTCCAATGTTTTCACCCATCGAGGAGGGGGAAAATGTTGTGTTTCAGGTTCAATCTGTCTGAGTTGGTGAAGCAAAGGGAAATGCATCATTTCAGATCCAGCATTCCTTTCAATAAATTGGCAGGGTATTTCCAAACAAAGGCAGGCAGATGGGAAACAAAACCATGGTATTTCATTCCAGTAATTTTGAAATGAAATGTTTTGACAGAAAAAAAATAAATTGATGGTGGTTACTCTGAAACACAGACAAATTTATTAGATATTCCAATAACAGAACACCCCATTTTGCCTTCCGGGGGAAAAAAATCAAAAGAAGTCAGTAAAATAATTTCTCCAAACTCCAGTAACTGGCTGGGAAGAGGAACACTAAATTACCCAGCTACCATCTTTCTGCTGCTCCTCCTGCTCATGTCCTTGTTTTCAGTTCCTGCTGTAACAAACAGTACTTTAAAGACAAGATACCCAGAGACTCCCGGAGCCAAAGCCCATAATAAGGCTTTTAAACCTGTAAGGTAGGTCAATTTTTAGGCTTAATTGCCTTGACAGCATCTCTAATAAAGCAGACCTTTCTATTTAAAAGATAAAAAGGTGGAGCGGGGGGGAAGAGGCTGCTGTAAGTTATTCACACTCACTCCCTGCCCTGCTCTGGGAGGATTTATACAACGTCTGTAAAACCCCAGAGAGGTGAGTTGTGGATTAACTCCTCGCTGGGAAGGAATCCCTCCTCTCCAGAGCGACCCCGTGTTGCACTGCAAGTGGGGCCTCAGTGACCGGAGCTGTTCATCGAAGGCAAACTTAGGGCTTCCAGCAGCTGAGGGTAATTCCAGAGGCTGGGATGTTTTCTGGGATGGGACCACGGGGTGGGGATCCTGATCCCAGAGTGGGAATAGGGAGAAGAGCTGAGACAGGAGCTTGGTTTGGGGCAAAACAGGGGTGGGCACAGCAGCAGCACATTCCCCAGTGAGTGCCCAGTTCTGGACACCAGCTCCTCCTGCCCAGTACCCATCACAGCACCAAACCCTTCCCTAAAATCCTTTTCAGTTCTTTAATTTTTAACCAGACCATTAAGCACATAAATGACCTGGTGCACATCCAGCCAACACTGCAGCAGCACAACACAGTTGCCCAGGAACCAGCAACGCCCTTTCCTCATCCTCTATCTCACCATTCTTTAATTATTTTAGCAGCACAGCAGCACCAGGATCCACTATTTTCCTCCTTCTCTTCTGGAAAAACTGGAAATTTCCTTCCATCTCCCAAAACAGCTCCCAGCCTCACGCCCACACCAACTCCTTCACTTTGGGGCTGTCTCCAGCCCAGATGGTGGAGGGTCAAGCTCTGACAGCTGGCCTGGCAGCACAGCAGCAGGGATGTCATTATTTTTAATTTAATTCTAATCGAGATACGGGAATGAATGTGCAAAACAACAACTGTTTTCCTAAGCCGGGTTTGATCAGTCTTTAGAAGTTCACAGAGAAAATGAGAGTGAGGTGAAGAGCTGCAGTGATCACCCTCGAGGAGGTGAGACCCAGAGTCATGGCATGGCCACAGCACCTGAACCAGGTCGCCAGACTGTCACAGGCACCCACCTCTGCAGCTTCTAATGCAGGGAAAAGCAAGGACGACCCTTCTCTGACCAGTATCAACCTGTCCCCCCCAAATCCCACCCAGCACCGTGAACCCTGAGCCCCCGCAGCCCCAGGCAGAGCCCGGGTTCCACAGCACACCCCTGTCCGCGAGAGAGGATGGCTCATCCCAGGCGAAGCAAATTGCCAGCAAAATGGCTATCAGCACTTTCCTCCCCTCCAGGAAAACTGACTTTAATAATTCGGACAACTTGAAAGGCTCCTGCCACCGGGCGGGAGGTAAATATTCATGAGGAGCACTTCTAGAGCGGGCACGGCAGGAGTGCTGCCTTCCCCGGGGTTCTCCCCTTCCTTACACCCCTCGCAGAGGCAGCTCCTGAAGTTACTCCTATCGATTTGCTCCACCCAAAGGTAACAAGCAGTGAAATGGGGGAAAGGCAGGCGCAGAGGGCTGTGGCTCTCTGGGTTTATCTCTGTATCACACCAGCTCCCAGAACGGCTCTGCACCTCCAGCAATCTCAGCCTCCTGCTCCCAAACCTTATCTGCCTTATCTCAGCCTCCCCTTGCTCCAGGGATTCCCTTCCTCAAAGGCACAGCTCTGCCCTGGAGAAACACCTACAATGCTCCGTGCCAAAGCAAGGTGGGAGCACGTGTGTGTCCCTGGGGCTGCAGGAAAGGACGAAAAAATCCAAAGGAGAACGGAGGAATGAAAAGACATTAATGTCTGAAAAGGAGAGCCAGGCTCCAACACCTGCTGCTGCTTCCTGTCCACACCCAGCAGCAGGGAGCTCACCCCAAAACTGCTCCGAGCCGTACCTGTGTCCTCATGATGGTTTTGATGGCAGCTTCGAACTCCTCGGAGTTGTTGTAGTCAACAGTCCACACGTGGGGCTTCCCGATGAAGTCTTCGGCATATGGGTGTTGGGAGGACACCTGAAACACAGCGGTGCCAGCTGGATTTTGCAATCCCTGCTGGAATGCTCACAGCTGGATGGCAGAGAGGAGCGGCAGCCTCACAGACACACTGGGGTTTGACCCACTGCAATAGGGAATGCTGGAAAAAGGTTTCCTCCGGGCCCAGCTGCTCCCCAGCCTCAGGATGATGGCTCAGGATGATAGAATTCCCACTGGGTTGGAATGCCCCATTCCCAACAACACTGAATTCCTTTTGCAGCCCGGAGTGTCTCCATCTCTGTGACATGGGTACAATTTAATCCTGACCTGAGCCATCCTGTGTGTCTGGACGGCAAAAACGTGCCAAAGCAGGAAAGCTGCGTGAAAGCACCGCATCTCCCAGGTTCGCCAGCTCTAGGGACAAGGCAGGGAGAAAATTCATTGCCACTGAAGGCTGGGAAAGTCTGGCACTGGGAGAAAGCAGTGCTGGAAGCTGCATCCCCCTGATGCCACAGGCAGCCCCCACGCTGGTACTCCACAGGTACTGACATCCTTGCTTTTCCCTGGGCTACCCACCCACCCAGGTGATTTTTGGGGATCTACCTCTTTTGTTTTCAGCCCTGAGCTGCCTTTTCAGCCCTGATCTCCTCTGGGAAGGGAAGACAGACAATGCTGAGCAGAGGAGGTGTTTTGGGGGCACCACAAAACATCGCAGAGGGGCCTGAACCTCTGCCAGCTGGAGGAGAAGAGCTATGTGTTTTATCCTCCTCCTTGCTGTCCCTCCTCATTTCTTTCCCGGCAGATTGATCACCTCTTTCCCCTCCGGCACATAAACACCCTGAAGCATTTCACAGCCCTCGCCCCCGGCTGCCACCCCGGCTCCAGGCTGAAGCACAGCCCCAGCCCCACCCGAAAGGGTGTTAACACCTAATTCGGGGGGTGCATGGGGCAGTCAGGGGGGGCAGGACAGCCCAGTCCAGCTGCACAGTCCCTCAGCTCGCTCCCTGCTCGGCAAGGGAGCCTTGCACCGCATTATCCACTTTATTAATAATAAAAGAGGCAATTTTCTCAAGCCTTTAACTTTTAAAGAGTTCCTGCTCTACTTAGATTGAATTCCCAGCGACGGGCAAGCCTGGGAGGGGTTTCATAGCCCTGCCACGCTGGGCGGGTCCCGCTGTCCCTCTGGGTGGACAAAGGGGTGAGCAGGGCAGCATCACCCCGGGCTGGGAGCACGGTGTGGAGGGGATGTGGATTTGGGCTGGTGCGGAAGGAGCTCTGCAGAAGGCTCCTGCACCACCTTCTCCTTGGAAACCCCAAACCTACAGCAGAGCAGGGCATCCAGGCAAATCCCCCAACCGCAGATATCCACAGAGGAAACCTTGCATTAAAAAAAAAGCAACCTCAGCGTAGCAGCTGCTCTTCCCCGGGCTGGCCCAAGCCCTGGAGCAGCCCCCACAGCACACTTGCCTCTCTGGACGTGGGCTTCCCGCGGAAGAACTCGTGGTTGAGGGAGCTGTGCGGAGGGTTGAACCGCGCCTGCAGGAACACGCACCCGTTGGCGATGGCCTCCAGCGGGGCCGGGCCCTCGTAGGGGAACCCAAAGCCAATGAAGAGCTGCAAGGCAGAAACCCAGTGCTGGTGAGTGATGTTTTTCCCCACAGGGAAACCTCCCAGACAACCCACCAGCATCCCCTCTCTGCCGCTCTGCTTCCCGCACACCGAGCCTCTACTGGGGCTCAACAAGCCGTGCTCAACATTCCCCCCGTTCCACGGCTCACTCTGCGCGGCCATGGCGTGTCCAGGAGCTGCCAGTTCCCCCCTGGTGCTTACAACCATCACTCTGGCCCTGCATGGAGCAACATCGCTGTGCCAAAGCTGTTTGGCCTGGTAAATCAGGAATATTTCCCCCAGGCAGCAGCTGAAGGCAGCACGGATGTGCCCACACCCACACACTCCAAGAATCCCCCTTATTTTTATCACAGCTATAAGGCGGAAAAAACCCCCAACCCCACCCCACTTAGCAATGAATGAATTAATGAGGAAACTTTGTGCTCTGCCTGCGGACAGCGTGCAAGGAGAAACTCATCAGGCACATCTTGGTGTGAAATGTGCTCTGCTCGGTTCTTGCCTAATTATCCCGGCGGAGAGGCTCCTGGTTAATTATCCCGGCTGGGAGGAGCACAGCTCACGGGGGATGGGGTCCTGGGGTGCCCTCACCCACCTTTGCCTTCCTCAGCAGCTGCTGGAACTCGTGCTGGGGCAGCAGCCCGTGGTTCTTCACGAACGCCGGCACCTCGGGTGGCCTCTGTGTCTCGTAATAAACCGTGCCGTGGATCTCCATGTACTTGTTAAGGATGGCCAGGAACTTCTCCTTGCCCTGGGGAAGAAGGCAGAGGTGTGAACTGCACCAAAGATGGGCCTGACCATGGTTATGGGGGGGGTTTAACTCTCAAACTGCTGTCCCAGAGCACCTGCAGACCCACAGCAGTGCCAAGTCCCCACCCTCCCCTCCTCATTCCTTGGAAACATATCCTGGATTGCCCCAGACTCCTGGAGAGCCTGGATGGCTGCAAGATCCATCCGTCTGATCATCAAGTTCCTGCCTTCCCTGTCCCCTCCAAGGGCAACTTCCACTCTGGAGCTGCTGAATTAAAGGCTTCAGAAGGTAAAGAGGGAAGTCTGCAAAGACCAGAGCTTGCTAATAGCCTCTTATTCCAAGTAACAAGTTCCAAGGATTTTCTCATTCAGATTTAATCCTGTTTCACTACCTGGAAAATGAAAAGGGTCATCAATTTTCTTCTCTTGGAGGCTTCCCTCCTTTTGCTCCAGAGCAGCCTTTCATTTTAACAATTTCTCTACTGCAGAGTTTTTTTGGCTTGGAAAAACCACAAAGGGCCCATCCTTTGGATGCTGGATTTTCCAGGGCTGCAACAGTCCTGAAAGAGCAAGGACCAGGGGGAATAAGGAGTTCTAAATGGGGAATTTGAGAAAACTCTGTTTGTTGCCTTAAAGCTACCTCAAATGCTGTATTTCTGCCCTCAGCCATGGATCTCTAGACTTCTCTAAGGCTTTCCCAGCTTATTAAAACTTCAGCTCCTATTGTGAGCCAGAGGCAAGAAGTTCAGAGGGGTAGGAAATGAGAAATAAAGGGAAGGGAGGTTTAATGAAATGTTTCTAAATGTCAAAAACATCCTGCTCTGGAGAGGGTGGTTGGTCCGAGGCTGGTAAATAAGCACCTGGCTCCAGAAGATGGAGGTGTTCTTTGCATTTCTAGTCCTCAAAATCACTCAAAATAAGGAAAAACCTCTCTATTCCCATTTTTATTCCATGGAGTGGCACAAGATGGGAAGCAAAGGCCAGGCAGCCTGGCCTCAAGGAACTAGCAGGGCCCAGCCTCAGCCTCTCCACTCAGGAATAAATGACCCCAAATACGCAGTTTGGGGAAAACTGATGTTGTTTGTGAGTTCTGACTCAAAACAGCAAATGCCTGTGGCACTCAGTGTGGAGGGAAATGTCCGTTCTGAGATTTTAACTCTCTTTAGTGCCTTCCCAAACTACCCTAACTAAGCTCCAAGGAAACTTCTGGATAAGAAAGGGCAGGGGAATGGCAGGAAAATAAGACAAGATGTTACAGTTCTCCTAAAATGAGATCTAGTGGGTTTCAGGAGGGCTTTTAGGGAGCCCCCAAGCCAGAGGGGATTTGCTCTCAGACCTGGGGAGTGATGGAAAACCCACAAACCCCGGCAAAGAGGGGATGGCATGGCTGGGTCCTCCTCACCACAAGCATCCCGGCTAATTAGCAGCTGCTAAGCAGGAAAGCTGGGAGGGGGAGGAGGTACAGCCCCCACTGCATCAACCCACATCAACCCCTGCAGCTCCAAAGGACCTAACCCACGTCAAGGGAAAGTCAGCTCTGACAAAAACCTTTTCTCTCCCGAGAAGAGGCACTGAGGCAAAGCCCAGCAGCAGCTGGTGTGGTACAGTACCTGCAACTGGAGCAGCCCCAGGCGATGCACAGAGGGAAAAATAGAAATAAATCAACAGACAATGAGAATTAGCTCCTTTTTACAGCCCTGGAAGGAAAAGCAGCTTGCTAGCTCTGGATAAGACGGGGGGAGCACGCACAGCCCCTCTGGAGATGCAGGGGGATGGTTTGGGGGTTTGGAGGGGCTGTCCTCATGCAGAGACCCACCCCTCTCCCCCAGGTGTTCCAGGCTCAGGGAGCACTTTTCACAGAGTGCTTGAAAGCAGAAACAAACTATCCCCATCATAATGCAGCAATCACTGCAATTAATTAACGGCAATCATTGTAATTAATTACATAAAATCGTCGATACGAAATCCTCAGCCTCAGAGCCTGCTGGGAGGGAGCATCACCCAGAGCAAGGAGCGGGGAGTGGTCCCTGTTTGCTCGGAGGCTCTGGATGTGTCACATCCCCCAGGAATGTGACAAGGATGGTCCTCCACAAACACCCCAGATCTGCACCTCAGCAGCTCAGGGTAGGAGCCAGAGGCTGGGGCTGCCTCCCAGCTCTGCCTCTGCCTGCCCCAGCAGCCCAAGGACACCCACCTTCCAGATACTGGCCTCCTTGCCGTACACCACGGCCATGCTGCTCACTTTGTTGGCCTTGATGAGCTGCCTCTCGGTCTGGTTGAGCTCTTCCGACACGAAGCCCATGAAGGAGTTGTCAGGGGTGTGAGCTGTGGGCACCAAGGGGAGGAGACGTGGCTGGACAGATGTTTTTTGGGATGTCCCCGGGGTTGGGGATACAGGCTGAGATGAGCCCGGCTCCAGAGCCTTGCTGGAGCGTGGAGGAAAATGGAGCTTGAATCCCTACCCAGGCAGCTCACGAAATCCAGGCTTCAGAACCCACTCGAGCAGCTCTTCACAGAGTGAGGCATTTTAAGGCTGCCAGAGGGGGTTTATCCAGCCAGGAAAAAGGAGCACTTGAGTCACCCAGCAGCCAGTGGGACACTGGGCTCCTTTCAGACTCGCACATCTCCCGTCCATGCCACGGGCAAATCCCAATCCCTGAGCTGCTCTCACCTTCAGCATCCCAACTGAAATCAAACCAGGCTCTGCAACCAAAACCACCCCAGCTGGAAGCTGCTGGCTGTGCCCTGACTGTGCTGGCCCAGGGGAAGGAGGCTGGTCTCTCTCCCTGGATTATTCTGTAGCCCAAGAGCTGGCCCAGCAGGGGCTCCTTGTGGGCAGGGGAAGCAGGAACGGAGCCGGGGAGGACGACACCGCCCGAGCATCGCCTCGTGGAGGATCTCAGAGCCCCAGCACCACCCTGGCAGGTATCAGAACCACCGTGGCAGGCCCCTGCTTACGGAACATGGTCATGAACTGGGCGGGCTGCAGGTTCCAGTAGCCCCAGTTGGTGCGGTAGCCGCGCAGCGTGGCGTACTCCTCGTGGTTGTAGGCCGGCTCTGTCCCAAACGTGTCGATGACCCGGACACGGCACCTGTGGAGCAGACACTGCCTGAGGACACCTGCTGTCCCCAGGAGCCTCGTTCCTCCTCTGCACCCCGAGCAGAGGGTGCAGGGGCATCCCAAGGAGCCCTTCCCAACACTGTTCCCTCCTTGTGGGACAATTTCCCCTTGCAGGACCCTCAGCGTCCTGACAGCTGCGAGAATGATGAACCTCCCCGAGGCTTATTAATGCTGTTCCCAATATCCTGGGAATGCTGAGGCAGGCACTACGAGCACAAAGCTGAGGAGAGAAGAGGAAGAACGAGCAAGGGAAGAGCAAAACAAGCTGAATGCAAGAGCAAATGCATTTATAATAAAAGCAATAACACAGCTTGTCATTTTTCTCTCTAATAAAATTGTGTAGGATAGTGGAAGAGATGGGAAAAAACATAATAAATAGCAGGTCTATCAGCACTAAATTAAATCGCAGATTTTCCTGGCTGGTGATGTACCAGGGGACGGTGACATTTGTCTTGATGCTCAAGGAGCCAGGGACAGGGCTCCTTACAAATTCCCAAGGCTCACACTCCCCTCCGTGGTGTGCAGGAGTGGAATGGAAGCACATACACACACCACAGGCACACGCAGGGTTTGGTCTTTCCCCAACTCAGCCTCTTCTAATGAGGTTTTATCCTAAATACATGAGGCCCAGAATGCCTCGTGCTGTGGCAGCAGGGGACACAGCAAGGCACCAGCCAGGCAAAAATCAAAGGTAAAATCAAAGGGTCTGGCTTTTTGGATTGGTCATTAGCATTAGTCTTTGCTTGCTAATTAATGAAATGGAGAACAAGAGCAGGCAGTGGCTTTGCTTACCTGTATTTCTTAAAGGAGAGCCCCATGTGCTGCTTCATCTGCTGGAGGCCGTGGTAGTCGGTGTAAATCAGGTCGAAAGGCAGAGGACTGGTCAAGGGGCAGTTCCCCCGTCCTGGAGGCACCCCTAAGTGACTGGGGAGAAGCAGGAGGGATCAGCCCCCAGCACTGCCAAAGCCCTGCAGCACAAACACTCCTTTCCCTGCTGGGCATTAGGCAGGAGCCACCACACAGCTCCTCTTTGATGGAGGGGGAGGCAGATGGTTCTCCTCGCCCCAGTTTTTATTTCCCAGGCCAAAGATCTGGAGAGTCCTGGTCCCTCCCCATCTTTGCACCTGCTGCAGCTGAGTTCCTGCTCCTCCCACATGGACTGTGAGGCACAGCACTCCCAGCCAGGGCTCACCAGCATCCCAGTCACCACACAGCCTCCCCTGGACCTCTCTTGTTGGAGACACCAGATTTCGTTTACTTTCACTGCAGTCACACCAGTGACAGACTTGTAAAGCCACATCTTCCCTCTCCTCTCTGCCTGCAAGGCTCCCAGCTGAGCCCAAAGCTGGCTGTTCCCAGCTCCATATCCCTCCCAGCACACCCTGGAATGTTTCTCTTAGTCCAGTCCTGATTCACCACATCCCAGAGCACTCTCAGCTTCTCCTTGACTCTGCTGGCACTGCCTGTCCCTGGATGTTGGGCACATTTCATTCATATTTCTCATTTTTGGACCCGTTTATGAAATCGTCCCATAAAACGGGGGCAGCTGGGCCCTGGGTCTCGCTCAGGGGGTTTCCAGCCAGTTCCTTACAAACAGCCACACTCAGCCCCTCTTCTCTCCTCCAGTGGATGAAATGAGTTATGAAAATCCAGATAAACTCGGCTGACTGCAATCTCTTTATCAAGACCATCAGTTACCTCACTGCCAGGGTGAGATGTGATTAATCCAGCAAGATACAGGGCTGGCAAACCTGTGGTGTGTCTCCTTCCATTTCCAGTTACCTCTGTGAACTGATGAATCCCTCTCTCCAAAGCTGTTCCACCAAGTGTACCACTGATGTCAGCCTGACAGCCCATCTGCTCGTCTGGACCATGTTTCCTCCTCAGAAAAAAAAGCCCTGTGACACCTCCCAGCTTCAGCAGGTTTCTCAAAAATCCATGTTGCTTGTACTTGTGATTTCCCAGTGCCAGTTCACTCAGAGGCTGATTCACTCCTCAGTTTTAATGCTCTTGTATTTTGTTTTTCCTCCTAAAGATGACAATTCCTCATCCTCATAACTCCACTCACACCCAAAAAGCAACAGCATCCTCATGGAAAACCAAACTGCTGAGCCGATTTGGTCCACCCAGGCTGTCTCACTCCCACCACGCAGTTGTCCTGTTTCGTTCTCAGTCCTTCCAACAGGGCTGAGGAATTCCTGTTTTATTTCACAAGTCTGAGCTCAGACTCTGTGAAATCTCACCCTTAGCTCCTGCCTGCCAGGACGTCTGTCTTTGTTTTCCTCTGGGCTCCTCGCTTACTCCGAGCCCCTGCTTGGAGATGGGAATTTATCCCAGCCGTGCCTGGTGGTGTTTTCTCTCCTTAAAGGAATAAAAGTTCTGGTCAGGTTTTGCACTGCCAGACTTTGACTCTTTCCCTCTCTGTGACCTCTCTTACTGGTTCTCTTAATTTCTCTGCATTTTCCCTTCTTGAGAGTCCCCTTTCCAGCCCTACCTGGGGTTTATCTGTTGCTCAGCTGAAGCTCGAATGGACCCACAGCCCCGGGGCCCATCTCCTGAGGAGCACTTCTGTAAGGTCCTCACCCCTTGCCGAGCCCTTCAGCATTTCCTCTATCAATCCTATAGCTGTTTCCAGAGGAAATCAAAGGCTTTCCCATCCAGGGACGCAATTATCATGAGTATTTGCTCTCCAGTCTCTCACGGACATCAGAAGGGGCCACACAGAGCCAGAAATCTGTTGGCTGTAAGAAATATGATAAAGGGCTCTTGGTCTGCTCCTGGCCACACCTCCCTCTTCCTCTGAACCTGACCAGGTGGAAGATGCCCCTGCTCATTGCAGGGGTTTGGACCAGAAGACCTTTAAAAGGTCCCTCTGAACTCAGACTTTTCTATGATTCTGACGTGGTTCCAAGTCCTTGAGCACTGAGCACCAAGATCCTTCTTCCAGCCCCATCCCAACCTGACACCAGTGAAGGGTCACCCCAAACTCCTGACCACGACAGGGACTCCACAAAACGTGTCAATGTGGAACAACCACACTGGCCAAAGCCAGGAAAAGCAGAGAATTTCAGTTTAAGATGAAGAGCTGCTTTTGCAGCTGCTTCATTGCTCTTGTCACAAGGAATCTCAGCATCAGCTCAGGGCAGCCTGGCCGGGGATGCTGCAGGGGGAACAAGTTGCAGTTTTGTCACTTTTATGCACAATTTTACACGGCAGGACTGATTGGGAAGATGGCAGGAATAGAAAGGCTCTCACCTCCCACAGCCACCTCAGTACAATAAATAGGGCACCAAGGAGACTCAACCTCCTGGGAAGGCTGAAGGGGAATTTTTAAACCAGGACTTTGTAGAGGTGGAATCTCTAAACATCACATTTGCTCACACAGTGCTGCTTTTTCCTCAGTCACCAGCCAGTGATTTACACCAACCTGCACTGTGGTGGAACCAATCCATAAACCTTGTATTTAACTAAAAATCCCCAAACCACTACACTGTGCTTGCAGCACACACCGTCCTCTAGCTGGTACGTGTCACACAAACCACTGCACTACAAAATAATCTGTAATTTAAGGAAGCCCTAACCAAGCTTGACGAAGGGCTGCAGGAGGCAGCAATTAGTGTAACTCATACTGGAGCCTCCAAAAAAACTTCTCACCAGTTGGGGAGAGCAGGTCTGACTCTCCCAGCTCCCGTCAGCACCGCAATCTGCCACACATCCCCTCTCCAGGTGCTCAGGACTTGCCACATTCATTTATACTCCCTGTGCCATGGCTGCGTGGCTGGAATAGCTCTGAGAGCAGGAGCAGTGGCTTTGAGCAGAACATCTCTGCATTTACCCCCCCTTATCCTCCCTAAACACTTTGTAACCACTGATTTTATTATTCCGCTCATGCAGATCCAGCCTGCGCCTCTTAGATGGGGAGGGGGGGAAATTTTTTTTTTTTTATTCCTCCTTATTTAAACATTCTTTATTCAGGCTTTCATCATTTGCCAGTTAAGTCAACTAATTTTCTACTAAACCCAATTTCACTCATGGTTGGAGTGCAATTTCCCTGATTTTTCCTCATGCCATGTACTATTAATGGCGCTTGAAATTACGCAAATAAAATTGATGAGCGCAAACGCCGCCTTCGCCGCCAGCACAGCCCAGGGATCTGCTGTGGAATCACCCAGCTCCCGGAGAAACCTCCCAGACCAGAGCAGCCACGGGTGGTGACCAGCTCAGCACCTCTGGCTGGTGATCCAGGGGCTCATCGCATCCCACATCCCGGATTAGAGCATCCGCTCCTCTCTGGGAGGGAGCAGCCGAAGCGGCTCCAATCCAAGTGGATGCCGAGCTCGCCTCTCCGCCAGCTGCCTCCACCAGCTGCGCCTACTCCAGAATAAATCTCCAGCAGCTTCTTGTCCTGCTATTTTCCTCTTAGAGGTACTTTAATCAGCCAGGGTACCGTCCCCTCCCCGGGCACAGTGCAGGCGCTCTGGTGTCAGATGACTGCGGGGTTATCTTTACATCCCATTGACCTATTTTCAAATGAACCCAATGTTTCTTTCCACGTTATCACTCCTGGTGCTGAGAAGTCCAGCACTAAATGGATCCCGTGGGCATCTCCTGGCAGCCTGGGCCAATATTCTGTATTATATTTAATTGCATCTCCTCTGCCCGCATCTGCTGCCATCAGCGAGGGCTGAGAACAGAGCAGAGCTCCTGTCCTCGCTGCTCCCTCGCCTTCTCCAAGTCTGCAAGAGCCCAGCAGGCACAGGGATGTTGTTATCCAGGGATGAAAGGTGCCAGAGCCAGCTCCCAGGGGTCTGTGACCGCCCCATCACAACCAACAAGTGCAAATCTAAACCCAGGAGATGGAACATCCTGCTGCCTGCCCTCTGCTCCCAGCTCTTCCCCCTGCTGGAACAAACACTCACTAGAAATGAGGATTTCCAAGCAATTTCAGCATGATTCTTAAGCCACCTGCAGTGGTTTCACTTTTGCAAGGTGCACCTGGCCCATCATTGATCTTGTATGACACAGCCCTACCCATGCAGGGGGGAAGTTCAGCAATCCATTTATTTATTTCAAAGACCTGGAGATGCACAGGAGGGTGCCAGAACAAACACTTCTTTCTGGTTGCAGATTCAGCAAATAGTGAAGAAACTTCCCAGGAAAGGAGAAATAAATACTTGGATTCCTTCAGGGAGCAGCAGCAACTCAGCACTCACGTGCTGGTGGTGCCTGGGACAGAAGGGCTGTTCTCCTGCCATCCCAGCTGCTCCAGCAGCTCCAAAAAAAGGAAGAAATTCTCCCCTGTGAGAGTGGTGAGGCCCTGGCAGAGGCTGCCCAGAGAAGCTGTGGCTGCCCCAACCCTGGGAGTGTCCAAGGCCAGGTTGGACTCGAGTACCAGGAGTACCTGATGCTCATTAAAGGCTGGAGGTTCCTCCCCACCAGTGCAGGGCTGATCAATCTCACAGCCTTTCCATGCAGCTCCACCAGGATCACACGGAACTGGTCACTTCTGGCTGTTTCCACAAGCAATTCCTGTCTCTCCCACACAACAGCAGGACTGGCTTTGCCAGCTGGCGAGGGGAGTGAAGCCAGAGCCTGGGCATGGCGCAGGTTTTCATGCGAACAGATGCAAGACAGAAAGATGGCTTTTATCTGCCAGGAGATAATTAGAAATGTGCTTTCTGGACATCGTGTTTCCATCTGAACTGCCCTTTTTGCAGCCTGAGCACACCTCAGTGAGCATGGAAAGCGCAAGGAAATCGCAGCTCTCGCTGTGTGCCAGGCACTGAGAGGAGAGTGGGGGCAGTGGGAGCAGAGCCTCGTCCCACCACAGCTCCAAGGCTGCACCCAGCACAGGGAGGGTGGCTCAGCACCCAAACCCCACGCTGGCCACAGCAGGGAAAGGGCTGCCAGCACAGGATCCAGGCACGTGCTTCAAACCCAGCGCTTTGCCAGGATTGGAATTAAGAGTTCAGAACTTGACACAGGAGCAATTAAGCTCCGGGAACACTTTGTAAAGCCCTGACCCCACGAGGCATCAAATCCCATTTTCTTCGACTTTCTGTCCTGCTTTATGAGCAGTTAATTTCGAGGGGACAATAGCAAAAATCACCTTTCGGTGTCCCCGAGATCGATGCTGCCCAGCAGCTCACAGCTCTGCGGCCCCTTCTCCCCCAGCCTCTCCCTCAGCCCCAGAAAAGCAGCTGGACCTGCCAAGATGACCACTCCCATGGCTTAAGGATGAGGGTAGGAGCTGGAGCTTCCAGGAGTGCCCATTGTGCTGCTTCTCCTGAGGAAAAAGGCTGAGAGGACCCTTCCTGCCTCACCCCAGAGCACGGGTGCTCCAGAGGAAAAGCCTGGGTTTATTAAAGCTTTTTTTTGCCGGCACAGCCATTGCTCCAAAGTGCTGCTTGTAATTTTCCAGCATCTACTCATGAGCTGCCTCATTAACAACCCAGCTCAGAGCTTTCAGGCACTTCCCACTCCTCCCCTAGCAAGCAAGCAGCAACACCAACATTGGCCTGGATTCTCACCTCCCTGAAAGCACTTTTGGGCTACCAACACAGCGCAAGGGGTCTTCAGCAGGAATCAAGTGTTGGCGTTCAGATTTGGGATGTTTCTTCCCTCCCTGCTTCAAGACAAGGCTCAAAAAGCTGCTGGCTGCCCACCCAGCACAAGTCTCAGAGAAAAAACAGCTCCTGGCTCCCTGCTCCAGCTCGGTGGTTTGTTTTCCTTCTGGGAAGATGCACATAGAAACACGGAATGGTTTGGGTGGGAAGGGAACAGATAACCCCATGTTTCACCCCTTGCCTCTCCAGAGGCACCAGAAGCAGCTCACAAATTCACTGGGAGTTCAAAGGAGAACAAACACCTGCACTTAGTTCAACTACAGGAGAAAAAATAGCCCCTGGTAAGACTCGGCAGTGGAATTCACAGATCTTTGGAGTCTACAGTGGATAAAAGATAACCCAAATAAAGTGGCCCTGGAAAACCAGGGCTGAGCTCCATGGCTGTGATCTCAGACCTCACAGGGACATTGGGCAGCGCTGAGCTGAGCCGGGGGTGAAGCCTGCAGATTCCCAGAGCTCCTTATCCTTGCTCCAGATTAGCACTGGTCCCTAAACCAGAGGAAGAACCATTTGATACCCCTGCCCCTCACTGCTGGGCAGGGAGGGCTGCCCAGCACACATGGTCACACTCCCAACCTGCTGTCACCCCCAGCCCTCCATCACCAGCTTTTTTGACCAGGGCCTTACTTCTCCTCCTTCATTTTCCTGATCCTCAACACTCCAGACCAAATCCAGACCCACTCCAGACCCAATCTAGACCACCTCCAGACCCAATCCAGACCACCTCCAGGCACTGCTGCATTGCAATCAATACAGATGCTAATCATGAACAGCTCTCAGATAACCACTGGCTGAAGTGTATGCAGGCAAATCTTCCAGTGATCCCTTGCCAATGATCAATATGCACAGAAAAATCAGCTCAGAAATGTGAAGAGACAAAAAAAAAAAAACAAACCAGGAGAGAGGTTAATCTGTGCTGAATAATTTATGGGCTCCAGCAAAGGCCTTGCTGGGCGGGAGCAGCTACAGCTCCCAGCCATGAAAGGAGCAGGGGCTGCCAAAGAAAAACATGCAAGGATGGATTCAACGTTTCACTCTGCTGGAGCAAAATATCCCCAAACCCACCCCACGCTGGTGCCTGTCCTGCTGCAAGGTCAGCAAGAGACACCCAGGATGGGAGAGGACAAATTCAGGCCCAGTCTAGAGAGAGGCAAAGCTTTGCTGCTTCAGGAGGGTGCAGGGGGCAGGAGGGATAAGGAATCGGAGTGCCTGGGCTGCCCCTTCCCCAGTGACACAGATTTAGCTTTGCTGCATCCCTCTGATGCCTTAGGTTCTAACTTTTATGTTTTTCAAATCCTGCACTGCCCAGTGTGTAACTCTGAAGTTTCTTGGAGCCTGTTAATTTCTGCTCTCTCCTGCTGGGCAGACATAACAAAGCCTCTCCGGGCCTGCTCTTCAAGGACACCCAGACTGTCCTAGGCCCAAAAAGTATAAACCAAAAGCCTCTGAGAGGGGGGCAAGCTGAGGGGAAATTACATCATTAAACTGAAGCTTTAATTGGAGAATTAACCCTGATATGCAAATGAACCAAACCTATAAAAGTGTGAAGAACTCGTGACCTGCTGTCCATCTTGGGGTCCATCCTGGCAGTGGCCTCTGGCTCCCCAGGGGTACCTTTGAAGGCCTTTCAAATAAATATCTACTTTTATTCTCTTACTCCTGTCTAGTCTCTGTTTCTAGGAGGCCTCTTGAGGCACCACCTGCAGCCCAGCTCCAGCCCTTTGTGCATCCCTGGCTCTCTGAACCCCTGCCCAAAGCTGTGGCTACAGGTAAAACCCCCTCCAGGCTTTAAGGAAGAGCCCGAGATTAACTATTAGCACAACTCAGGACTAATTACACATGTTCTGCTAAGCCTCCCTCTCGCTCCTGGTGAGGCAAAAGCTTTTCCCAGCACTCCTTAGAGCCTCCAGCCCAGCAGCAGGGACGCTGCTGAGAGATCTGCAGGCACGGACCAGGACTGCTGGCACCACTCCCCTGGGGCAGAACCTCTGCCCCCCTTCATGACACCCACAGCAACCCATCCCTTGATGGGCTGCAGGAGGGTGCAGTGGTGACCGTCCCAGCGCTGGGCTTGGTCTCCAAAAGGACAGAGGGGACACGGCTCCAGCCCCAGGTCCTGCCTCTGCTCGCCCCAGCCCATCAAGATGAAAGCGAGCACTCAATGTGGGTGTCCAGCATTTAAAACGTCGCCAAAGGCAGAGGACACATCCTTGGGATGGTGGGGATGGTTTCTGGGACACAGAGAAGGGCAAGACGTGCAGCCCCAGCCCGGCTCGCTCACTTCCCATCTCAGCTACGAGGGGCAAGAGACAGAGCTGCTGTTCCTAGGCATCCCAAGGGACACATCCAAATCCATGTCAGAAGAGGAGCTCTCATCACTACAAGTGAGGGGGAAGCTCCTAGGCTTCTGGGAAAGGGGAAATCCTACAGGGAGCAGGGCAGCTCTCACCAGAGTCACTCGCAGGGGGAAACGGGTGCTGCAAAACCACCCCCTGAGACTCCGCCAGCTCCCTCCCCTCCCTAAACCACCACCACGAGGTTCGTCAGTGAAAAACACCAACAAGAACCACACAACAACAACAACAACAGCACAACCCTGCCAGCCATTTACTCCTTTCATCCTTCAGTACACGGGTATTATTTAGCACGCCATTCCCGCCTCTTTGAGGAGATGCTGCCTCTTGCATTAGGGCCAGGATGATTTTTTTGAGTTAATTAGTTAGGAGCTAATTCCGTTCATTAATTCTGGATGCTGCAGGGGCTGGGTTGGAGGTTTTTTGTTGTTTTTCTCCAGGATTGTTGGTTTTTTTCACTCCCTTCTCAGCATGGCTCATTATGTGGCCGATGCTGGCTTAGCATCTCCCAAAGCCTGCCCAGTCCCCGAGGCAGCTTCAGGCTCTTCTTGATTTATAACGCATCTAATTTGCAATTTCCCTGGTACTTGCCCTCCACTCGGGATGTCTCACAGGAGGCGAGCAAACCTTATGAGGTGACAGAAGGCAGCAGTGTCAGCCCAGTAATAACAGCACTGCATCAGCAGAGAGGAACAGGGTGCACTGTTAGCTTCTCCCTCTTACTCTTTCCATCTAATATTGGTCCCTCTCGGACACTCTCACCCTGTGTTGCCCCATATCCCACAGCAGAGAGAGCCCATCCCTCTGTGGGAAGTGCCTCCAGCAGCAGCAAATCCCCCCACAGGTCCCCAAGTCACCCCCAGCACCTCTTGAGGAGGGACAACTTGGGGGCCACCACCCCCTGCAAGATATGCAGGTTCCACTTTGGCAGCCACCAGGGAGAGAGGAAGGAAGGGAGGAAGGGCAGAAAGGAAGAAGGGAGGAAGGGAGGAAGGGAGGAAGGGAGGAAGGAAGGAAGGAAGGAAGGAAGGAAGGAAGGCAGGCACGGTTTCTGCTCTAACAACACCAGCAAAGCCCCGGGGGTTGAGTGCAGCCATGCATGGTGGGAAGAGCCAGTGACCTGCAGGACAGCTGCATCCTGCAGCCACGTGGCCACCAGCCCAGCAGAGAGCATCCCTGGGCAATGGGGTGGGAAAGGGAGCTTTCCCATGGCCAGCTCCAGGCAGGTGACAGGGGACAGGATGCTGTGTGCTGGCAGCACACATTCTGCTCAGATCCATCACCGGGACCACAGGGTGCATGTCTGCATCAGCCCCATGCAAAGCATCACTTTACCCCAGTCCTTCCCACTGTCCTGGATGTAGAAGGGATGGGATCTCTCCTAGCCGTGATGCTGGTGGTACAGTACAGCACCAGCACTGTGTGAGACACAGATGGGCAAAGAGCCACCCCCAGCCTTTTCAGACCTCGTGCTTCCACCCAAGACCTGGATACAACCCAGCACCCACCTCTGCAGCTCCTTCAGGGAGACCGTGACCCTCAGGCTGTGTCCCAGCATGAAGAGGGCAGCCAGGATGTCAGCCCACTGCACCATCTCGCCCAGGGGGCCTCCCTTCAGCACCCGCGGGCTGAAAACGTCCCCCGACTCCTCCGTCAGGAAGCCGATATGGATCAGGATCTGCAGGGACAAGCAGAGGGATCAGCACTGGGGAAAGGGGCAATTTGGGTTTTCCAGCCCAGAATGACTTATGGTCCCTGATTCCCTCCAGCTCCTTTGCAGGCTGTAATTACTCATGGAGCTCAGTCAGGTGTGCAGACAGATGATCTATGTCCAATTAGTACAACAGTCAGTGGTCAGAGCTTGGCAGCTCCCTTTGACTGCCACTCTGTGTCCCAGGCTCATGTTCTGCATGTCCACCCCGGTCTGAACCACGGACTGGAGCTGGATTTCCCAGCACACAGGGGCCAAAGGAAGAGGCACCACAGAAACACCAACAGGAGGGCCAGGAACCTCAGCTTATCCTCAGAGACGACCTGTCAGACTCCAGTGGCAGCTGGACATCATCTCCACCCACCAGGACCTGCCTCCAAAATCCACCCCCACTGTTCAGCAACACCAGTCCTGCCACATCCCAAATGCCTGTGGAGTCATGTCCATGGACAGCAGACTGACCTGCAGACCCACGTGCTTCCACAAATGAATTTTCCTCCCAGCTCACTCCCATCTCAGCTGTCCCCACTCCCCGTGTCCCCAAGGGCTCATCTCCCCCATGTGCTCCCTGAGAACCCCCCGTACGTGTTTCTGGTCCCTCTGCCGCCCCGCCAGCTTCTGCTCGAGGCGCCGCGCCGCCCGCAGCCACTGCTGGGCCAGGTGCCGGATCCTCTTCTTCATGAAGCTCAGGGACTCCTTGCCCGTGCCGATGAGCTCCAGCAGGCGAGCCAGGTCCCTCCGGAAAGCTGCCTAGGGAAGGAGCACGCTCTGCACAGTGAGTGTAGGGAAAGCGGCTGCCAGAGGAGCCCCTGGGCTGCCCCGCAGCCTGGGCGAGGTTTGTCCATCTCAGCAGAGGTGCTCTGAGTCCTTCCCGCTCCCCCAGAGCCATAACAGCTCCTCCACTTTGTGCCCCAAATCCCAGAGGCCCCACTGCACCCAGAGCAGCTCCTGAGAACCCAGATTCCTCAGCAGAGGAAAGGCACGGACATGATGGAGGAGAAGGCCACAAAAATGATCAGAGGGTGAAGCCTCTCTGCTGTGGAGACAGGCTGAGGGAGCTGGGGGTGTTCAGCCTGGACAAGAGAAGGCTCCAGAGAGATCTTCTTGCAGCCTTTCAATACTTACAGGGGCTTATAAAATGACAGGGACAGAATTTTTAGCAGGGCCTGTTGCTTTAGGACAAGGAGTGATGCCTTTAACTAAAAGAAAGTTGATCCAGACTGGATATAAAGAAGAAACTTTTCATGGTGAGGGTGATAAAACACTGGCACGAGTTGCAAAGAGAGGTGGTGGATGCTCCATCCCTTAAAACATTCAAGGCCAGGTTGGGCAGGGCTTGGAACCACCTGTTCTACTGGAAGGTGTCCCTGCCCATAAAGATCCCTTCCAGCCCCAACCATCCTGTGGTTCTGTGGAAACCCACCAGAGGCATCACGGCCCTGCTGACACTGGGTGTTTATTTCCAGCAGCCTCGATGCCGATGCCTCTCCCCAAGCCCCTGGCCCAGCAGAAGCCAGGCTGGGCCCACCTTACCTGCGCCCGGGGCGGCGGCGGCGGCGAGGGCACAGCCAGCGTCCGGTTCCGCCAGGGCAGGGGCGGGCAGAACCACTCGACCTCGCTGAGGTAGATGAGGAAGGAGCACTCGGTGCCGTCCACGCCAAAAAACGCATAGCAGGGGTCAGAGGTCCAGCGGGCCCTCATCCACTGCAAGGGGCAAAGAAACACGTGGGGCTCACGGAGGAGATGTGACAGCCCTGCCAGCTGCCCCTGCTATGGAAAACCTCTGCTCTCCATCCCCTTTCTCTGTCTGGGAG
This sequence comes from Ifrita kowaldi, assembly GCA_013398055.1. Classification (NCBI taxonomy): domain Eukaryota; kingdom Metazoa; phylum Chordata; class Aves; order Passeriformes; family Cinclosomatidae; genus Ifrita; species Ifrita kowaldi. The sequence continues at coordinate 26,533 of VZRS01014200.1, forward strand.
ATAAAAATAGTGTGCAGAGGGTGGAGAAAGGGCTGCAAACCCAGCCCCAGTGCCACGGGGCTGACGTTCACCCGCTCTGCCTCCCACTCAGTGCCTCCAGGGGATGCGGGGCAGAGGAAGAGCCAGGAGGGTTTGCTGGGGGCTCCCAGGGTTTCCAGCACTGGTTCCAGCCTTCCCTGGGGGCACAGCCATTAATCCCCGGGAAATGATGCACCACAGGGATTTCTTCTGGCTGGCTTTGCTGGGGAGCTGCTGATCTCATCGCCCCTGGAGCAGCAGGGCAGGGAGACAGATCTGCCAGCAGTCCCCAGGGATGATTTCACACGGAGAGAATAACCAGGGACCAGAGCAACGATTTATCATCCCCCACTAGGGCTCTTGCCAGCCTCTTCCTAATTCAACTACAAAAACAAATCTGCTCAGGGACAGGTTGCTGTGCCCAATCTGTAAAGCACAGCCATCACCAGGAGGGGACATGGGATTACAGCCTTCCACAATTGCATTACATCGTGAATTTACTCAAATCGTGGAAGGAAAGGGTAGCTAACACCCATGGAAGAGAAAAATCCAGCCCCTCCATATCATTTTCTTACACCCTTCAACATCTTTTCAGGGAGACTCAGCCCTGCAGAAGCCTGAGCTTGAAGCGGGTTGGGAAGAGGAGGGAAAAGGGCGATGCTTTTAATTAGTTGATGTAAATAAGCTCTCTGACAAAGCCATCACACTCTGGGCCAAGTGCCAGGCAGCATTCCGGTGTAAAGAGCAGGCTGGGTCAGGCGGGACATCCGATTTGAGCTGGAGGTCCTGGCCACCTGAAGGAGGAGCTGCTCTGGGCAGTGCTGGGCTTATTCCCCAGGCACCAGGGAATGCTCGATGTGACAGAGCTCCCTCCTCACTGTGCTTCCGGCATTAACCACACAAACTGCAGGCAGGGAGGGCTGCAGGCAGAGGTGGTCGCACAGCTGATTCTGCTGCAGCCTGTGGCTTCAGTGCTTTGTACCACTCCAGCTAAAGGTACATTGGGGGTGGGTATTACTGGGGGAAAACAGTCCTATTTCTGTAGCACGGGCTGCCAGAGAAGGCTGGACACCTCCCCCGTGTTCTCTCCTCACAGCACAGCCCTGCTTTGCTTTCCACATCTTTGGCTCTGCTCCTCCTCCTGCAAGGGGCTGCACCTTAACAAACATTTTATTCTGGAAAACATCCCCTGACCCCACTGCCCTTCCCAGTTTAAACCCCAGGGTCACTGCTCAGGGCCCTTCCCTCCCCAGCAGCTTCCATCCCAGGTGGAGACCCTGTCCCAGACAGGGAACCACAACTCACCTCCACCTTCCCAGCACAGTCGGGGTACTTGGGGTCCCTGGGCACCTCACACTGATCCCTCCTGCCTTCCATCACTGCAGAGAGACAATTTGGGCATGGAGTGAGCTGGGACATGACAGTGGAGCAGCTAGAAACGCTGGGATGGGATGGGATGGGATGGGATGGGATGGGATGGGATGGGATGGGACTGGCAGTCCCCAGGCATGTTCATCAGCGCCACAGCTGGGCTGGCAGACAGCCCCATCCCACTGGATGGAGCAGGACATCAAGGCCTGAAGCATCTTCAGCATCCTTCCCAAATCAGGGAGGAAACAGAGGAAACCACGCTGCTTCAGCGCCGGGAATGTTCCCCTTCCCTAAATCTCAGCAGGTCCATTTCCAGCACTTCCCTGTGCCCTCTGCCTGGTCCAGACCCAAGTCCCTCCTATCCCCACTCCTGTCAGCATGCTGCAGGATCGAGGGCAGTACTCGACAGCCTTTATGCTGTAAACATGCAAGAAAAACTGCCCTGCTGAGCTGCTGGAAGAAGACTCAGCCCCCAGGGTGAGTTCCAGAATAAGCCCTAAAGTGGCTAAAAAGGCGACAGGATCTTTTCTCCCTCTGTGGTTGGGTCAATAAAAGCCACCACCCCTCCTCTAAGTCCTCCCTTGCCCATAACTGAAAAGCATGAGGTGCAAGAGGCAATGGAAGGATCTTCTGCCTAAACCCCAAGGACCACGCAGCCATGTGGGGAAACATCTGGAGAGCCCAGCTGCCCTCCCAGCAGTGCTGCAGTGGGGTGGGAATGTCTCTGCTGGTGCAGAATCCCAGCCCCTGTGAATTTGGATCCAAACCACCAAATTTTTCTACCCAGGTGCTTGTGCTGGCACTGCTCCTCACCTTTAATTTTGCATTTAATTCCCTGGCATCCATTCCTGACAGCCGTTCAGATTTGTCACCACTCGTCCCCCTGGCAGGCACAAGTTTCCCAAAGAAGGAGCCTCAGACCAGCATCCATTCCCAGCATTTTTACCACATTTTTCATGGTTGGACCTGTGTTTGGAGCGTGGGGACCCCCAGGGACACTCACCCTTCCCATTCAGGAGGCTGTTCCGGAGAATCTGATCCACTTTTATTGCAATGTCTGACACGTTCTGAGCTATGGCCTGGATCCTCTCCATCAACCCAGCTGCTGGCTGGAACCTGGGAAAGCAACCAAATTAACCCTGAGAACTTGATGTCTCCCAGTGGTGACACTCAGAGGTGCTCAGAGTGAAATCCGTGCCCTTGGAAGCTGCCAGCAGGTTGAACTTAGCTCCAGGATGAAACATGGGAGCACCTGGTGCAGCGTTTAACAGGCAAAGAAGCCACTGCCTTCCAGGAGGTTTGATTGAAAACATATTTAAATCAGTATTTATACCTCTTCTGCCATTTTTTGCAGTGTGCTGATAAACACAGATCCACCTGTGCATTTTATGCAGGGAAATATTTAATAGACTGGCAAAAAAAATTTGGTTTTTTCTTATTTCAAATGTGCTGTGTTCGAAAATCCTCTGCTGTGATTATTGGCCTTGCGGTGCACGTACGAAGCTGTGCTGGGGAAGAAAAAAGAGAAAAAGAATAAAAATACAGAAAAAAGAAGGTAAAACTGAGGAGGGATGGGGGAGCTCAGAGCAGAGTGATGAAAAGCACACAGGACACGTGGATGTCCTGAGCCAGCCCATCCACCAAAGGTGGGGATCAGTTTCTCTTCCCAAGTTAACAAGTGATAGGACAAGACAAAAGAGCCTCAAGTTGCAGCTGGGGGGGTTTAGATTGGATATCAGGAAACATTTCTTCACTGGAAGCAAGGCCAGGCATTGGAACAGCCTGCCCAGGGAAGCAGTGGAATCTCCATCCCTGGAAGTGTCCCAAAAACATGCAGATGTGGTTCCTGGGGACATGGTGTAGCGATGGGCTTGGCAGTGCTGGGTCAGTGGTTGGACTCCATGATATCAGAGGTGTTTTCCAACCTCAGTGATTCTGAGTGGATTTCCAGGACCCCAGCAAAGAACAGCAGCCAGAGCTGTGCAGGGACAGGGAGCCAGGGCAGCATTGAGAGCACGGCAGGAGCCGGGGCTGAGCTGGGGATTGCAGCCCCAGCAAAGCCCACGGCACCTTCCCACCAAGGCTTGAGGTCAGATCCCACCAGATTGGACAGCTGCATGTGCTCCCATGGAATCAAACCTGGAGTCAACCCTGTCCTGGGTGAACAGCCCCATTCACCTCAGCCAAGGAACACAGGAAAACAGAGCTCTATAAAGGGGCCGGGTGTCAATTAAAACCTGGTGCAGCCTGGCAAAGGGCAAAGACAACTCCATCCATCAGCAGTGGTGCCCTGCCAGGCTTGACAAGGAGCGAGTCCTCCCCCTCCAACGCCTCTCCTGCCACTTCCACCACAAACACCCACCATGTCTCGACAAGTTATCCCAGTAAATAATTTCCCCTTCTGCAGCGTTCAGGTTGTAACTTTTCCCTCCTGCTGCCGCCGAGGTCGTTACAATACAAGGGAACGTCACATGCAGTGAGCAAAACCAAAAGGGCTACCTTGAATACTCGTGGCACAAAAAATATGTGCTGATGTCAGGTCCTTCGTGGTGAAGTTTTATGTTTGTTCTCCAGCAGATCAGTGAACCCGAAGGCTGGGATTTAAAGTACCTCTGTCCTCAAGGCTAAAAAAATCCTGGTTTTATGAACCGACACTGCTTCGGTTGTTGATTTAAAGTCCATTTGCCAGCAGCGAGCAGCCCACATTTTTCCTTCTGGCATGGTTTACGACCATCAATATTCAGGCTGCAAATCTCCACAGGGAGCCACCGATCTTGGGCTTTTAAGAAATAATAATTAAATGCAGAGGACACCGTTGCCCCCGAGTCACTTCCAACCTTTGCAGAGAATAAACCCCAGGTATCCTGCTGTAACCGCTGCGGCAGGCAGGCTGCTCGTGAGGCCCTGGGAAAACACGGGCACAAAAATAACCTGAGATAAGCTCTGCTTGTCAGCATGGCTCCAAGGAGATAAAATTGTCCTGGTCTGAAAGCTCGCAAACGCCCATTTCTGCAACCCTTTTTCCACCAGCAAGCAGCCATCAGACCCTACAGGTGATGCAGAGGCACTCAGTAAATGCCCGGGTGGGCAATTTAGGGGGAAACATCACACGGATGCAGTGAATTTAGAGCCAGTGAGCCCAAACTCCTGTTTTCAACAGGAAAAGGATGTGGGCTTGGTGAAGATGATCCCCAGGTTTCTCCATCACTCATGGCAAGAAGAAGGAATGACCACAGCCACTGCCCTCACCCTTAAGAGCACTTAGATTACCCCACAGTCTGGTTTCTGCCTCTTCCCAGAAGCTATCCCAATCCTCACTTGCTCCCAAACACCCAAGGAACCAGGTGAGCCTCAAAAATCAACAGCAACCTCAGGCCCCACCTTCTCACTGATGACCTCCAGACCTCAGCTCAGCCAGGGCTGAGCACTAGGCAGCCACAAAAATGCTCTAACAAAAATCAGGGTCGTTATCTTAAATAAAAGCCTTTCTTCCAGCTCAGCCTGAGTCCTGCCAGGCAGCCACAGCGCTGGTGACGGAGCTGGCCCAGGCTCTGTGCCAGCTTGCCCAGCTCTTGTGAAGCTACAACTGCTCCCCAAACAAAGAGATTTCACCTCAAAGCCCTTAGATGCAAAATGTATTTCTGAGCATCACACTCCAGTCCTCCAGACGAGCCATGAGCATCACCAGGCTTTCCCCAAAACACAGAGGATTACTGGAGAGTGACTAAAAATGCCCACCGTGACTCTTGGAACGTATGAAAGGACAGGGAGAAAGGTGGAAAAGCCCCTTCAAAACACAGAACCAGGCTCGGATCTCCCATGCTCCTCACCCTTGCATGCCAAAAGAGCTGCCTCCAAACCCTCGTGACTCTGAGCAAGGGATTTGATGCCTGAGGGGAAGAGCCACGCTCCCAGCTGAGAGCACTGACAGGTCCCAGTGTTTGTATCTGCTGGGTAACAAGGCCATCACTGGAGCAGCAAATTTCGTGTAAGGCATTAAGGAGGTGACAAGCAGGTTAAGCATAAGTTACATCAACTATCAGCACAGCAATTTGTCACCCAGGCAGGGGACAAGAAAATAAGGCATTTAAAGGAAAATCTCCAACGGGAAAAGGTTCCGTGTGCCTCACAGGAGTTCGATGCCTTGTTCTCAGTGACTGGAGACACCAGCCAGGACAAGGTAAGAGGTTTATTCTGCTCAAAGACAGCTCAGCAGAGCGGGAATGTCCCACCAGGTGCTTGTATCCAAGCCAGGATGCCAGCACAGCCCCTGCCAGCCCAATGGAAAAAAATCTCCTTTCTTCCAGCACCACCACTGCCCAGGGAGCAGCTTTTTGCCTTTTCCCTTCTTGCTTTTTAAAATTTTTCCATAGCGACACTCTAAATGCCACCAAAATGTGCTGGCCCTGTGCCAGCTATTGAAACGACACTAAATTACCACAGCTTTTCTAGAACCATTTTTTCCCTGGGACCTTAAAACCGTTTACTACAGCAAATACAGTGCTTTTACTCCTGACCATCAATATTGATTTCGTCTTTATTATTTTCAGATTTATATTTCCCCATGTTGATTAAGATTCAGATCACACTGTGCCTTATAATGCTCTGTATACAGTATTCATCTCCTTTCAAAAACTGCTATTAAGATGTATCTTTCCCCACTGACAGATCATTTGCCATGGAATACAGCCGGAGGGTGGGTTTTCCGTCACTTTTTTATGCATTAATTTGGTTCCCTTCACTTTGCTCTTGTCCCCAACTCGGCAGCACCAGCTCGGATTCAGCCTGTTTATCCCTTTACAAGCCACTGTATTTTTATTGCCTTTTCTACAAGTGGCATTATGAAAAGATGAATCTCTTTCTCTTTGTGTGTTGTCTTCATAATACAAGCCCTAAACATATTTGCTTGCTCATCCGATATTTCTTGCTATTAACTGGTGAAAGCCATGGCTTTGGGAAGACCAATACAGACGGAGAAAAGCAGATGTTCTGAAGATAATACCTCAACAAATTCAGCATTTGCACAGAGCAGTTTACCAAAGGATTTTCACTCACTCACTCCAGTGTCTGTGCTGCCATTTGCCTCTGTAAATATTTTTTAAGTGTTTGCTCAAAAACCCAAAGCAGAGCAGAAAAGCAGCAGGGAGGATGCCCAGGGCTGATGCTGCTTCCCTGCTCTGGGGACACAAATCACATCCAGCCCCACAACAGCCTCAGTCTCCAGGACAGGGAGCTGAAATCCCACAGGCAGCACTGGTGGCCAAGGGAAAAGGATTTTTCCTGTCCTCCTGGTTCCTGCTGCAGCTTGAGAGGTGTTGCCCTTTAAAGCAGCTGGGATGTATCCAGGAGAAATCAGCCCCAAGGACATCTCCAGCAGGTCACCCTGAGGGCTCAGGCTGCTCTTCCCATCCATCCATCTGTCCCTTCATCCCCAGCCCCCTCCAATGGAAAGCACTCGGAGCCACCCAACTCTGTGAAGTCACCAACTCAGGGGCTGGAAAGCTGAGGGGTCCCAGGGATGTGGGGACAAGCCCTCATCCAAGTGCTGGATAACCAAATAAAGTCATTTAAATGCCCAAGAAAATGGAGAAATTAAAAGCTTTACTCCACTAATGTAAGAGAATACAAGTAAAACTCATCGATGCTGGAGGTAAAACATTTTTGGGAGATCCACGCCCTTGTGTGTATCTATCTCCACATCCTCTCTGAGCTGGCTTGTATCTGAAAATCCAGGAGCCAGGGCTGCCCACGTGGCAGAGCGCAGGACACAGCCACAGGGGGGTTACTGGGTGACAGATTCTCAGCCTAAAATTTGTGTCACAGTCCCCTGGCACCAATGACCCCAACACAGGAGGTGTAGCAGGAGAGGCAGCAGTGACCGGGGCAGGTGCCGTGCTCAGGAGGCTCAGCAGTGCAGTTTATATTTATTGGCCTTGTAATCCTGGGTTTAATCCTCATCGCCCCAGGGCTGCTCCCTGAGCTTGGATGAGCAGCCTTGCCTTGGACTGAGCTGCTGGCCCAGGTGGTGGGAGGGCAGCACACCCAGTGCTGTGATGGGAAGTGCAGGGAGGGTTCCATGTCCTGCCCCACTTGGGAAAGGCTCAGACCCCCAGGGAGCAGAGCAAAAGCCCAAAGTTCTGGTTATGGTCACCTTGGTAGAAATTTAGAGTAACATTAGAGGAGAAAAAAGTGCAGGGGCTGAGGCACAGGGCTTGCTGCTTTGCTCCCCCCTGGCAAGGGCTCTGCCAGGTCCCTCAGATCCTCGGTGCCTTTCCTGACATCAAACAAGGACAGGGATGTGGCACCTGGCTTTGCATATGTGAGAAGGCCCATAGCACTGAGAAATGGGTTTATTCTTCACAGGCAGCTCCTGCCAGTCAACTGGATGAAAAATTAAAATTCAATACAAATATTTTTTAACATTTCAGAGGATAGTGTTTGCTCCCGGTGTAATTTCTGGGGTCTCTGTACATCCCAGTGCTTTCCACCTCAGGGTGAGACAAACAGCTCGGTCTCCCCTCCACGAACACCTGAGTAAAGACCTGAGTTCACTCTGGCCATGTTTGTGCTCACGGGGAGTTCACCCTGGGAAAACATCCCAGAGAACACGATTTGGGACGGGAGCATTCCTTGGAAACTCTTTTGAAGCAAATACCAGATGATGCATGGGCAGAGCCCTGATTGAACTGCTCCAACACCAAGTTACATAATAAATCACATAAATACAGGAGCACTTAACTCCCTAAAGTACTTCCATTTGTTTTCATTTCAGTTGATTGTGGGTGATATTTCTCACACACAAATTCTTTTCTAAGAGACCCTGAGCTAACTCAAAGCCCACAGCTGCGCACCCCAGGGGAGGACACTGACATTTCAGTGAGCTGGCAATAAACTTCATGAAAAAAATGATGAAAATCAGCTTTCCAACCAAACCCTGTAGCTCACCAGCACAGTCAGCAAAGTGTAACCAACATCATTAATTAAAATATTTTATCAATGCTATGAAGTGCTTTGAGATCCTCCCCAAGCAGAACACGAAGCTGAAGCCACAAGCCCAAACCTTCATTTTCCTCCTGACCCTCAGAGCAGAACTGGGCTGAGCCACACGCCCAGGCAGCTATGGGTTTATTTATGGGAACATGAAGGATCATGAAAAGGAGGGTTATGGGATCACCACTTTGTTGGGGCATAAATCAGATATATTTATCTACAGGCTTGAGTGGCCTGATGCAGGCTGGGAGAAACCACCTTCAGTGAGCTGGGAAGGCATTGCCAGCCTCACAGTCTTGACTGAGAGGGACCTGCCTAAAAGTGAGACCAAAACCACCGGTTTTGATCATAATCCTTGGGGCAAAATAGAGTCCTCACCTCACATTTCCTTTGCCAGCTGTGGCTTTGCTCCCAGCTGCTGCAAAATCAGGGAATTTGATGGAGGGGTAACAGGATCTGATTTTCCTTGTAGGGTAAAGCAGATCCCCAGGCTGGGTAAAAGCAGCCCCACATCACCAGGGCCCTGCACTGACCCTGTACAGCCACCCAAGGCAAAACCAACCATGGCACAAAAACATCAGTGACTGCACTTGGCCTCCAGCTGCTCATTCACCAAAGAAGCCTCATTTGCCAGCCCTGAGATAAAGCAGCTCCCAGTGTGTCGATGCTTTGGCGTGGGAATAAAATAAAAATTAAAATTAAATAAATTAAATAAATAAAAAATAAATGGAACTAAACAAAATCAACGGAAAGCAAAGCCTGTCACAGAACTAGGTTCAGCACATTGAGCAGGAGGTGCTGGGGGAGGTTCAAGCCTGGGAGCAGGAGGGGAGGGTGTGACTGACCTGGGCATACCTTGGCACCTGTCCTATCACCATGCTGGTGGTGCCCAGCACCATTTGGCTGTGGGGCTCTTCCATGAGGCCACAACCCCTCTGGAAATGTGGGATACATGGATGGATCCCTGCTCACAGCACACAGCCACCTCCCTGCTCTGCCTTAGAGAGAAAAGCAGCTGCCCAGGCATGAATTCCCCTGGCATTTATGTCCTCTCCTGACCCTGATGGGGACCCCAGACCCACAGGGACTCCTTGTGCTGTCCTCATCCCCTCCAAGTAATGCTGAAATCATCCAGGGCCAGGCTGGAGACATCCTCAGGAGCTGGCAAGAAACAACTCATCACCTCTGCCAGGATGGAACGGGCTGTGGGACCTGTGAGGAAGGTGAGTGCTGGGGAGGAAGACTCCTGCCTCCTGATGCACTCCTGCTCCTGCAGCAGAGCTCAGCTCAGCAGAACCAACACCCAGCAAAGCCAGGCTGGATCACAGGATGGGTCTAACCTTCCCTGGGCTGCCCTGAGCAGCTTTCACACCCTGCAGCACCCCCTCCCCTTGCTGCAGCCCCCACCGAGCCCCTCAGTTTGCCGAGGAGATGGGGAGGCAACGCACAGAAGGGTCCAAGGCTGCTCCAGGCTCACCTGGGTAGCAGGAGACCACAGCATCTGGCAGGGATTTCGCTACAGCCAGCTCACCAGCAGCAACAATTCAGGAATTAATAGAGCCAGGCTGGCAGGATGCAGGAACATCATCCATTTAGTGTCATATTGCGAGACTTTTAATTACTGGGGGAATATGGAGTCATGTAATGATTACAAGAACAAATACTTAAAGTGTGTGGAAATTAACTGAGCCTTGGCAGTAATTAAGCTTGAAGATTAATCAGTCGTTAGCAAATAACACCCTTTGCAGGCTAACCACCATGTGGGGGAGAGGGATGACCAGGGATGCCAGTGCTGCAGACCCCAGCCTTCCCCTCTGCCGTGTCCCTGTGGGATGAGGTGGGCAGGGGCAGCCCAGCTCCTGGAAAAGGGATTCTCCAACCCCCAGCACTGCTGGGTTATGGTGCCAGCTTGAGTCAGCCACTTCAGACCACCTCCTCCCCTCTCTCCCTCCCTCCCTCCCAAGAACTTCCCAGCAAGAGATCAACACTTCCCCTACAAACTAATATTTCCCTTGCCCAGTAAACAGCTCTCCAGGAGGCTTCCATAAGTACTCGTAATTTCCTTCCCCTCTGATGATTTACGAGGGTTGCATTCAATTAACAGCAGTATTGATTTTGCTGCAGCTGACTGGCAGGCTGCTCGCCCTCGTTAGGGAATCCATCCTTCCCTTCCCAGCACGGGCAGGGTGCGGGCAGGATGCATCAGCAGGGAGCCCAGGCAGGGCTGGAGAAGGGATCCAGCAACACCTGGGGCTCGCAGGTGCAGCCTGTGTCCTTATCCCAGCCTGATGTCCCACAAAACCTTTGGGCAGCTCTTCTAAGGGGAAGAAAATTGGACATTTGGGACATTTGGGTTTTCCAAGAGTTTTATCTAAAGCATTGCAAGGGGCTGCTGCGCTACAAATGGAGGCACCTGTGGAGTATTCAATCAGACAGCCCCTGTGGAGCAGAAAAGATTTTGGAGCGAGGTTCAGCTTGGAAAGCTCGGGAGGCTTTCCAAGGCAGGCCATTAATTCCCCCCGTATCTTCAGACTTCTCCTTGCACTTTCCAAGGGGTAAAGCCACCCCAACCCTCTGCTCGAGTGGTACAGTGCTCACAGGTTATCCCATAAAGCCCAGCAAAGCCTTCACCTCCTTCCTCTCAGCAGGGGCTCAGCAAAACCCAGCCTTGCTGATTCCATTGAGATCCAGCCTTAAGCAGGAGAGCACTTTGTGAAAACAAGAATTAATCCACTTTTGGGCAACTGGAACCGCAAAGCCCCCGCTGGCGGCTGTGCTGAGCGGGAAGGAGACGAAGGCGGCAGCCGTGCCAAGCCGGGACGCTTTGAAGACTGAAATCCCTTTGAAATTAGCACCCTTTAATTGTATTATCTTTCCCTGACAGCCTCAAGTCGGTCACTGGTGATCAAAGAGACGGAGACAGGGAGGGAAGGAGACAAGCCCTTGGTGGAATCCCGAGATCCTAACGAGGAACAGCACCTGGGTGTATCCGTGGGGCTGATCCGGGTCCAGGAGATATTGCTGGGTCCTGGTGCAGTTGGGGGGGCCCAATCCCACCTCAGCACAGGGAGTGCCCTGGTTACCCTCAAAGGGACAGGGACCTCAGCACCCCCACTCCACAGGGTCTCAGCCCAGCTGCTTTTGGATTCCCCCGGGATGCTCTGCTCAGCTCCAGACAGCACCCAAAGGTGTGGGGTCAGCACAGAGCCAGGCTCTGCTCAGAGCAGGGTGGCTCTGCACCCTTCCAGCTGCCTCATGCACCCCTCAGAGGGCCGGGACAAGTGAGGAAAGGGCACCCTGGATGAGGGAGCACACGTGGCAGCAGAGACAGGGCCACTCAAACCTGCTGAGACCCAGCACAGCTGCAACACTTCCAATACATCCCCTCTGGCCACAGACCTCAGCCAGACCCAGGGCTGCAGGGAAGGAAGGCAGCGCTCGGGAAATGCTTCCCAAGTGTTGGCAAGTGCTGCCAGTGCTTCATTAGGGACTGTCACAGCAAAATCCCACCCTCAAGAAACTCCCTCATGGTGACTGCTTCACCTGGAGATGCTCTGCCCCACGACCAGAAACGGACCTTCAGCGGCCAGGTGAGAACAAGGAGAGGAGACAGATGGGTTCGGATGCAGAATCAAGTGAAGAGAATTGATTTTCCTTTAGGGGTGATTTATAAGGAGCAAAAGGTGATAAACTAGTTGCCTCTGACTTTCTGTTCCTGAACATTAAGACATCTGTAATCTCAACCACTCAGGCCCATCTGAGCACACACACAAAACCCGAGGCTGTTTCGATGTGGGTCCATCAGCTCCCATCCTCTCTGGTCTCTCCAAGAGATGGCCTCAAAGTCATCACTCACACAGCAGATCTGAAACACCAAATCCCCATCTGCAGCCATTGGTGCCTGCCCATAGAAACGCTTTTAAGTTTATCTGGTGGCTGCTGGTGTAGAGAAACTACCATCACCTGCAATTACTGGTTCTTTTAACACAAGACTGGCCAAGAAAATCATTAAATGTGAACAAGCACCTTCCAGTGGCCGGCTCTAATAGCCCTGTCCACTCCTCTCTGGGATTATTGGTGATCTCATTCGCTTGGGTACCAGCCAGCCTGGGAACGACAAAATCCCCAGCACCTGCCACTGCTGAGGCAAATTATATTTTCTCAGTGCTGGAAATGATGCTACATAAAAGGCAGGACCACGCATTCCACGGCTGCCTGTGCAGCTCTAACTCAGGTGTGCAGGTACCGTGGCAGAGCTCAGCCTTTAATTACAGGCTCGCTTACTCTGTTTTCCATTATAGGCACAAAAGAGGCTCGTGAGGAAAGGGAGGGAGAGGGATGGAAATGCTGATGGGAACAGGGAAAAGCACAGCGATGGCAGGAGGTGGAGGTGGGAATGTTGTGTGGGAGCCAGCAGGATGCACCACAGCTCCTGTGCTGTCAGCACAGGACACGGCAGGGGTGACCCCTGCACGTCACATCCCTGCCATCCACCTCTCATGTGTCACCCGAGGCTCCACCTGAGCAAAATCCACACTGGCATCTTTTCCCCATTGCCAAGTTTGTCCCTAGTGCTGCCCCTCTGCTTTTCCATCTCTGCTCCCCCAGCACTGGTTACCATTTGTGCAGGTCTTGGCCTGACACTCAAATTAGTACCAATGAATGTTTAAAGGCTCCCAGAGCACAGGGAGGTGTCTCTTTAGTGAATCAGCTAGGAAGGTCTGATGGCATCTCTCACGCTGCCAGCTGAGATGGGCATCACAGGGAGCCAGGGCATCATTTTAAGCCCTTCTGCATATTTAAGCCTTGCTCAACTCCGAGGCTGAGCACATCAGCCCTGATTCCAAACAACCGCCAGTTCCACAGCTACCCAAGGAGTACAGGCACAGAGCCTGTCCTGAGCTCAGGGAGCACATCCCACACGCCAGGTGCTGCTGCAGGCCTCGGCAAGTCCCACCTCCAGCTGCACCACAGCACAGCGCTGCAGACACTCCCCCACCACCACACCCGCAGCTGGGACAGCTGCTTCAGGAAATCAGGAAATATCCCAAGTTGGAAGGGACCCGTAAGAATCACTGAGTCAAATCCTGGCCCTGCACAGGGCAGCCCCAAAAATCACACATTGTGCCTGAGTTCAAATGCTTCTTGAACTCTGACAAGCTTGGGGCTGTGACCACTAATCCTAAAAATCACAGTTCAGAAATCCCAAACGAAAAGGTTCCAGAAATGGCAAACGAGACTAAACAAGATCTCCCCAAGCCCCATGTCCCGTTGGGCCCCGCCACCCCCACAGAGCACCTCAGCACCTTGGGGTGCTCTGCTCCTGCAAAGCCCTCGCGCCCAGTGCTGCTCCACAGGGTCGGACTGACCTGTCCAGAGGGAATCGTGCTTCATCTCCTCTGTGGAAGTCAGTGCTGTTCTCCAGCCTGGCCAGGATGTCCATCCTCTTCATCAGCATCTCCAGCATGTCGCTCATCCTGCGCAGCACCCCTCGGGACTCCAGCGCGCCCATCACTGCGGCACAGAGAGCAGGTGAGACCCGGCTGGCACTGACAGACCCCACCCAGGGAACCCCCTGCCCACGGCTCCAGCCCCACAGCTGCCCGTGCTCCTGTGCCCCCCTGCCCCACGGGTGGGCTCGGTGGGGTATGGATCGTCTCGGTGCCCTGCTGTCCCCGATGTCCCCGCCCTGGCTCTGCCATCGTCCTGCCCGAGCAGGGTAAAATCCCTGCCTGTGCCCAAATCCAGCTGGGCTCCTCCAGCTTGGGACAGCCAGTGGTTAACTCAGCCCTGGATCCAGCCCCCTCCCCTGCCTCTCCAGGCATGAACTCCTGACTTATCCACCTGATCCGGCCTGCTCCGTGGGCTTATGGAAAACTGACTTTATTCCCAAGCACCAACCAAACAGCCTTTCATTTGGCACTTTCTATTTCTCACTCTCCAGGGCCCACCTAGGCCAGCATCCTGCCTTTGACAGCAGCCTGCAGGGGACGCTTAAGGAAGAACACGGGAAACTGAGCAAAGAGGTGGTTCTCCCCCAACACATCCTCCCAGCAGCACCGGATTTTCCTGTTACAGAGAAGAATTTATTTTCTGCCCAAATCTGCACTGGGGTGGGTGGCCCAGCACTGGAAATAGCTCTGTCTCAAGTGCTGCATCTCAGAAAGCCCCCGCAGCAGGGAAGGCCCCCAGCTCCCAGCCCTATTTAACACTGTTTCCTATGGGTTTGCATGGCACTGACCCGCTACCACATGGAAAGCACAGGGGGATCCAGGAGCTCCTGGCTCCCGGCTTGATTTGCCACCTAGTGACAGGCAGCCTGAGCCTGGAGCCAGGGAACAGAAAATAAAGCTCCTGTTTCATCTCAGCTCGGCTCATTTCGCGTTGGTAATAACTTAATCAGTGCATAATCCCCTGAACCTCTCCCGTTTAGCTTATCTCCACTGTTCCACTCACATGTGCTTTCCAAGAGGCAGCACATATTTAATTTAGGGAGCAGCAGGGGCCGGGGGGGCGGCGCTGGGAAGGTGAGCGGCTGCTGGACACCCTGGGTGGCCATCAGGTGGCTATCAGGTGGCTATCAGGACTTAGGGACGCCTCATGCACCTCCAAACAGATGCACAACCAGTCTTGCAAAGCCAGAGGGAGGTTGGGATCCCCTACCCTGGCACAGCCCCCTGCAGCCAGCCCAGCCAGGGCGGTGGGATGGATCAGGGCATTCCAATGGCATTGTGTGCCAGGGACAGCCCTGGCACGGGCTTCTCCTCACCACAGGGGCTGACTGAGCACGTGAAACAGCACAGAGGCCTCAGTGTGGGGTCTGGATGGCTCGGATGCTCAGGTGAGAGCAGGGTATCGGATCAGGGGCACGGTGACAGCTCCTGCTGCTGCAGAGCTGCAGCCCCGGCTCCATTCGCGCTCCCCCAGGAATTCCCCCACTATTCAGCCACAGCTCCCAGGGGTTGGGAAGGCTGCTTCCCAGGGAGGGCTGCTTCCCAGGGAGGGCTGCACTGGCACTGCAGCTGAGCTGGAGGCCCCAGCCCCTCACACTCCTCTGCCAGGTTCTCACCCCGGCGGGCGCTGGGATAACATCGGATCGCTGCGGCTCTGTCGGAGGCACGGCACACGAACACAGGGTTATGAGCCCTCCAAGAAGCTGACACCGGGCCAGTCAGACCTCGCCAAGGGCTGCCTTCCACGCTTGGCTGAGATTATCAGCAGCACATTATTTTTCCTGACACTATCTAACAAAACAGAAGAAACATTCAGAGCAAAAGCAATTGCTCAAACAAAAAAAGGACAAACCACCATTCATGGAGATTGAAACCGGGCTCTTCCCCAAACATGCCCTCAGTTCCATGGCAAGAAGTCAGTGACTTCTGCTTGAATCAGTGGGTGCCCGAGGTGCTGTGCAGCCTTGGGTCTCCCTGGGTGGGTTTGGGAACACAGGAGCCACCTGTGCCCATCCCACCAGGAAGGTCACCTTGTCCCCTGGGTGATAGAAAAGTCACAGCCTGTCCCACAGAAGAGCAGCAGCACTAATGAGCCTGCAATTGAAAGATGCTATGGGGGTAAAAAAGTGGAATCTTGAACCCTGGAGCTCCATTTTGACAAGGCTGCCCCAAACACAGCTGAACAAATCAGGACAAGGCACAGTCAAGGGAAACAGAACAGCTCTGAGACGGGCTTAAATCAGAAAATCCACTTTAGTTATTTGTCCACAGCCTGAGCCCATCCCTCCCACAGCTGAGCTGTGTTCATGTGTTGCAGCCCCCAGCACCCTCCGTCCACCCCAGGACTGACCACCCCCCAAATGGGGATTTCCACTCAGAATTTGCTCCTGCTCTGACATCCCAGCACAGGCAGCAGGGCAGAGCTTAGACCCTGAACTAAGTTTTTGAGTGAGACAGTGATTATTGATCCCTCTTGGATGCTCGTGTGCCACCGTGGGTGAGGCTGGAGGTCAGGAGAAGGACCTGACCCAACCCCTACAGCTGGCCACAAAGGCTCAAACCACAACCACCAGACTCCCACGGGTGAAGTCCATCCTGGCCTGGGGATTTGGATCCCAGCTTGCTTGGGGGGTCAGGTTGTGGCGATTTGCTGGGAATATGCATGGATTGTGCTTGGGAAGGCAATGGAGATGGAGATTTCCTGGCAGTCCAGGCCAGGATGCCTGCTCAGAGACCTCATCACAGAAGCACAGTGGACAAGACAGCTCTGCTCCCAAACCACTAATGAGGGGTGAGGATATTCCCACCAGGCCACAAATCCATTTCCCTCTGGATGCCAGAGAAGCCAGCAGCAAGTGGAGCCACAAGCTCCAGCTCTGCACCCCACCACCAGCCTGGCCCCCCAGCATTCCCATCAGCTTCCCTGAATTTCCCTGAGATCTCCCCTCCTGTCACTGCCACCACCCAATTCCCAGCTGCTTTCGAGCCATTCCAGGATGCTTTCCAACAGCAAAGCTCTGAGCTTTGCTGTCAACAGTGAGCCGAGATATTCCTTCTCATATAAAGAAATAAAAAAAAAATCCCAAATACTAAGTAAAAATAGTAATTAAAAAAAATCCCAGCTTTCCCTGCGTTATCTTTTGGGGCACCCTGCCAGAAAGCAGAGCTGTGGCAGGACACATCTCCCCCAGCCCTCCCCTGGCACTCAGAGATGAAGTCGAAGCTCTTCCGCATCAACACCTCTCTCTTTCTGTTCCTGGTCTTCGTTGTTGTTGTTGTTGTTGTTGTTTTTCCAGCAGCTTAAGGAAGCTAACAACGACCTGACATTTTTGGCAATGATTATTACATCTCTTGGAAAGTGTGTCTCATTAAAACCAAAAGAAAGGAGGAAAAGTGCTGAAGCGACTCTTTTAAAAATGCAAGAGCCAGGATTAATTTGTTAACCTGAAATGGAGACTCAGACACCCACCCAGGGCTGCTCAGCTGCCTGAGCCAGGCATGGAGATCCAGAGGATGGAGAAGATCCTGGCCAGGACCTCAGGCTTCTCCCTGAAGCCAGTGATGAAAATCCCCAAGGAGACTTTACCCACAGCACTGCAGGCAGCCAGGATAAACCCAAACCCACCTCAACAGCACAAAAGCCCAGTAAAAGAGTCCTGAAAAATAAAACAGTGCTGAAAACCACTTTCTCAACAACACAAAGCCACCAAGCTGCTAATTACAAAGGAAAAATATTCTAATTTCCCCTGATAATCAGCAATGATGGGACAACAAACACAAGTAAACCCGATCGACAGATTAATTGGAGTTTGTTAAAGTATGACAGGGTTTTGACAGCTTTCCTGAGTGGCAGCCACGCTTTCCAGGCAATCACTGAACTGACAGAGGTTTTCATAGCAGCACTAGGAAATAATGATTGCAATCAATCATATCTTACCGGATTTCATGAGACATGCTGGTAAACACAGCAGAGGGAGGAGAATTATTTATGGGGCTTCTGAAGAGCACATAGCTAAGTAATTGGATGAAATCAGGGGAAAAAAGGAAAGCATCCCCTCAGGGTGATGTCTTGTGGAAGAAGGAATAGCTTCTCTGTGAAACCAGTGGAATAGTCAACAGCCAATATGCTCAAATCTGGATGGGTTGAAACCCAAGGGAATTCACTAATGATGCACTCGTCTTCAAAACACCTCCTTGGAGTGAAAGCAGCCGTGAGCAGGCATCGCCTCCTGCCAGGACCTGCTGCTGGAACCTCCAGGAACGGGAGCCAGGATGAGCACTCAGGGGAGTGTTGCTGCATGTGCCAACCTGAATTCAAGGGTGAAGTTCAGTGGAACTCAATGATCCTCGTGCATCCCTCCCAGTTCAGGATAGTCTGTGTTTTTACCATTCTCTGACCATGCAGGAGTGGAGAGCAGCTGAGAAAGGAGCATCTCTAGTGCAGGGGACACCTGGCTGGGCAGCCTAGGACGGGGCTGGGACCAGTGGGGATGAGGTGAAGTGGTGCTGGCAAAGCCCAGGTTGTGCCACTGGGAAAGCAGCAGACAGGAAGGAGTTTCCTTGTGTTTTCCATGTTTTGGGATCCTGAGCACCCTCCACCACTGCTCACATCAGGAGCCCTCTCCACCCAGCACTTCCCAAGCACGGATGGAGTGTGCAGGATGTCACCCTGTCACAGAGGCTCTGGGCTGAGGCTTTCAAAAGGAGTTAAACCCCTCAGGAAAATAAAAATAGCACTTTGGGGCATGTCCCCTTGTGCTGGTTTCAGCTGGGGTAGAGTTAATTTTCTTCCCAGTGGCTGTGTTTTGGAATTGTGCTGAGCACAGGGTTGATTTGACAGAGATGTTTTTGTTATTGCTGAGCAGGGCTCACACAGAGCCAAGGCCTCTGCTGCTTTTCACTCTGCCAGGCTGGTGAAGAAGCTGGGGGTGCTTGGGAGGTGGCACAGCCAGGACAGGGAACCCAGACTGACCAAAGGGATATTCCAGACCCTAAGACATCATGGTCAGGGTATAAAGTGGGGGAAGAAGGAGGAAGGTGGGTTCTGGCATCGGTCAGCAGGTGGTGAGCAATTGCACTGTGCATCACTTGTTTGTTTCCTTTTTGTTATCATTATAATTTACTATTATTATTGTATTTTACTTTATTTTCAATTAATAAACATTTCTTATCTCAACATACAAGTTTTACTCCCATCCTCCTCCCCATTCCACAGGGATGGAGGAGGAGGGTTGGCAGAGTGGCTTTGTGGTGCTTAATTTCCCTCTGGGTTTAAACCACGACATCCCTTTAGCCACTTGGAGTGACTCCAACCTCCCTGATGGCAGCTCCCTGTCCCTGGGTCACTCAGCCCCATCCTGCTGGGGGAGTCACACTGCTCAGCAACAGCTTCGTGCTGCAAAAATGGGGGGAAAAAACCACATTTCCACCCAAACCCAAGTTGTTTCAAGGGCAGCAAAAGCCTCCCTTGCCCATCACTGTGGGGACACAGCCTCAGCCCACATCTCCACAGACCCGTGTGAACAGCACCAAAGCATCTCCCTGGCATTTAAAATGCAATCTCCACACTGTATTCCTAATATCCATAACCTGGCAGGTTGGCTGTTGGTTCCCTCCCTTGTCAGACATGTCACAGCCCTGCCTGGCCATCCCACAACAGCTCCAGCACAGGCAGGGGATTTGCTCAGAGATAGTGAGATATTGCTTATGTCCACTGGAAATACCAACTGAATTAATTTCAATCTGGAGCATCATTTGCTTCGGTTTTCTCCTTTAAAGGACAACTCCAGGCTACTTAAACCCCTCAAAAGGGCAGCGCAATCTTGGAAGATTTACTGCAGAGGAAGCTGGAGGATTTCCAGTGGGGTTCAGGCAGACCCAGACCTCACTGCCCAGCTTCTGGGG
Organism: Ifrita kowaldi; assembly: GCA_013398055.1. Taxonomy (NCBI): domain Eukaryota; kingdom Metazoa; phylum Chordata; class Aves; order Passeriformes; family Cinclosomatidae; genus Ifrita; species Ifrita kowaldi. Next base: position 46,269 of record VZRS01014200.1, read on the forward strand.
GTGGTACTGATGCCTTGAGAGGCCTCCTAGAAACAGAGACTAGACAGAAGGAAGGGAATAAAGGTGGGTATTTATTTGAAAGGCCTTCAAAGGTACCCCTGGGGAGCCAGAGGCCACTGCCAGGATGGACCCCAAGATGGATGACAGGTCACGAGTTCTTCACACTTTTATAGGTTTGGTTTATTTGCGTATCAGGGTTAATTCTCCAATTAAAGCTTCAGTTTAATGATGTAATTTCCCCTCAGCTTGCCCCCCTTTAGAGGCCTTTTGGTTTATACTTTCTGGGCCTAGGACGGTCTGGGTGTCCTTGAAGAGCAGGCCCGGAGAGGCTTTGTTATGTCTGCTCAGCACGAGAGAGCAGAAATTAACAGGCTACAAGAAACTTCAGAGTTACACACCGGGCAGTGCAGGATTTGAAAAATATAAAAGTTAGAACCTAAGGCATCAGTACCAAGGGCTGTCCTGGGCATCCCGCCCTCCCATGAGGAATTTTCTCAGGGAGCAAAGCCCCAGCCCTTCAATTGTCTGCCCCTCTGATGTTCCTCTATTTACTTGCACTATCGATTTTGATTCAAGCAGATTAAAAGACCAAAGAGCCAACTAGCCAAGGACTAACTCTGACACATAATCCATTGCAATCAGAGCCCAGAGACCCAGCGCTAACTGCAAACAAGAAAGCCCAAGGCCAGGCTCAGGCTGGCAGCAATGGCCACCTCCTGTCTCCATCCCTTTGGGGAAGCCGCTCCAGGGAAGGACAAGGTCCCATGGGGTGGCTGCGCCCCTTCAAGGCACCCATTCCCCAGCATGGGCTCCCAGCCACTTACTGCTGCCAGCAAACCCCACCCACATCTGCCATTAAGCCGCCACAGATTGATTAATTTAAGTTACACGGAGAAAATACGGACCTGCTTAGCCAGTGCCCCAGTGGAAGAGAGCACCGGGAGCCACACAGGGAGCTGGCACAGAGCTGGAGGTGCCCACGGAGCAGCTCAGGGGCTGCTGGTGAAGCGGACGCTCCATCGATCTGCTGCTGAGCGCTGGGAACGCCGGCAGCAAAGCGGCTCCCTGGTAATCAGCCAAATTAAGCAGCCTTAAGTCACTGGCTGGCAAAGTAGATTATGTCCCACCTGCCTGCTATCACCTCCTCCTGGATTTAGCCATCTCCCCGTGCGCTGCTGTGTAAACGTGCAGCCTCGGCGGTGTTTTCCCTCGCTCTCTCTGCATCCGTGGGCAGGCAGAGCCTGGCAGGACCCTCTGTGCCCTGCAGGGCTGGTTCCAACACCGCCACAGCCCGGCCAAGCAGGACCTGGCCGAGGTGCAGCCGTGTGATTGCAGCAATTACAACCTTTCCCTGGGCTCAGGGACCCTCCTGCAGCCCCCACACAGCAGCAGTGCCTGGGGTCGATGGCAGCGGGGGGAGCGATGTGCTGCGGGAGATCCCTGCTGAGAGCCGGACCCGGCTGTGCCGTGCTGCCCAAAGCAGCACCAGCAGGTGGGGAAAAAACCCCGCTCAGCCCCAGAAATCTCTCCTGGAGGCCTCACACCACGCCTCCGGCCAGGCACTGCTCTGCCCTTCTCGCTCCCAGACTGTCACGGCAAAGCCACATCCTTGGGATCCATCGCCACCGGCTTCAGGAGCAATGAGCTGCATCTCTGCTTCCCTCCTGCAGCCCCGATGCCCCAGGAGGAGGCTGGGTACAGGAAACCACCCCGAGGTGCCCCTGTCCCAGCCCCGCTGGCTCTGGAGTCTCGTTCCTCCCTCCCTCAGCTGCAGGAACCCGAGCTGAGCCTGCAGAAGAGGGTCCTGATGATGCTTTTCTACCCAACCAGCTCCCCCTGTGCCTCCCAGCCCGAAGGAAGCCCTGGAGGAGCAGCCTGCAGCTCCACCCAAACACGTCCGCTCCCTATTTCCATACAAATAAGAAAAGGCAGGAAAATGAACAATACAAACACTCCCAGGCAGGAGCGTTTCATTGCTGCAAGGGAGAGCACAGGGCTTTTCCCCGCAACTTTTATTACTTCTTACACCGCAACACACACACGCACCAGAGCCCTGATGTCCCCTCTGGGATATAGGGACAGTCCCACGGGACCTGCCACGAGCCAGCATTGCAGGTAAAAGGAGCCGGATCATCTCCTCTCCCCCGCAGCCCCTGGAGATGGGCTGGGGGAGTTGGGAAGTTGGGGAAGAAGAGATGAATACACACAACCCCAACACAAGCTGCAGTTCAGCTTTTATTTGTTTTAATATATTTTTTAACTCATCTTTCTTCCTCCCTCTCATCCCCCTTTCACTTTTTCTTTTAAAAAAAACAGCAGCAGGGAGTTTTTCATTGCTTCTCTATTGCCAGCCAGCACTATTTCAAATTGCATTTTAAGCTGTTCTGCAGCGTTTCAAACTCCTCGCTGCAGGAGAGGCTTCCAAATTACAAGATTAACATCGATTTTTAAGTGCTTCCTAAAACACAAGGACTCCAGCACAGGGATGGATCAAGGGCAGCAATACCTAGAGGACAGCAGAGCTCCTGGGGCACGGCTGGACCCCACACTGGGGTGGATGCTGTCGGTACTGGGGGCAGCTGAGGCGCCCAGTTCCAGGTGAAAAGCAGCGTACACACAGGACAGGGACAGCCCCAGAGTGATTCCACAGACCCACGAGCCGGGGACCAACCTCCATTTGGGTTCTTGGTGTTTACAAGAGGCGTCTCTCTAAGGGCACCAGCATTTAACTCAGCTGGGTCTTCTCCTAATGGTCCCCACTGCTCACACAGGGAAAATTGTGCTATCAGGAGCCAGTGCCCCCAGGATTGCAGGAGAGGAGGGATTGCACCCAGCACTGGCACAGCCCAAAGCCAGCCCGTGGAAGGCTCCAGGAGGCTCAGCACCACCATCCCTCCTGCAGCTCTGCACACCCAGCGCTCGAGCACACAGCCACGCTCACAGCTGCCCCAGGAGGCTCGGCTTCAGAAACAGCAGAACCCACTCATTTAACATTTCTAAAATGATCACCCTTTCTCTTTCAGCCAAAAAGATTGGCCAAATAGTGCTGGGCATCCTGCCACTCTGCTTCCAGGGACACATAAATCATCCCCTTCCTCCAAACCCATCAGTCTCCAGCGAGCCCATGGGCTGGATCCTGCTGGCAGCAGCGGAGCCCAAAGCAGGACCCCAGAGCTGGGGGGCATTGGCAGAGCTGCAGGATGAGCCTCAGCTAATCTCTGCTCGAGCTGAACCGAGCCCTGCTCTCTCGTTTAAGCCAGAGAAACAAATAAATCAATGGGAAAACCCAGCTCTTACAGAGGCTGCTATGGCTCCCACTGTGCTAGTTTTATTTTCTGAAGTACCTGCTGCCTCCCGGGCTCAGGATGAATTTTGATTTAGGAGTGAAAAGGGGTAATAAAAGCGTAAAGAGCCATTAACATTCCTCCTGGCCATGGTGGGGTGTTGGCTCATCACGAGTTGATGGAAATGCCATTTGACTTCCTTATGAGCTATAGAAAATCAATTAATTGATTTAATCATTCCCTGGGTGTCCCTGCTTATGGAGATAACAGAGTGCCAGGGCAGCAGGATGCTGCTCCTGCCTCCTCTGACACAGGGGCAGCAGGGAAGGGGCCAGCACACATCCCTGCTCCGAGGTCCTCACCACTGCTGCCCCAGCTCAAGATGTGTGAATTGACTCTTCCAATTTTCCAATTTGGTGGCATTTTTTTTTCTTCTCTTTAAGCCTGCAGGCATTCAATTCTGGGCAGCAATTGCATCAAGCAGGCACTTCTTCAGGAAGAGACATTTTCCCAGGGTGGAATAAGCCTTAACCACTACAACAGCAGCCCCGACACTGCTTTTTACCCCTCTGTGCCCTGCAAAGCACCAACCTGCATTCAGCTCCCCCAGCACACGCACACAGAAGTGGGCAGGACCCCCCAGTGTCACGTGGAACCCCAGGGATGCCTCTGTTTTCCTTATTTCAATAGCTCTCATTTCCCTGCCTGCAACACCAATTTAATGAGGGCAATAAAGTTTTACACTTCCACTTTAAACTCCGTTTCCACGAGTGGTTGAGGAGGGGAGCCCAGTGCAGGTAACGATGGATGCAGAGCTCGGGGCTGAAGTGGGAGCACCAACAGGAACAGGAGAGGCCACACCACACGCTTTTAATCAACCCTCACTTTCTCCACCCAGGCAAAACAATGCTCTGCTCCCAAAATACTGCAGATTAAGGACATCCCTGTGTTGGCCATGGGGGTGCAACCCCAGCACAGTAGAGCTGATGGCACTCGTGGGTGCTGTGTCACCTGCTTCAAAGAGCCCTTGGGGCAGCTGAAGATCCAGCAGGAGCTGGCAAAAGGCAATGTTTGGGGCAGAAACCCTGTGTCTGGGCTCTACCTGACTTTGGTGTCTCCACTACCTCCTCTCACCCCACCAATGCTTGCACAAGGAAGGAGGAGAACGGTGGGAGCTGCTGGACCTCAGCATTTCCAGGTGAGCCTGAGAGCCAACCCCGCTGCTCCAGGAAAAATCAAAAGCCCATCAGCTCCCAGCAGAGCTCCTCACCAAGGAGATGCTCCTAGCACCAGCCAGCTCCACTTGGCACCAACCAGACAACTTCTTACAGCATCAGCTGGCTGCTCCAGCCTCCGAGGATTCATGGAGTGGCTTTGGAAGGGATGGATGAAGAGAGGCTGGAAGTGAGCCCCAAGCACTGAAGAGCTGCCCAGCACGCTCTTCCACATGGCTTCCCCTTGGCTGGCACCCACAGGCTCCAGGAGAGTCTAATCCAGCTCTGGATGCAGCTGCAGGAGGATGAAGCACTGGGGACGTGCAGGATCTGCAGGTCCCCGCCGGTGCCGAGGAGGTGACACCACACACTGACCCACACCTGGGAAAACAGCTTGGATAACAACCCCACAGGCAGTGCAGAGAGAGGGGATGGCAGAGGGGAACCTCCTGTCTTCTGAGGGAGTTTTACATAAGCAAACTGTGGATTCAGACCCTGAGAAGAGTCTCATCCCTCCTCCTGGAGCAGCATCCCAGGCCCTGCCGGCGAGACACGCTCCAGCATCCGCTGATCCCGACAGGCTGCTCACAAGCGCTGCAGTTACCCAGGGCTGCTCAGCAGACAACATCAAAACATGACACCAGCAGCCCGGGAGAGGGTTATAACTCACTCAGGAAGAAACTGGGAATAATTAGCACTGAGTTTGCCAAGCAGAGCCCACCCGGCTCCCTCCCTCCCCTGCCTGTGCCCCCCCCGTCACTGTCACTTGCTCACACGAGCCTTCACAACTGGTTTTCCTGTCGCCTCCGCTGAGCATTAAAGGCAGCAAGATAAATTTATAACTCACATGACTTCTTGAAAGCAAAAGGAACACGAACATCTCTGGAACCACACATCTGCATCCTCAAGGAGGCAGCAGTCCAAGCCCTCGCTCATGGATGCTCTCTGCAGCCAGAGCAGGTAAGAAAAGGTATTCCCAAAGCCACAAAGCAACTTTTGGCTATTCTCCCCAACCCAAGCTCCTGTCAGAAGAGCTGTGTGCTCTGCCCAGAAGCGGATTGGGATCTGTCACAAGTGGCAGCGACCCAAGTTTGCAAATGGGTCCTGAAATTACCGTTCCCAAGAGAGAGGGAGGGTGAACACCTGTGATTTACTTTAAAGCTCCCTTGGGCTGAGCAGCATCTCAGTGCAGCCAGGACAGAGCTGAACAGAGCTGTGCCCTCCTCTGCTGTCATCCCTCACAACAACAGAGCACACAGTGGGTCAGGATCAGGGTCCAGATCCGCTCCTCCTCCTCCTCCCCTCCCAGCACAGCTGACTGTGAGGGGGGATGACAGAGTTACCCAAGCTCACTCTGATCATAGCAAATCCGAGCTTGACCTTTCTGCATCCTCTGTGAGAACAAATGGTGATGTTACCTGGCCACGCTAACCCAGCTGGGACGCTGCTGGAGCAGAAGGAAAAGCAGCAGAGCCAGGAGCAGGAGCAAAGGACCCCTCTGAGGAGATCGTGTAGGTTCTCACATTTCTATTTGGCCTCTCTGCTCCACTCCTCAGGGAGCAATCCAAGGCATTGAAATAACACAATATCCCATTGCTTCACGGCGCTGTGGCTCTGAAATGGTGAAGATGCCCTACAAAAGCCCGAGCAACCTTCAGCATTATCATCTGCAGCACAATTCCCACCCCTCCACAACATCCCTGCTCTGGAGAGAAACAGAAGCCACAAATACCAAAGCTTGCAGCTGTGCTGCACAGCCCTAAACATCTCCCTCTCTCCTCTTCCGTGTTCACTGATGGAAGAAATCGCTTTAAGCAGGTGAGACTCCAGGAGCTGGGGCAAGCGACAGCGGCAGCAGAGGCAGAGCACTCCCGGAGCTGGAATGCTGAGGGGGTTTGAGGAGAACAGGGCAGGCAGGATTCCTGCCAGGTGTTGTTAAACACCATCTCCAGCACAACACACCTTGGCTGTTGGCTCTGGATCTCTCCTGAGAATCCTGTAGCCCAACGTGACAAACCAGAGCCGTTCTGACACCACAAGGAAGCCCCCGTGCTCAGCTTTCCCCGTGGTCTGTGTGTGGCACAAAACAGCCCAAGCCAGCAAGGGGAGGCTTCCTTAGGAGATTTTCTCCATAACTTTTCCACATTTATTTTTATTCCCTCCAAAATGAATGTAAATGACCAAATCCCAGAGGTTTTTGCAGGAGAAGCTGTTCTCTGGTGACCTGCAATTCTGTTGTGCCTGCAGGCACCGGTGCACTGCCTACCTCCAGATTCCAGGTCCAGTTACCATTGCCCAACTGCAATGTCCCGGTGGTGCAGGACTGGGAAAACCTCTGTTCTAGCCCACAAGCTGCTTATCACCCCATCAGGGTCCATATCCTGCAGCCCTGAGGAGATCAGACCCCAAAACACATCTCAGCAGCCTAGGACAAGGTGCAACAACCTTGCAGAGGCTGAGCTTCACCCCTGCTTGCTTCTGTTTTCCAGTTTGTGCTCTAAAATCAGCTCTCCCCCACCCTTGTCCTTCCTTCATCCCATTTCCCACCGATCCTGCTCCCAAAGCAGCGGAGGAAACACAACACAGGAGCCCAATTGTGCTCAGCCACAGGAAACCAGCTGGAGATGCTGCTGGGAGCTCGTTTTGGGGTGGGAAAAGGCAGGTGCTGAGCTCTCCGGCTGAGCAGCAGGAAACAGTTGAAAACAGGTTGGGAAGACAGTTATGGGAACAGCAAACACACAGCTCCAGCCGCTCAGCAAACCCCCACTTCCCAAGGGCAGCAGGACTCAAGGACCTGAGCACCAGAACTGCTGCTGCAGCAGTGAGCCCAAGCACAGAGATACCTGTGAATCACTCCAAACCCTTCTACCAAAGTCCCAGCAAGGTCAGCTGAAATCAAATCAGACCCTTCTTGCAAGAGCCAGCAGCCCAGCAGGAGGGCAGAGCTCAGCTCCAGCCCTTTCGGGGTATCAGGACCTGTCCTACACATCCCCTGGGTTTGCAGCAAATTCCTCCAGCACCTCACACCCAGCCCTGCAGGAATCAACAGCAGGAGGAATCCAAAGGCTTTTGATTCTTTGAACCAGCTACAGCAGTTGCAGGCAATATTCCAGCCACATCTAATCGCTTTTTAACACTTAAGAACCTATTTTCCCCCGCTAATCCCCTGCAGCAGCAAGCTCCACCAGCGGGGTGTACATCCCACCAAATCCAGCCTGGGGCACAGCCACGGGCTGAGGGACCACTGCCAAATCCCTCCCAGCACCACGATTACAGAATTTGGTGCTTTTTCAGCATCAGCCTCCTGCCCCCTGACTCCAGCAGTGAAACAACAGCAAGAAAGATGCTTGGGGGGAAAAAAAAAAGGATCACCAAACATATTAAATTCTAAATAAGAGGAGAGAAGAGGGCACAGAAAACTCAATCTCTTGAGCCTAGAGCCCTTCCCAAAGCATCTCCCACATTCAAAATTTATAGACTTCTCTGTTCCCTTTTTTATCTACATCTTTGTTTGCAGAACAAATTCTCTCAGTGGCCATTTCAAAACAAAGGAACCTTTGTCTGTGTTTACTTGACAGCAGCAGATTAGGATAAAATAACTTGCATTTCAGAAGGGGGTTTTTTATTTATTGTTAAGATGCAAAGCCTCTACTGCAGCGAATCACCAAGCAGAGAATCCATCTGAGGAATGATTTCTGGCACACACCGAGAAACTTGGCTTTTGGAGAGAAGCTCCGAGAAAGGTATTCACATACAAAAATCAAATTTTAAATGGGATTAACTTCTGGACTGTGACATTATCCATTTCTCCTTTTCATGCTCCTGCCTCACATCTATGTTTATTTTGGTTATGACCGGCTGCTCGCACAGTTCAGGAGCCGAGAAAGCTCTGGGCAGGGCTGGGGCATTTTCATGTTTCCCTCTGAATTGCAATAGCTGAGGCTCAAGGCTGGGCTGGGCAGGTCACTCAGGGAGAAACAGGAACAGCCCCAGCCTAAACTGGACCAGGGACCGTGAACTTTAGCGTTCATCCACAACCCAAAGGATTTTTTGGATGCAGATGATTTTGAAGCAAATGATTTTTTGACATCCCCCAGCTCTCTGCAGCCACCCCAGCCCTGCAGGCACTGATGGGCATGGGCAGCTTTCCCTGCACAGCTGAGCCTGGCAGGACATGTGGGAACAAGGAGCAGCACAAGCAGCCACAGAAGCTGGGATCAGCCCCAGGAAGGACTGCAGGAGCTGACACTCACTCAGCACAAGCCCACCCCAGCTTCACTGTAGAGCAGCCCACCCCAGAGCACACGGAGGAGGATGTTGGCAGCTTCCCTGCACCATCCATCAATTAATGAATAACGCTCCAAAGGGCACTTCCAGGAGTCCAGGTGGAGCAGGCAACAGCAGCAGGGCCCAGGCTCCTTCCCCACCAGGAGCCCATTCCTGGGAAACACTCAGGCCTGGGCATGGCAAACCTGAGGCCACACACCCAGGAACTCCTCCCAGGCCGCTGGCCATGAACCTGTCCAGGTTTGTGCAGATTCCCGCCCCTCCTCACACCAAGAGCTCACCAGCCCAGCACAATTAAGCTGCTCCTCTGAGCTCACCTCCAGCCCAGCACTGTGAGCTCGACAGCAACCATAATCGCCAGGAACATTGCCTGGGTTTCCCTGGGATCCAGAACACGTGTTAATTAAATGCCAGTTTGTTATTCAAACAGACCTTTGGAGACTTCCCAGCTCTAAAAAGCAGCACATCCATTCCTGCTCCCCCCTCCCCACTTCCACGTTCATTCCACACTCCTCCACGCGAGCTGCACATCCCCCTCAGCCAGGGGAGACATCCTGAGTCTCCCCCTCAGCCTCCTGCTCCCAACAGAGGGGGTCAGAGCTGCCCACAGCCTCACATCAGCCAGGTGTGCTCCCAAAGGCTCCAGGGATGGAGTTTCCCCACCTCCGCAGAGGCTGTGACTCCCCATGTCCCAGAGCACACGGGAGGCTGCCCAGGATGCATCATCCTTCCTGCCTTTTCCCGTGGGTGGGATAATTCATTTCTCCAGCCATCAGAGCTTCCCCTGACAGCCCCAGCCTTTCACAGGTGACAGAGGGAGGTCTGCAGTGACAGTGGCCAGCTCCTGGCTTGGACATTCCCTGAGGCCTTGGTCCCACTCTGCTTTGGGGGTTACTCACACCTGGGAACAGCTGCATCACCCTGGGGCACAGCCAGTCCCTCCAAACCAGCGTGACAGGACAGGCTGAGCCCCAAAAGCCTGAACCAGGTGTTGAAGAGTGAGAAAAATCCTCTCAGGCTGTGCCTGCCAAGCTTTGGGGACAAAGAACAAAACCTCCCCCAATTCAGCATCTTCCTCCAGAGACAGGAGAGAGGATGCTTTGTGTTTAAAACCAGTGCGTGAGGCCATGAATGAAGCTCATCTCCCCCAATAAGAAGCACAGCAACAGCCAAATGTGCAGCAATTCATCTGGAAGCAATAGTTTGTTTGGCAAAGCCACTGACTATAGGGGGAAAAAAAAATTGGATTTGCATTGAATTTTTGAGCTTTCTAACAAAGCAGGACTTGCCTTACCCAGTTAGACAGCTAGGAGACTAAAACCTTGAAAAAGTAGATGATCTAAGTGATCATTTACTTCTTTTCTTCTTTAAATGAGACCAGCCAGGCATTACCAGAAACAACATTCAACCTGCACCACCTCAGAGCAAAGCAGCATCTCTCCCAACCAGCAAGGCCAGTGCTCACAGCCCTCAGCAGAGCCAAAGAGGGTCAGACAGGAGGGTGAACCCATTTACACACCTTGATTTAATCACCTGAACCCCTAAGTGTGGAGGATTTGAGGTGTGAGTGCCTGAAAAAGGAGTTTTGTTTTGATCCAGCTTCAGGGCTGTGCTGACACTGCTCCAAATAAACAAGAGACAGGCAAGGATGGAGTCAGTGAATTCAGAGATCTGGGTTAAACTGGTGACAAGGATAAGGATGGGAAAAGCCACTCCAAGGCATCCAGAAAGGGGGTAAAGAGCTGAGGAATGGTCTTTTTGCCATTATTTCACCCCAATTTTAGAGCCCTCTGGGGTGATACCAAGTGCTTCCACAGGTTTCTGGAAACCTTTGCTGCTCTTTGCAGCACAAGCTGTGCCACATCTCAGCTGCTCCCACACTTCATCAGTCTCTCTTTGCCTTTCTTTCAGTTCTCCACAAATTTTCAGGGACACTGGGGCTCCTCTGGGACAGAGGGCAGCTGTGACTATGACACCTTTAATTTCAAACTCAGCAATCTTTTCAGAACCCATCTCCTCAAAAGCCAGGTCTGGAGAAGGTTTGAGGAAGGTGATGGTCTGGGGGCTTCTGCCCACTCTCCACGTGCTGCTTCTTGTCCCAAGAAGGAAGAAATCCCCTAAAACCAGACTTCACTCACCAGCCGTGCTGTGATCTGTATTTGGCTTGGGGACAGGAACACAAAACACACCCTCCCCAGGGGACACGTACCCTGAGCAAGTGCAGAAACACTGAAAGCACTGACCCTGCCACCTGCTCCAGGCTGAGGTCACCAGGAAAACACCAGTCCTTGGAAAAGGGGTTCATGGAGCTGGTGATGGGAACAAGTATGGGAGCAGAGGGGAAGAAACATTGGCTATCGTGTGCTCCACCCATAGGGAGAGCACAAATCCAGCTGCCACGGGCTGCAAATCAATCTCTTGGAAAGTCAACTAAATGGCTGAACACCACCCAGCTGCTGGAAACCACAACTTTATCCCTCTCCTTCTGTAGGGAAGTAGCTGGCGCTTCTCCCAGCACCACAAGGAAAGGATTTAATGCCCCAAAATCACATCCTGGGTGAGGCTGTGGAGCTCAGATCCTCCCATGGTTTTGGTACAGAGGAGGAGAAGACCATGCTGGCCTGACCAAGCCCATCTCACCCTGCTCAGGGGAGCTCAAGTTGACTGGAATCTCAGAGGAAAAGTCAGGGGAAGCTCAATCCATGGCAGCAGAGTCCTCCCAGAGCAAGGGCAGGACATGACTGTCCCACCACAGAAGTGTCTCCTGAGCCGACTCCATGTCTCACCAAAAGAGGTGTTAAATGCAGCAAAACACAGCTTGCTAAAAATTAGAACATTTCTCTTCTACATTTTAACACCTGCATAAAACCACAAAGCCTTTTATTTTCCCTTCCCTGAGGAACAATTTCCACTCTCTGCAGACCAAAACTCAAACCCACCGAGACCTCCAAGCATCTGAGCCAAATCCTCCACACGTCAGACCAGGGGCAGCCCACACAACCCCCACCACTGCCAGCTGAGGGTCTGACCCCGCTGCTTCCCCAGCCCTCTGCTGCAAGCCAGGGCCAGCACCCACCCTCCAGCATCCATCCCCCCGTGCCACACCTCTGTGTGTGAGCACAGCCAGCTTTGAGCCACATGGCAAAGCGCCCCATGCCACGGCAAGAGAGGCCAACAGGACCCTGAGCCATCCCGATAATCCCAAAAAGGGCCAGGAGGGAGCTGTGGGAACGGAAGATCCAAGCACCATCCTCCTGCATGCGTGGCACTCAGCAGCTCAGCTGGCCCGTGCTGTGGGGGCCATGGAGCAGCACGTGGGACAGGCCGGGCACGGAGCCACGCTCACCTTCGGTGCGGATGGTGAAGGGGGAGTCCCCCAGGCGCTTGGCTGAGAACTGCCCTCCCAGCGATGTCATCAGGAAGCACAGCGTGAAAAACCCAATGCCCAGCACGAAAATCCTGCAGGAGAGAAAGCAAAGCTGGAGCGAGGTGTGACGAGGAGCCAGATCCTCCCTCCTGGGGCAGCCCCACCACCCTCCACCCCTGGGGTGGGTAATCCCTTTGCACAGCAGCAGGTGACGCTTTGGGTTTGGGTGTCTGGGACAATCCCAGCTTCCCAACTGCTCCATCCCCGTGGCTCACCCCACCCAGCCCCGGCAGGGAGCATCTGTGCAGCCCCAGCCCCACCAGCACCTCACCCCAGCCACGGCCAGACCCACGTGTGCTTCACAAAGAGCCCCGGGACGCTTCCGCCCAAACCCTGGCACTGAGCAGGGGGGTTTTGCCCAAGAACCCCCTCCGAACCCCCTGCAGCCTGCTCCAATGGGCAGGCCTTGAGGAATCCTCCACTTCCCTCACGGGGGAGTGGAGGATTTGCATCTTCGGTGGGGAAGCTGAGCCAGACCACAGCTGCCCGCACGCTGCTCCACCAGGCCCAGCCCCAGAACCCAGAGCGCAAGAACCACCACAATAAACAATACCTGCGCTCCTCTGGGAGAGAGGAGCAAAGAGAGACCTTTACCTTCCCTTCCTCCCAAAGGATCTAAAAAAAAGGCCTTTGATTTTTTTAAAGAAAGCCTTTTGTTCCCCTGTAACTAGGCCACCGGCACTGTCGTTGTGTCACCGTGGCCAGCCCTGTGCTCAACGGGACGCGGAGGGACCTGCACCGGCAGCACTGACATGGCCCGGGGCCATCCCATCCCTGCTTTGCCCACCCGGGCTGGCAGGGAAGTGGCTCCCACGGGCACAAGCTGGGCAGGATGTCATCTGCACGTCACCTCCAGTGGGGGACAGGAGCTCCCAGCACCACTCCTGCTCCGGCCAAATTCAGGCCAGTCACTCTTTTGGGGGTGGAAAGGCTGAAGGCAAGAGCTCTGTGCCAGCCTGGTTGTTGTGCACCGGGGAGTGTGAAGCAGAGTGCTCTGTGCCAAGGGATGGGTGTCTGGCCTTCTTCCCCTGCTCAGAGATGCTGCCATCATCCCCGAGACTCCATGCAGGAGCAGCATCCTCCAGCAGGCACCCGGGAAAAGCCCTGGCACAGCCGCTGCCAGGTGGAGGTGTGACAGCTCCCAGAGCAGCAGCACGATCTCAGCCACCAAACCCAGGGGAAATGGCGAGGAGGAAAAAGAGAAAAGACAGCCCCCAGCCAGCCTTGTGAAACAGCAGGTTTGTCTTACCACAGACAAATCCTCCATGGGACGGGGAGCTGAGGAAGCCCTCAGGGGTGCCCGCTGGCATCGCTGCCTCTCAGCAGCCCTGAGCTAAAGGGAAGCAAACCACAGAGGAGAGGAGCCTCCAACTCCCCTTTACAAGCTCGCAGCATCCTCCACAGGGCTCAGGAGCTGCACACAGACACAGCACAGCCACCCAGGCTGTTCTAGGTGCACAGGAGCCCACAGCTCTCCACCTAAGCATTCCTACACAGCCAAAAGGCAGAGGAGTAGGTGCCAGCCCTTAACACTGGGCTGCAAGACACCAGCACTGCAATTATGTGCTGCTGCAAAGGGCTAACAAATAAAGTGACCTGCTTCAAAGCCCTTGTTAGTGACTGGAGATGTTGTGGAGAGCTCAAGTACCGGGTCAGGCAGCTCAAGAAGGGCTGGGCTTCCCCAGGGAGATCGAGTGGAGGAGCTCCCAGGGCAGCTCTGTACTGTCCCAGCATGGCATGGCCAGCCTTTCCTTGCCTTGACAGGCTCCTGAGCAAGACATGGCACTTGCAGGGGAGCCCATGAGCTCCCTACCTCCATCCAGCCGGCTCTGACGCTGCTGTCACACAGACAGCACACACCTGAGCCCCAGACCCGGGGCAGCCTCACTCTCAGCAGTGCCCAGCTCAAGAACAAAGGGTTTCCTCTGCCTGCTCTGAGGAGGATCAGCCTGGCTCACAGCAGGCAGGCACAAAACTCCTGTCCATCCCCATGGATCAGCCCTGCCCCAATCCCAGTGGATCAAGTAGCACAGCACAGCCTCCCATCCCCTTCTCACCTCCCACCTAATCAAGGGGAAAAGCAGCACCCTGGGCTTGTCAGCACTAACGAGCTCTGCCAGCTCAGCACCAGCACAAACACTGCCTGACAGCCAGGCCGGGAGAGGAGATCCACCTGAGAGAGCTGATTTACCTGGGAGAGCTGATCCAGCCGGGAAACGGGATGCTCAAGTGCATCACTAAAACCGCCTGACATCCCCGTGCAGGCGTGGACCAGCTCAGGTCCCTTTAATTTCCCAATGAGCCACCCCTGGAGGGGTGGAAAGCAGTTCCTGTAAGATACATAAAGCACTGTGCGCTCACTGATCCAGACTCCCATCCCTAAAGGCCTGGCTGCAGGCAGGGCTGGTGAGCCCCTCAAGCAGCAACCAGTGGAGCAGAGCCGCCCCCTCCCCAGCAGATGCTGATGAACCATCGAGCTGTGGTGTCTGCACACAGAGATGATACAGACCTCAGCCCCCATCCCAAAGCAGACCTGGGAGAAGGGTTTCCAGAGAGCCGTGGTCCAGCTCCAGCAGGGAGGTGATTGTGGAGGCAGCAGAGCATCCCTGATGCTGCAAAGCAACGTGGTGTCCCATAAATAGCTTGGAGAGAGGGTGATTTGGGGACATTAGTGCACTGCCATTATCACAGCCTGTACCCAGCACGGTGCTGGGGCTGGGGAGGGCTCTCAGGAACACACTGGAGGGGGCTGCTGCACCCAGCTTGGCTTTGGAGGGCTGAATTTGTCCTTAGGGAACGCTGTCTGCCATAGCACTTCCCTGGCAGGAGAGGACGACAGCAGGGTGGGGAAGAAAGGAGCTGAAGGGGATCAAAGCCCAGCCAAGTCCTGCACCCCAGGGCCCTCCCTGGGAGCACATCCTGGCACAAACCCCACCCACGGCCCTGTCCTGGTACCTCCTCCCCCAAGGGGCACTTTAACAAAGCATCACCTGGATAAATACCCAGACCTGGTCCTGCTCCCACCCCTCCTATTGACAGTGTCTTCATCATTATGCAAGACCTTGTTGATGCTTTTTAATCTTCATAATTATAGTCTGGCAAGGAGGGATCGTTAAACACTGAGCAGAAAGAAAAATGGGAAGGGAAGAAAAAGATACAAAGGTGATCTGTGCCCTACCATCTCCCTAGGAAACTAAACCTTTTTCACTTTGAATGGATTACAGAGAGAGTAGGGGACATGCAAGATGCTTTTTTCCTAAGTTAAAAAAAAAAATTTAAAAAAAAGAGGAATTGGAGCCTAACTGGAATTGCTGTCCTTGGGAGATGAGTGGATCCAGCCCAGAGCAGTGTTCCAGGGAGCAGGGAGGGTGCAGGGCCCTCTCTCAGCCTGAGGACCCCATCTCTTTTACTTTTGCTGATGTTCTCCGGGTGAATAAAAATGCCTGGCCCAGCCTCAGCTGAGTGGAAACTCCTTGTACAGAAAACAAATATCACAAAGTAAGTAAAAAGCACCAGATCCCAGATGGTCCAGGTGCACTGGGTCCTCTCCCTCGAAATCAAGTCTAACTCCCTGAAGACTGTGGAGTTCCAAGGGCCAAATAACATCTATCCTGCATGCTGGCTGTGCCTGTCACCCAGTGTCACATTTAATTCATCGCTCAGGCACAGTTCTGGTGCCAAGTCCCTCTCCACATGAAATGGTCACAGTTCAGGGTTCTGGCTCAGTGCCCACAAGAGAAGAAAGCAAAATTCCTCAAGTCTTAATGAAAACTGGAAGTGATGCCCCGGTCACGGAGGATTTTGGCCCATGGAACTGAAAGCTGGATGTGACCAGGAGGGTCTGAGTGCTGAGCTGGGATGTGGTGGGGGGAGGAAGGCCAGCAGCACCCAGCAGGAAGGGACTGTGACACTGGGTCTGTGACACTGGGTCTGTGCCCACGGTACCCATGTGCCCGCCAGGACCCATGGGGAGAATATTATGAGGGTGCCTGGGGGAAACCAAGGGCTACAGAACCAGGTGACATCTTTTATTAGACAAGTTTTCAGCTCCCAAATGCTGAGCCACCATTCCCAGCAGCAGAAGTCAGGTTAATAAATGATCCCTCTCCCTCAAACGTTTTTTGCTTGGAGCCTCACAGGGTCATGGTGCTGTGAAAGTGATGCTCAGCCATGGGCATTGTCCTCCATGCAGGGGACCAGGGTGAACTCTCTTATTGACCACTGTTACATCCCACAGAAAGCCTGGCTTTGGCTTCCAGGTGGAAAATGGAACTACAGAGCCAAGAGCTGGGTGAGCTGGACCAGGGCTCCTCAGTGAATTCCATCACAAATGAGACACCCTTTGCTGCTGAGATGAAGTCAGAGCCACCCTTGGACATTCCTGTGGTTTTCCACACTGATCTGTTGCCTCTCCCCTTCCCTTTCTGCAGGTGTTCTTCCAGCCCAGGGCTCTGCGTTGCTTTGCTAAGCGTGTCTGGAGGGTGGTTAATGAAATGTTTTGGTGCACAGGATCAGGTTTCCTGTGTGCTGTTTGCCGATGGCACCGCTGCCAGGAGCCTGCATCAGGCAGAGGATTGCGCCACGGGATTCCCTGGAGCAGCCAGGCTTTGTCCAGCCAGCAGCAAGGAACCCATGTACAGGACCCATCCTGATTGCCAAGACCTTCTCCCACTCCTGGAGGTTATCCCTGACCCACATCAGCTGAGGATGTGGGGGTGCTGATTTTAGGGGAGCAGAGCTGATTTGCACCAGGCTACGGCCGGAGCTGGGCAGTGCCAACACTCACCCACGCTGGGTTGGGAGCAAGGTGACACAGGACTGTGGCATGGGGGGTCACACTCAGTGTGACAGCAGCATGGAGGAGGTGCAGGGGTCCTGGGCATTGTGGCACAGCTAGGAGAGGGTCTTGGGAATTTCTCCTCTTGCACAGGGAAAACCTGACCGTCAGCAACAAGGTAACCTGGGTGGTTCTGGTCTGTACTGGTTTGGCAGCAGAAGCCAGCCCAGGACACATGGACAGGGCAGTGCAGGTGCCCCACACTGCTAGGGACACCAGGGACCCTCCAGGCATCACAAACCCCTCATCCACACACATCCTCATCCCTGATGGGACTTTGTGATCACCCTGAAATGCACTCCCCGTGCTTCCCCACCCTGATCCCAGGTCACTGCTGAAAATCGTGTTCCCCTGCTCCAGCGGTGTGCCCCGCGCACAGGGATGCTCAAGCCAGTCACTTCCTCTCTGTGGAATTCAAACCCAGTTAAGAAGGCGAACAGCCAGGCAAAGAGCATTCCCCGGGCTGTGTGCCCTTCTCGTGCCTCTCAGAGTCACCCCCTGCTCCACCTGGAGCAAGCCTGAGCTGTGGGAACGCTCACGCCTCTGCCACCACTTTGTGACATCCCCTTGGCCAAGTTCCCCAGTCCCAGGGCGGTGCCGCGGGGTCCAGCGGCAGGAATCCCTCCAGGCAAGCAGAGCCAAGCAGCACCCGGGGAGAGGCAGAAATCTCTGCCCACCTGGATGCGAGCGAGCGGCGCAACCACAGCCTGTCCTCCCTCGCAGCGCCGGGTGGTAGCCTGGTCTAGGCAAAAAGGCAGCGAGCAGATCCCTCCGGTGATCACAGACCTCCAAAAACACAGCGAGGAGCGCTGGGCTGGGCTCACCCCACCTTGAGCTTCGTCCCCGGCACGTTCCCCTCTGTCTCTAAGGGGTTTTGGTGCCTCTCCCCATGGAAAAACCAAGCAACTGCCAACACCTCCCGTGTGTCTCAAGCCCGGGAGCAACCCAAGCACATCCCCAGTGAAGCAAAGAAGCCGGAGAGCAAGGGCTGGAGAGGGGAAGCAAAGGTATGGAAGCAAAAACGGGGAGTTACAGCAAGGGGAATAAAGCAATGAGTGGGTACGGGTGTGCTGGCGCCGGAGGCGTTCGGGTTTGGACATCCACCCCAGCCCCACTGCCGGTTCAGGGTGGGTTTCAAAGTCCCCAGCTGCACCAGCAGGTTTAAACCGGAGGACCCGAATCCCCTCGAGTACCAGCATCTCCGAGGACGGTACTAAAAACGCCAGCGGCGAACAGCCCTGCGATAACCCCAGAGACACCGGCGGTGGGGCGAACCGGGAGCCGGCAGCCAGCGAGAGCTGCAGGACCCGCACGCTGCCCCGCGGGCAGACCTGCCTGGATCCCTGACACCCTCAGCCGGGCTCGATCCACACACGCACAAGCCCACAGACACACACAGAGAGCCCNCAGCCGCCCCAGCCGCAGCCCCCGCACCGAGCGCGCTCCGCCGGCCGCTCCCCACCCGCAGGAGCCGGGCGAGGCGGCAGCGGCCAGGAGCAAGCACCAACTTTACCTAAAGGGTCTCAAGGTGACGAGGCATCTTCTGACCATTATCTTGCCATCCGCGTTGACTGTGATCATCGTTCGAAGTTGCGGGCAGGGGGCGGCCCCGCACCCCCCCAGAGGCAGCGAGGGCGGCAGCGAGCGGGGCTCAGCGGGCGGGGCGCGGGGCTGCGCGGGGGCGCATGGCGGGGGCAGTGG